>VZTJ01006799.1:71315-135071 GCA_013397795.1 Orthonyx spaldingii | reverse complement strand
AAAAAAAAAAAAAGCTGTTTTTTCTTTCTGACAAACGGGCATGAAATAAGAGGCCGACATCTGCCTCTGCAGGTCATTCCAGTCAGGCTGCTGCGTGTCAGAATTCCAACTGCTCCATCCATCAATGGCAGCCCAAAAATTAACGTAGCTTGGAAACTCTGCAGCAAGACAGTAACAGCCCAATTGAAAGGCTGACCTTCGGAGAACGGCAGGGTAAGATGGAAAAATTATTTCATGCCCTGTACCAAAGCCAACACCACAGTTCAGAGGGATTTGCAGTTAATTTTTTTAGTTATAAAATCAGGTTTGCTGGTGAACAGCAGTGAAACTGCAATGCCAGATAAGGAAACTGTTATAAAGGCTTTTAATTTTGAAGGCATTATCAATTACATCCACCGAGATACACTTTCATGGCATTTAGGATTTTAATTTCTCTGAATTACTGATTAATATATTTTTTAAAGCATGATCTATTCAATGTTACAAACAACACTATTTTCTTAGAGATCGACTGGGTAAAAACTGTAGTTGATTAGCCTGAAAAATTTGATTGAAACAGGCTGCAATTTTTGCCAAATACACACTTTCAGGTCCAATTAAACCAACAAGACAATCTGTTTTAAAATAAACCCTCAAAATTGCAGTATTAAGTTATTTTATACAGGAGTCAATCACAGAAGTTATTTAATAACCAGAGACAAGCAGGTCAGCCCCGATCAGAGGTGCCTTTACCCTCCCAGGCTCTACCCCAGACCATGGCAGCGATTAATCTGTCTGTTAAATCACCTGCTAACACCCTGTTAATTGCTCCATAAGCTAATTGAACTGGAAGCTTAATAACACACAAATAGCAGAAATACCATATAGCTTAAAACTTCAAGTAGTTCAATAAAATTGAACCAATTAAAGAGAAAATTCAAATAATCCAATAAAATTGCCAGATCACATTTTAAATGTGCATCCCAAACTTGAGAAAGCAATTTATTTTTCCCAGGCCTTTCTCTGGAGATCATTGAAAAAGCTCACTGAGCATTTTCTTCCCTTACAGACTTTTTCAAATGTTACATAATATTTTCCTTGTTACACAGGTAGTTAATTCTCCACCAGAATCAAAGGCACCAAGAAATCTGGAAGATGTAATTAAATAATAGGACAGAACAGAGAGCCTCAATATCTGAGTTTGTCAAAACAATAACACATGTATATTTTGTTTTATACAAAAAATAGAAACAAACATTATCCTGTTTAGATTGAAATATATTTAATGGCAAACTTAAAGCCCCCAAAGTAGTAACAGAGCTGATTTCTTTCATCATGGTACAATGACACAGAGAGAAAAACTCTGCGGTTTTGAGAGACAACAACCACCCAGATTTTGTTTTTGATGAGACAACAAGTTTGGCTGACAGTGTTGGGAAAGATGAAACTGCTCCCTTACTTTTTAGTACAATAAAAGATTTAATTAACCCATTTGCACAATAATCTACAATAAGCTATGGGTAGAAATTATCCAGAACTTTGCCCAGAGCAACTGTGGCTGCCCCTGGATCCCTGGCAGTGTCCAAGGCCAGATTGGACACTGGGGCTCGGAGCACCCTGGGACAGTGGGAGGTGTCCCTGCCATGGCAGGGGTGGCACTGGATGGGCTTTAGGGTCCCTTCCAACCCAAACAATCCTTGGGGTCTGTGAGACTGAGCTGATTGACAAATATAAAATGTCTTGGCCTGAGAAGTCCAGAAGCCAAAGGTGAGGAAATTCAAACACAAAGATTCACACTGCAATGTCTGCCTGAGTGGTGAGGGAAGAACAGATTCTCCTCCTGGAAATACCAACACAAGCTGAACCAGCACAATATAGACTATTTAAACACAGGTTTAAGGCTTAATACAGAATTAACCGGGCTCATTTTAATGGCACGTGTTATCTAGGATGTCACATTAGATGGTCTAACGCTGCTTCCTGGCCTTCAAATCTATAATCAATGAAATCACGCATTAGCTGCACTTTAGAGAGTTTCTCACATGTTCCCGTGAAGGATCTGGAGTGGCCAAAGCTTCACTGCCAGACTGCTGCTCTCTGCTCCTGGAGCAGGGAACTCAGTTCCTCACACTTTAATTCCCCCCAGAGAACAGAGCGGGCTGCTGAGTTCACAATCAAACACGCACCTCAGCAAAGCTGTTGCACACCACTAAGGAACTGGAGAAGTTCAAGTTATTCTAGGCCATCTGATGAGGATAAGCAATTACTTTCCACATTTTCTCCTCAGCTGAAAATTTCTGGTTTAAGCTTTAAAAAAAAAAAAAAAAATTACAAATCAGATGTCTTGTGCAAGAGTTTTAACAATTCCCAGTGACTATGCAGACCTGAAAAAACCTTCTTCTTTAATAATTATGATTGTTTACAGTAGTAACAACCATATGGAGTTCTTTATAGTACTCTAGAATCTTATTCTTCAAATAAACTGTGTAATTATAACACACTGGAAAAACTGTGCCATTATCTCATTTCAATTAAACTAATGGAAATTATTTACTCTTTTTTTTTTTGTTTGCCATAGAATTAATGCACATGATGAGCTATTTTTAACTAGTCCTGAGACTTGATTTACAATCGGTTCACAGATTTCTTGCCAATGAATTGGACTTAATGAATTCCAGCTATTTTAAGTGGAAAAAGTCTTTACTAGCAACAATCATTACACCAAGGGCAGGTATGTGGAATATCCTCTGCTTCTTTTGAAGTAACGAAAGCTGCAGTCAGTGTCCTTTAAAGGAAACTCTCCAAACTTTAATCTGCAACTGAGTAGGACTATTCTGAAAAAAGTAAGTTTTCATTCTTGTCTGATGGACTCTTCCAAAAGGGTCCCAGGGGAGGAGCGTGTTTAACTGAGAGAAGCAACACTGATTCCCAGACAAGGAAAAGCCATAAATCTGCTCTATGATCAGCATTGCTCTGAGTCAGGGCAAAGCAGGAGGTTCACCTACCACACAGATATGGGAGATGTAAGTAAGGGCGACCTTCAGAAAATGTTGTTTCCAGATACAAAGATGAACTGATTCATTTTCAAGGAGAGCAACAGAGCCCTGTTTGTTTCTCCCTCCCGGTCACACAGCTGTACAACGCCACAAAGCTCTGCTGTGGCAAACTGGGCCACCTCCTGTTCCCTGCTTCTTTTTGGGTTCTTTTGGAGAAGGGGCTGTGGACCAAATTTGCTGCAATACAAAGAGAGCTGGTGATATTTGGAGACTCAGTTTAGAAGTTTGTGCCTTGAGGAGGACAAACTGAGGTCAAAGAGCAGTCACCAGGATAAGGGTCTGCCATCAGCCAAAACCTCCACCTCCTGTCCCTCTCCAGCATTCCTTCCATCTGTGTGCTACAACTCTTAACAAAAGACACATTTTCCCCATTTCCAAAGTTTTTACGCTCCTGAACTCTGGAAGGGAGACCCCAGAGCTGAACAGACACAGGTCAGCAGGAGCTCCCCTCTCCCCAGGGGTGTTCCCAGTGCCCACCCAGGGCACTCCGTGAACGTGCTGCTCTCACAGACACCCACAAACACCTCAGCTGTAGTTATGAGAGAACGTTTCCTAATGCAATTAGCAAATTAACATAGCCTAAATATTGTGATTGCAGGTATTTAGAAGTGATCCTAAATTCACACGTACAAAAAGCACAAAAGGCAGGTGCCTGCAAACAAGCTCCAGCACTGTGTGACTGCTCGGGGTGTCTGCACACCCTCACACACACACCAGGAGAGCAGAGAACAGGTTTGGATACTACACAGAAATATGTTTTCAAATATGAAGCTTGCTTTCTCTCTCTAAATTATTTCAACTCTCAGACGTTAAATTACCAACGTAAGATCAATGTCCTATCTTTAAAAGCAAATCCGTTCCAGAGCAACAAATGGAAATTACATAAAATCATATATACACCAACTTAAGTTTATATTCACCTTCAATAATAACTACAACTACATACACTAAATGTTAACAGTATTGTGACTAGAAATGGAGTTCCAAATTATTATTCTTTTAATTGGAAGCCTGGAAATTGGGTGGGGGAATGACAGAGGCTGGTTTTCACCGAGTATCAGATGGGAGAATTCCCACGCTGCATTATGGTGAAGAACAGTGACAGCACACAAGTGCTGCAGAGATGGGAAGGACAGAAAATGTGCGAAGACACAGAGGAGCAGACAGGGAAATATATGATAGTTATCTTTACACAGTTCCTCCACTGCTGGGATACTAATTACCGTCTGAGGAACGTCATTTGGGACCAGCAGCAGCAGCTGGGAGTCCGAGGGGATGAGGGGGCAGAGCGATCAGATCTGCCGGGCTGGGCACACTGGCAGAGCCGGGCCCCGCTGGGCGAGCTGCACTCGGGGGCAGGAAGGGCACGGGTGGCCCGAGCGTGGCCGTGGGAGCAGCCGGGCCCGCGCCGCCCGCAAACCCGACTGACGCACGCCGAAACATTGCAGTGCTTGATTCTTCTTCTTGACAGAGAGCGGGGCCCCACTGAAAGCTCATTTAATACAAATAATGCAATGCAAATGAATCTGAATCAGAAAAATTAGATTGATGGAAGTAGCTCGGTCGCTGTAATTACACAAGGTGTATTATTTCCTAAATTCTCTTTGCATTAAACATATACCATACATTTATCAAACATAATTAGCAGTTTAGGTGACAAGGATTTGATTTTTCTCCTGCAATAAAAAATCCTTTTACATGGGTATATACATGTGAAATGTAATATGAACATTTTCACACTATCATTGTTTACTCCTCAAAGAAAAATTCCATAAAAACTAAGAATCAGAGGGGAAGTACTGTGTGGGACTTAGAAAACAGATTACGAGGAAGATGGCCAGGTCAGCCTTCTGTGGATTTCATGAGCATAAAGTAAAATTAAATCAGTCCCAGATTTTAAGGTTGTTAGTCAAATAAATCTTATTTGAAAGCAAAATAATTGATGATACCCCAGATTTCCCTTATAATCAACCTTTAGTTTTTCCAACCATAGAAATAAATTGATGAAAAAAACAGCAAGAGAAACAGAAGATAAAAAAGAAAGTTGACAAAGTTGAATTTCCAACACAACTAAAATAATCACGTTTTTCCTTCTCTAAGTGTTTCTTGGGAGTTTTGCACTAATGGGGGCTTTGTTTAGGTTTTGGGTAGTCTGGGGTATTTTTAAAACAGTTTCACAGAAAATAACTATATCAAAATAATGGCAGAAAGCACTTTCAATTTTTTCTCTTCAAATCCCCATGGACTATGTGGGGACCTCAAGTCAAAAACCTTCACTTTAGAACAATAAATAAATAAACCCGCTAAAGCCTTCCCAAGGCTGGTCAACTGTAGCATAAGTAATGCAAGAGGCTGAGAGATGCCAGATAAATTTGATTACTATAAAAGATGGGAATATGTTTCTTTCCTCAGAGAATTCACAAAAAGGGGTCAAAAACAAAGCAGCACTGAAAGCCAACAATTTCATTTCGCCAGCAACTCAAGGCGAAAATACAATACAATTCCACGGGAACGTTTTATCACATCGGCACAGACACCTCCTAATCTTCTGTTTCTGAAAAAGGAAAATAGCAAAGATAGAGTCCAGGCAAAATGGGGCTCTTCTTTCTTTTCTGGAAAAGGCACTCTGATTAGTGTATCAATTTAGCAAAGAGTTCAAGGACTGTTTTCTTCTTTCACCTGCTACCAGTGCCATAGTGGCTCTAACACATTTCAGTAGGAAAGAAAGTAATCTTACACTTCATGTTATTCTTCTAATTTGTCAGATTACCAAATCATTTATCTCAAATGCATTCAGGAGCATCATTAGGAGAAATGACCCATCGTCCTTTCCTTGTTAAAGAAAAACAAAGTCCTGACTCAGTGTTAATTGTTCCAGCCCTGAGTAATGATGAGATCCAGAGATCCCCTGCACCGTTCCCCGACTAAGAGATAGTTCTGATCTCACATTTTTCCTTTGTAAATAGCTGAACTCCTGCCAGTTGCTGTTACAACAGCACCAGTATTTTGCAAACCTCTCTGGAATTGCTTTTTCCTTCGCATATCTGAGGGTGGCACTTGATTTTTTCACAAACACTTCGTGTTGGTGGCACAGTCAGCTCCTGCACCCTCCTCCCGAGAAAACACTACGCCTTCCAGCCAGCAGAAAAGCCATTCTAACTTGAATCTATTAGATTTCACCTTATTTTCATCACTTTAAGTCATCCAGTTCTTCCTACTTAACACCCCAAACTCTTATTCCATTAACAGCATCTCCCAGCACTGAGTCTTAAGTCCAATTCCACAGGTAACATATAGAAGAGTTATAAATAAGATGTATAAAAGGAGGTTGATCTTTGAAGAACAAGTAACTTCCAGACAGCCTGATAAATTCACTTTAGGCACACAAACACTCTTATTGCACAACACTTCTTACAGACAATCTGCTGCAAAAAGCATTTTCCACAGGCTGACAGCACCAGTTGCTCCACAGGACTCAGGAAAGGACAGGCTTGCAGCACCTTTTTTAGGTGTATTTTTCAGAGACTAAAATCTACACCCAAATTTGGTCAAAACCAGTTCAGATTCAGTATTAAATGCTTTGCAGTAATCAAGCAGAGTCCTTTCCTATGTCAAACAATTTCAGTCAAAAAAAACGGTTGACTACCTGGTTTATTCATGCTCTTGCTTCTTATTTTGTTGTGGTCTACTACATAACTGCCCTACAAATATCACTCAACTCCTTGTTTCCTTTTTTCCATAGTATATGCATTCCAACCCCCTCCACTTCCAGTAAAGCAAAGTCTAATTAATATTTGTAATAACACATACAAAATATTATCTACAGTAAATGACCTTAAAGGTAACACCTTCATTTTCAACTTCAAGGCCAGAAGACATCTATGACCTGGAATGAAGAGCTGTTTCCTCAGAAGAACTAAACATGTTTTAGCACATTAACAAACACTTGAAACACTAATCAATACTTTAAAAAGAGTGATTTCTCTCCCCAGATCTCAAAACATTTTAAAACAAAGAGTGAGATCAAGACAGAAAGACATTCAGTAACTTGACCCAAGACAACTTGAAGAAAAGAGAGCAAGGGATGAACTCTGGCTGCTGTTCTGGTTTCATCTCCCTGTTTAACCAGAGCCAGGTGTACTGGGAAGCTGAGGTCGCTACCATGGCTTGCAACTCCTGTGAGGGCCTCCTGCAGGGCTCTGGGTACAGGAACTCCTCCAGGCAGGGACTGAAGCAGTCTGGGAAGAGGCAGGTCCAAGCAGAAGAGCATTATCACAACGGGAGCTGTCAACTACTGCACCAGAGAAAGGGGGAAGCGCTGAGAGATGGAAGGAAGCGGGATCAGCGAGGAGCAGCTCCTGCTCCCCATCCCTAAACCAGGAGGCCACTTCTCCAAGGCTTCCCCAAGCCAAGCAGACAGGACACAGGAGACGTGGCTGGAACCAGACAGTGCCATGGCCCAGCCAAACACGGGCTGGGACCCTGGTTTGGGACACCCGGAGACAGGAGGGCAAGAGGAGCTGGGGTTGGTGTGAGAGCAGGACCAGCATGAGCGAATTCTGTGGTTTGTTCATCACTTCACTGGTTTTGCACTTCTGCTCTGACAGGATAGCTCACCAGCTGGGAAATTCACCTGGATGGATCAGTCAGGCAATTCAGAAGCCCCAGATACTGAATGAAGGAAACAATTCCAAGGAACCAAGAAAAGGGCAATACTGACTATCATGACAACAAACAAATCAGCTGCTGGCTGTAAAAGCCATCTATATGCTGTTCTCTTATCTTTTTTCTTTCTAACCATTGAAAAGCTTGCTTGCATCAGCACAGCACAACAGCAGAGCTGGAAGGAAATCCATGCTTTTAGAGAGCAGAAACACCACGTGAATATGCAAAAAACAAAAAAAAAAACCCAAAACAACAACAAAAAACAAACAAAAAAAATCCCCAAACAAACAAACAAAAAACCCACAACAACAACAAAAAAACCACCAAAAAATAAAGTGGGGTTTATGAAAGTGTTCTCAGTTTCTTCAGACACTGTGTTCTCCTTTCTAAAGAACCTGATGGCGCTATATAAAAACTGTTTCTCTTCCAGCATTGTTTTCCATAACAATGTAAAAAATCCTGACCACCAGCAATTTAAAAAGACAACAAAATTCTTTGATGAGAGACTTGGAGACTTAAATATGCAAAGACTACATAGAAAGGGTGCTGAAGGTCACTTCTAGAACATCTCTAAAACTAAAATGCAAAAGTGTATGCAGTTACTTGTGCACACATTCCCTAAACTCTCAAAACTACATTTTCAGCCTGGCACAGATATATCACACTCGACTGCCAGGAAATAGAGATGTTTGACTAACCAGGATAATGTCACTCTGGGTCCTTGTATATCTGTTATAAGTGAAACCATCTTATTTTTCCCCACAGGAGCCACATCATGAAATGCAGGAGGACAGTTTGAGTGACTAAGCTGGAAAAAGAGAATCTTCTGTCTCCACTGCTGCCCAGGAGTTCCTGCTCTGAATCAACCGTGCAAATCCCTCCCTCCCCCAAACCTGCACTCCTGCTTTTCCAGTGGGTATCACTCTTACTCCGCTCCCATTCCTAAACCCATTCTACCCCTCAAACAAACCTCTGGACTCCTGATCTTCAATCCCATCATTCAACTTTTAAAATTCTCACTTTAGGACAGTTCAAAGCATCCTCACCACCACCCTCACACCTGCATGGCATTCTGTAAAGTAGTGCTGCTCAGGCTCAAAAACCCACACAAACCTAGAAAAACTGCCTTAGGATATTTATTGATGCACCATCTTGAAAGATTTTTCTAATGAATTTGGTTGCTGTGAAAGATTTTTGCCTTTCAAAAGCAGAAGGGTTTTATAAAAAATTAAAAGTTAGCATTTCTGAAATATCATTAGAAAAACTGGAACAACCTAGTCTAGGGGAAGGTGCTCCTGTCCATGGCAGGGGGTGGAACAAGATGATTTTTAAGGTCCCTCCCAACCCAAACCACCCCGTGAGTCTCTGAAACAGCCTCTCGCAGCCGCGATTTCACAGACATCAATGGCTCTGCTCACCCTGTGCACCAGACAGAAATTTTTCATTTCATACATCATTTAAAACTTGCTGCAGTGATTCCACAAACCTGTCTACAAGCACCTTCTTCTTTCCCACCCCCCTCCAATTCAGGTTATTTTGGCCAAAATTGAACACACAAGTGGACTGCCATAGCACTGATGACAGAGAGGCAAAGCAACACTTAGCACTAGAGAATGAAGAGAAAGATCTTATACTCTCAAATAATATTGCATCTTGTATCTGCATCAAAATAAAATTACACTGACTACATCATCAGCAAACTTGCCCCAAACCCACCACAGCAAGCAACCAGCATTAGCACACAGGCATTGCAGTATTTTTAAGCATAGATTTGCATTTATATCCTATTTTCAGAAATTCCTCTCCCAGGACAGTGTAAGAGCACGGACAAAACCTTCTCCTCCCAAAACCACTTGTTCAGACCTCTGTATTCTGGAGCCATTCACACAGACAGATCACTGACTGCTGCAGCTACCCAGATAAAATTATAAAGATCACAATTATTGATACATTTATTACTTCTGGAATAGGCCTTCAATGCTCAAATACAGAGATAAATTCTGAAAATACAGAATTCCATAACCTACATGCAAAGACTTCCACTCACACTGTGGCCACAATTCATGCATCTCCAGACTGAGAGCTGAAAAACAAACAGCTTTGACCTAAATCACATTGAAATAAAGCTAAAAATTCAGTGTGGAAATCCAAAGCTAGAGGTTTACTCACCAGTTATGAAGGACTTCTGGACTGTAGCATCTAACACAGGATACTCACTGCCTGGGCATTAATTCAGTAATTCCTCTTCTCGTTCACGATAAATCCAGAAAGTAGCTGGCACAAAAAAATGGAAAACACACATTTAGCTGGGGTTGAATGTTAACAAACAGAATTTCTTCTTATCTATATGACTAACAAAAAATCTTCCATAACAGCTAAGCCTATATAACGATACATCCTTCTTTTCAGTCAACACAAAACATTTCTGTAAGTGCTGGGGAACAAACTTTGATTTTAAGTAAATTAAAAGACAAGGTACAATGATAACTTGAATATTCCTAATACTTTTAACATGCTGGAACACATGTGAATTTCAAAATGTGGTAAGGCGAATCACTCAAATGTTCTTGAGTCAGGAGGATTTTTGTGCGTAGCACAGCACAGGAACACAAGGAATGTTATAAAATCTAAGACCACTCAATGACAGCTTCTGGAAAGCTTCCCAAATTACTTGTCCCCAATAACCACCCGCACAATGAAAGATTCTACTGCCACGAAATAAACACAAGTGGTTATCTAGTTCCACTTGAGCAGCGTATGTAGATCTGCCAGTCTACATTCCCAGCTCAGGGTCTGGAAAACACCCGTTCAGGCCCACACCAGTGACCCCCACGCTCAGCAGCCCCTGCCCCATGCCGTGGTTAACAGAGGGGAGACAGCAAACAGGAGACAGCCACTGCTGCAGGTTCCTCTGGCACAGGTCCCACAGGTTCTCCTGCACCCACGAGCCAAAGGCTCCCCACCCGTTACGCGCCACAAAGTAAAGATCCATAGCTCTAAACTGTTCCACCTTCATTGTGAACTTCTCAACTCACCAATCAATACAATATTGAACAATAAACAACAAGCCAGAAATATTCTTGAACGGAAAAACCAAGCTCACCCTTACTCAGAATTGTGAATCGTGCAGCTCACACGTTTTCCAACATAAGTTCAGGAAATAAAAACCTCATTAAAGCTTTAGCCAAAATTTCTAATTCATCAAAGGGCCATGTTTTGAATACCAATGAATTTCATGAAAAAGAAGCTCTTTTTTTTCTTGTCTGCATGTCTGTAAAATCTCTCTCAGGTTACAAAACCAAATCTGATGACACTGAAAAGTCTTTCAGGAACAAAGACAGACGAGTAAAACAACCACCAGATCTCTTTAATTCCATGCAAAAGTGTCAACAGCAAAATCACTGCATCTCTGCCATAGCAGAATATTAAATAGTTCATTAATATCCATTTTCCCTTCTTCTCTTTTCAGAGGCTACTAAAATTGTTTCTGTTTGATTTTACATGAGTGAAACTCCTCCCAAATGAAACAGGTACAAGGATCTTGAAAGAACACTCAAGTGCACATCACTCAAGCCCTTGGCAGGCCCTATCTCTGCAAAACAACAATAGCATCCCACTAATAACAATGACTTGCTTAACTATTCATTTTGGTAAATAATGGAACTGAAAATTATCTAGTGATGGATTTACACCTTTACAATGCATCTCCGGGATGAAAATGAATAGGGACAGAGAAATTATGTGTGTTACAATGGCTGACGCCACAACTTCAGATCCCGCCTCGCTCCACGGAACAACACAAGCTGGAAAATGTGGCACTACAATTTTTAGCATTTTACCTTTGTCTAGTTCTACTATGAGACATCCTATATATATATAATTTGTATTATCGAAGCACTTAAAGATGCCAATTAAAACCCAAACACACAGGTGTATGAAGCAGAAATAGTATGAAAATTACAATAGGTGTCATAGCCATTCTAATTCCAACCACAATAAATTGCCTGTTCCTAAGATACTCCTTCCTTTATCAGTTACCACAGATTTTAACATATTAGGGTTTATATTTGAGGGAGCACTAACAGAATGGCCTAGGCAACCTTTGCAGCCTTTTTTTATTTGAAAACCATATTAATATTTCCAGTGGCGCCCACAGCCCAGAGAGACAAAGCCTGGTGACACGAGGCTCGCTCTCCTTCATCACCTTCCTTGAGAAGCCCATGGGAACTCCAAGACTATGTGGACCATGAGGTGAAAAATCAGAATATCTGGAGGCAGGAAGTTGACAAAGGCAACAACTTTTCTGGTAGCAGTGGGAAACACTAAGTTTCTGTTTAAAAAGTTAAAGATGACTTTGTGTTTAAGTACCAAATGGCAAGTGTTCACCTGTGACTATTAGTTCTCTCCTAGGGAGTTTATTATAAACAGTATTTCAAACACAGGACTTTAAGAGACAATGTATAAATATTTTAAATGGTAAAATATAGGTGTTGGCTTTTTTTTGTACTATGTCCAGAAAATTTGCACAAACACATCAAATTCTCCACCTAGGGAATTTACTTTATTGTTAAGTTTGCATTTAAAACAAATGTACATGACCTATTTTGGGGCTAATATAACTAAAAGGAGCCTATTTGTTGTTTATTATTTATAGAAGATTCACTTCAGATTAGGCCTTTTGCGGACGTGTGTATCTGTGTGGCATCACAAAGCATCTCCAGATCTCCCCCAGCACTAAAACACACGAGGAAATGACAAGTTAGGATGTATCCAGTACACACAGTGTTGTATAAAAGCCAAGATTAAAAGCTGGTTTTTCCCTCCTCAGAAAGGCCACATGAAAGAGCCGCTACCCTGGGTAATGCATTGACCTTCTGGGGCTGATAATGACAAGTTCAAGTTCCTGGAGTTGGGGAAGATGTGGAACTAAAGTAAGTGCACTCAAGCAACGAGTCCTTCTGCTCTGATAGAATCCCACTCACAAAACCAGCCCTATGGAAAGAAAGAGGAGAACAGTTTAATTTTTTTAATTTATATAATCCAGGAGTTTTTCTACACCATCAGCATGGCTCAAAACTGCTTTCTTAGAGGCTCCAATCTAAGGCACTGATGGTTTCTTTCCATTTTAATAGAAAACTTGAAATTATTTCATATAAAAGGTGTCAAATTCGGGAAAATAGAGATGCAAAATTGCTGCTCGTATCTAAAATTTTGCATTTTCAGCTTTTTCTTGTAAACAGGGAAAGAGTAAAACATGGTAAAATCATATCTATTGTGTAAGACACCTCTTCTAAAACTTCTAGAAAATCAGAAATGTATTTTATGCAACAACTAAGAAAAACCAGAGTTGATCTGAAGCCTCTATTCCTACCCATCCTTAGTTTTGTACAGCTTTGTGGGTCACAGTGTCTGGAGCTCTTCAGGGGCAGAGCAAAACTCCACCACGATGCTGCTGACAGGACTGAGGCATGGAAGAGAAAGCTAAAAAGCTGCAGTAACTACTAATGGTACATATTAGGATCTACCACTGTGGGGTAGCACATTTTGCATTTTCAAATATTTATATTTCAAATTACACAGTGATATCACAACCTTTACATCTTTGTTTAAGTTATATAAGACAAAAAAATAAAGGCTAAAACAAATGCTATGACTCCAGTTGGTGTAAATCAACACGTACATCATCAGGTTTTAATCATCAGCTCATGCCAAATGGTTTACATTGAAAGATTCCTGCCAGGACAGGCTGTGATCACAAAGGGAAGAAAATTATTCCAAAATAAATCCCCTTTTAAATTTTGCTCTAAAACAGTATTTGTAATTTCTTCCTCCTCACCCCCAATTTGAGTTCATCTCAAAAACATTAATTTATTTAGAAAGAGAAGTTAATCACGGGCATCTCTAAAGTACTGGGTGATTCCAGTCCAGTCAATTTTTGCAGATTTTTGCCTTTGCTTAGAAAACATGGTGATATTAAATGCAAAACCCCACACATTCAGAGAACACTAACATTTCTAAAACAAGATCTTGAGCTGAAGTTAAGAAATTGCTATAATTAAACTTGTCCAGGAAGACAGATTAAGGTCAAATATGTCTATTAATTTTGGGTATCCAGTCTAAGCCACCTTAGACTTGATTTTTTTTCTTTGAAGCGCAGCATTTCACAGCATTTAATACGTTCCTAGCTGTTTGTCACGGCGGTGATTTTTCAGCACCCTGATGGGGCCGTGCCCAGCCGGGGGCAGGGACTCGCCCAGTCCGTGGCTAGCGGCAGAGGCAGGAAACATCCTGGTGTTTGAAGAGGCGTTTGCACGCTTCACTCAGAGTCCACGCTCCTCTTCCTCAGCGCAGTCCTAATTCCAGCTTCTCCTATTCCCGCAAGAACTCCTCCCTTCCGAACCCCAGCCAGCCCAGGCTCTGTCGCTGCACACGCCAGGGAAACGTCTCTGGCCCCGGCGCTCCCCAGGAGGAGCAGGGCGGCTGCAGGATGGAGGCACGGCCTTCCCACAGCTTCCAGACACCGCCAGCACCGGGAGCCACTGGCGTCCCCCGGACTGTTCCTCCGGGGTCCCCTGTGCCCACCGAACCCTCTGCGGGGCTCGGGGAGCGCCAGGCTGGGCCTCCCTCAGAGCGGGAGAACGGCGGCAGAAAGCGGCATCCGAATGGCCTCGTGTGGTGGTGGGAGTCAAGGAGTCAGAATTCCATCACAGGGAAGGGGTTGGGTGGGAAGGGACCTTAAAGCTCATCCCATCCCACCCCTGCCATGGCAGGGACACCTTCCACTGTCCCAGGCTGCTCCAAGCCCTGTCCAACCTGGCCTTGGACACTGCCAGGGATCCAGGGGCAGCCACAGCTGCTCTGGGCACCCTGTGCCAGGGCCTCCTCACCCTCACAGGAACAATTCCTTCCCCATATCCCATCCATCCCTGCCCTCCGGCAGCGGGAAGCCATCCCTGCAGGCCCCGTGAGAGGTGACCCGCGGGCTGTGGAGCTGCCAACGCCGAAGCGAGGGGCGGCAGCCCTGGGAGCCGCCAGCCGGGCAGTGCCCCTGGCACACAGAGCTGCCCCACGCTCGGTAACGCGGCTCGGGGCTGCTGGGACATCCCTCGCCCCTCTGGTTTTCGGTTCCGCTTTCTGGCGGAACAAAGGCGCCGCTCCCGCACCCCGCGCCCCACACAAAGGACCAAACACGGCACCGCCACCGAGGGCAGCCGGGGGTTAAACACCGAGATCGCAAACAAATGTTCCTATAATCAACAGCGACCGCAAGCAACGCTCACAAAACTACCGGGAAAACAATCGGTTCCTGCAAATAGCAGAAAAAAATGTTTTCTTCTTTAGGGTGAAATAGTCCTTTTTCAAGTATCAGTCTTAACCTTTTCTTTTTCAGGTTAGCTTGGAAAACAGAAAAGAAAAGCCTATCCTGGATTTTATTTTTAATTTGACACAATAAAAACCAAAATACCCCTCTGAAAATCCTAGAGCCTCTGATATACCTTCTTTATTTAGATGAATTCTAAAGTATCTGTTATTTACCCAGAAGCCAAAGAACAATCTGTGCTATTAAGATTTTTTTCTCCCAAGATGTAACGTTATTTGTTAACATTCCTAAATATTCATTACAGGAACACACAGCCTTTTAAAAGCTGATTGCTTTTTCATTAAATTTGGATACTTGGGAGGATTCTGTGCACAAGTTAAATAAACAGATATTTGGATAATTTTCAAGTGAACGTTTAAAATACAAACAGTATCAATCCTAAGAAAGGCAGATACTCCCAATCTCAGCGCTGCTTTCTCTTCAGCCCCTCGGGGAGCCCCCCTTTCCCCCCTTTCCCTTGGACCTGCAGTGAGGTCCTGAGTTCTCAGCAACTCTCTCAGAGGGAAGACGAGAGAATTTCGCTGGTTCCGAATCTTTCTGTTCTCCCCTCTTTTGAAGTTCCATATCTGGTATTTTTAAGTCACATCCTCCTTCCCATCTTTCTGTGACATGGAAAATGTCACACTTTGCCCATACACAATTTCAGCAATTTCATGTATATCAGAGGGTTCTCATAAGCACGTTTATTTCAGTCAGGTACTTATTTGCATTCAAAGTTACTGCAAATAATTTAAGTACCAAAAGGCTTGATACAGTGCCTTAATCTGAGCGTAGTAAAGTCCAGGAGCTGATCTTGAAACCCTCACTCTAAACTTACCTGTTGACTTTCTACAACTGTACACAAAATTCAAGTAATTGCAGTAAAAAAAAAAAACCAGAAAGGCTACTTTTATAGTCTGAGCCAGTTTGTTCCTACCATTTGTAGGAACAACTGCTGAGTTTGCACAAGAAAATGGTGTTTAAAAGACAATGTCTGAACCTACATCCCTTTCTTAAAGTAATTTTTAATGCAAATTAGTCCTTCCTAACCCAAATGTGGTTTAACCCAAGCCAGAGCTGTTGGCCACCGTGCAAACCAGTCCAGCAGAGTTTTACTGCCACAGGAGATCGGGTCAGAGATGGCTCCTGGTGTCAGATCAGTCACTGACTGCCTCAATTACCTTTGGCAAACCATTTAACCTTTCTGTATTAATGGTTTCCTGCCAGTAGAATAGTTCTTCATCATGGTCGGGAGGAGTTTAGCCCGTTAATTAATAAAAATAACTATAAAAATACTCTTTGTTTAATTCCAGTATCTATCTACCCTGCAGAATAATACTGAAACTCCAAACTCCTCTGCACATTAGGTAGAAATGAGCTGTTTCAGGTAAGTGGGTGCTATTTCAGAGCAGATTTTCAGCATCCACACTCTAACGACTGCACAAATTATGAAGAAGAACAAGGCTCATGGTTTTCTTGCAGCTCGTGACTACAACAACAAAAAGAAACAGCAGTTTGTCCTGAACTGACAACTTGTATGGTTTAGAACACTTTCCTAAGTTTTAATGAGCTAAATGAGTTTAAAAGGTATCTATTGTGAAAATCACCTTGATCTGAAACCTTCCATGCCATGTTTCAGCCTAAACAAACTTTACTGCCTGGAAAATACCCCTGGAAAAGGGAGTTTCTAAGGGAAACAGTGACAGCACAGCAGCTCCACTGCAGCATCCTGACGGGGACCACTGCAATACAGTCTATTCCAGAATCATTTTTCTTTTTATTATTTCATTAAGTTGTATCTCACTAAAGTTCCTCCTAGGATCTCTCCACAGCACCAAATTTTTCATTGAGAAAACTATAAATCATAGGCCTAAATTACAATTTAATTATAAACGCCTTCCCTTCTAATGCTGCCTGGGACCTTTTACCCTCCTACATAATTCTAAAAAATGACCCCTGTCATAATTTCCTTCACTAGAATAATATGCAGAGATCTAATCCTGAATCCTGCTGTCTTATAATTTAATATAAGAGGTAATTATTATTCAAAAGATAATGTTGCAGATATTGAAAATATTCTGAAGTTTAAGTCTAAAAAAACCTTCCCTTGGTATGTAAAAGCCTCTTATTTGACTCTTGCAAGAAAGGAAATAAATAAAAAGGTTTTAAGACTTTATGCAAAATGCTAGAAATATTATTTGTAGCTGAGATTTGTCAACGATCATTTCTATAACCCTTGAACTAGAGAGAAAACACTCACACGCGGCAAAAGCAGGAAGGCACCAGACCATTCGTGATCGATCTCTGCTTTTTGCCATAGCTCAGACAGAAAGTTCTGGACTGCTGCTATCCAGCTGAAAAACACGGCTTAGGTGGCTCCACATTTTGGAATACAAGGAAGTCTAAGGTAAGCCAAAGTCAAAAGAAAACCAAATGAAACAAACAAAACCCACCATCATGAAATCACCTTCTTACACCTCAAGTTTTATTTTAAATTGATCACATCAAAGGCACAGTTACATTTATCCAAAACACTCCTGTAAAGAAGTTAAATTATAATAAAACTTTAAGGAATTAGAACATTTTCCCCTAAGTCAGAAAAGCAAGGAGTAGCACCATTCTGTCAGTTCATCTTGCACAAGAGACCTGGATTTAATCTCAGCCCAGGAACACGGCTGTTACTGCCTGGCTATTCCCTCTACATAGGGAGGCTTTGACCTTAAAGCCTTTTTTTCTAAAACTGAGATTCATCAATTAAAATCTGTTTGCTTTCAAGTTGACTCTTAGAGTATGCAGGAATATCTGCCAAAGAGGGGAACTGAGTGCAGCTGGAGCAGGAGAAGGTGAGGATGAGCATAAGGAGAGAGAATTAACAGAAAGAATTCAAGTGTAGTAAAGTAAAGTTCACAAAACTGGAATGCTTTTCCTGTTTCAAATTCAGGGAGCGAGCCCCATTTTCTCAGGTAAATGAGATATCAAATGAGCTTCATTGCTTCTAACCATATCCAGCTCCATCAGTGAGAACAAATAAAATCCCCTAACTGACAGATTCAACATCCTGAAGAGGGAGAGGCCAGGGAGGTTATCAGAAAATGGG
This sequence comes from Orthonyx spaldingii, assembly GCA_013397795.1. Taxonomy (NCBI): domain Eukaryota; kingdom Metazoa; phylum Chordata; class Aves; order Passeriformes; family Orthonychidae; genus Orthonyx; species Orthonyx spaldingii. Next base: position 116,914 of record VZTJ01006799.1, on the reverse strand, counting down.
GTTCACGAGAGGTAATTATAGCCTGTGCTCACCCTGCTTAGGTGAGGCAGAGCATCACGATACAGCTCCATAAAAATCAAACTATATAATGCAGAGGCACCAGTTTACTGCTCTCTTTGGTTTTGCTTTGGGAGCAGTTCATTTAAGACATAATAAATGGAAGTTTTTTTCTCCTGTCCCTCCATAAATCCAGGGACAGTGCAAATGAGGAGGTGCTCATTACGAACAAAGGAAAGGGGCTCCCCAGACAGTGACACGAGCTGGGAGCATTAAAGCTCTCATTAAAGGGAACCCTGTGCTTTTTGCAATAAGGAATATTATTTAATAACACTCCAAGCATGGTTCACTTCATACTGCTGAAGTGAGCTTTTGGGGGGCAGTGAAGGGGAAAAGAGGGAGCATCCACAGTACCACAAACATCATAAAAACAGAGATGGAATTTTGCCTGTAACAAATTAATAATAAGTAAGGAAGTGTCACTGACTGCCTCGAACTGAAAGGCTTCATGCAACACACGGAATCAAGGATCCTGAGGGGATTCATGGAAGATGTTAGACTTTACTCCTAAATGAGCAAACAAAATCAGACTGGAGGGACACAGGTAGAAAATAATTCCAGTTCTCAAAGCAGAAGGACAACAAAAGGTTTGAAGTCACAACCAGGGCAGTTGGCCAAGAAACCACTACGATTAACACGTTACCTTCTTTGTGCACATCACAAACTTCCCCTAAGAAGATCCTGTAGTTGTCCCTACAGAATTTAATTCTGTTTTTGCCAAGCCATCACTCCCACCTGTCAGATTACTTTGAGTTGTGCTGCTATCACTGAATGTACTCACTAGCTCAGCTTTCTGTTGTCTGAAAGCTCAGTAAATATATTTCCTACTCTGTGATTCAGCTCATTAAAGCAAACACTGCAGTGACCCAGGGTCAGGGCAGACCCCTGCCAAAACTCAGTTTATACCTCCTTGCATTCTGACAGTGATAAGTTTGCCCTAAAAATGATTCTTCAACCCGTTGTACACCACTCATCTTAACCAAATTTCCTCAGCTTGCTTATAAAGAAAGTCATGTGAGGGGTGTCAGAAACCTCCCTAAACTGGAGATCTACGACAGCGATTGCTCCTTCCCTGCCCACACCTGTTATGCTGCCATACAAGTTGTTGTGTTGCTTAGACAATATTTTTTCTGTCAAGTCTGTGTTTGTTATTCATTCCCTTGTCATCTTCCAAGTGCTCACAAATAGTTTGGTTGTTTTTTTCAGAGTTTCTGCAGGAAGTGGAGGTTACCTGACTGGTCTATAACTCCTGTCTAAAGTCAGGACACTGAACTGTCTTCCAAGATTTCATCTTTCCTGCACAAATCTTCAAAACCAGCCACTTCTAGTTCTGAGTTTGAGTTTTTAATGAGTTTTTACTTTAAACTTTTAATGAGTTTTGAAACCAGCAGTTCTGACAGCATCCCTCTTGGACACTTTAAGCCATTTCTTCTCTCGTCAGGACCCAGATCTCACCTCTTTGGCAAGGGCATTAATTATGGTAACTGCTGTTCCATGGGCCACCTTCAAGAGAGAAGGATACAGAAGCTTTTGGCTGTCTCAAAATTCTCTTTGCTCTCCACTGAATGATGATCCTACCCTTTTCTTTATTTTCCCATTCCTCATGTTCTTAGCGTTCTTATTTTTGCTATTTTGATACATCTTGCATCCTCTTTGATGATTTGGCCTCTCTGTTTTTATCACAATGTGCTCCTCTGTATTTTTAAACTCATTCATCAGTCTGCAAGGTGGTTCCTTACACCTGGCATCCATCCTCTGCACTAGGATAGTTTGCACTTGATAAAACTATTCCATTTATGTAATTATTCAGGTTCCAGGTCTGAGTAATTCCCAATAATTGTCACATTAGGTGCCCAAGACTTTCACTGTCACTGATTATTCTTAGTTTTAACTGCCCACTGAACTCAAAACTTGCTGCCCTTTTGCCTGTGATGGCCCAAGTAGTTTTGGGTTGGCCTTCTGCCTTCCTTTGACACACTCACTCTACATTCCAGCAAGCATTTAAGTTTTTTTACACTGTTGGTATATGGGGAACTACCAATATTGTCACTTTTCTCCTGTCTGCAACTGGAGACCACAACAGAGAGAGAAAGAAGAAGCCCAAGCTTGCACTTGTTGCTGATGGCAGCGCTTATTCACGGCTCCAGGAACGTCTGTTCCTCCAACTTTGCAGAAGTACTTTGGCAGAGGGAGCCCAGCCCCAGCACATCCTCTCTCCGTTGAACAGGCTGCTTTAAGAGCACGTTCACCCGGTCCTCATCAAACACGGGTAATTGACAGCTCTCCACCCCCAGCATCCCCACTCCGCCACGGCCGTTTCCCCAGGAGCCGCCTCAAACAACCTCAAACACTTTATTACTGGTCAATTTGGGTTTCCTGCCCACTGTAAGTGGCAGTGCTGAGGGTCTCTAACTCTCTCTTGTCTCGCTAATCAATATACGCAGTCACTTCCACGGTGTTTCCCTGCTACTCAGCAAGAAGGACGAGAGAGTGCCACGGGTTGTAAATAGCAGAACAGCCTCAGTGGTACATCAGAAAGTTAAACTTCAGAAACAGGAGCCTGCTTTTATTTTGGACTTTTGGGCTTCTTTTGGGATTTTCTCTGTTTTTTTTCCAGTCAGAGCAAAGCACTGCAGTTGGTTTGATGCCATTCCCACTAACAGCCTCCTCAGTGGGGAGGGTCACAGTCCCCCCTCCCAGGCACAAAACATCCCTGGGAGCAGCACGTGGCTGGAGAGAGCACCATAGAAATTCCATAAAGTGCCAACCACAGCTTTACAGCCATCACATTATGGGTATGAGAAAGTCAGGATTAAACAATTATTGCCTGGAACTAAGGCAGTAAAATTTGTTTATGAGGTAAATTTTAACAAGAAACAAACAGTTAGTGTTGTTTATAAGCAAACTTGAGCTGTAAAATCCAGGGAATGCTTTGTAAATGCCCGTCCATGGGCCAGGTGAGGTCCTGGAGGGAAGATCCCTGCTGCTTGCAGCTGGCTCTCACATGCCTAGGGTGACCAGCTCCAGCCGCCAGGTGACATCAGAGCCAGTGGCTTTGCCCGGGGATGGCAGGGACAAAACCTTCACTTGTTGGTAAAGGTGTTTCTTCTCACGGGTCTTCCCTTCCACTGCATGGAATGACCTCCTTGTCCTGTCCATACCCAAAGTGGCCACAATGACTAATCACAGTATGCTGGTATTGTTTAGGTTGCAAAAGGCTTCTAAGCTCTTCAAGTCCACCCATTAATGCAGCACTGCCAAGGCCACCGCTAAACCATGTCCTGAAGTGCCACCTCTGCATCTGCAAGATGCCAAGAGATAGAAGAGAAGTCTATGATCCAACAGCAAATAAGTCAAGCAGAGTCTGCTCGAGGCCCCTCTGGTGTGCAGCAGAGTGCTTGGATCCAGTCCTAAATTCAGTATAGCCTGGTTTCCCACTGTCACCTTATTTAAGAAGAATTGCCCATATTCTTAGTCAGCACTGCAAGGTACTCTCTGTTTCAATGAAATTCTCTCATTAGGCTGAGCCCCAGGAGGACTTTGGGGCCTCCCTGCAGCGCAGTGTGAGCACGCCGTTAACTCCAGCACAACAACGAGGAGCAGCCACGCAAAGCTGACTCCTGTAGCAGGGCAGTGGAGATGGAGCATCCACACTTCCACACCCCCAGGACAGGATAATCCAGGGATGCTCTAGATGTGGAGACTAAAGACCAGCCCCTGAACGGCCAGAGTCAAAGGCTGATGTGGAACAGCAGGGACACGGATGTAGGGCCAGAGCAGTCCCTGCACTGGCTCTGCAGCACAGCCACCCTTCCACCTCCACGGCCACCCAGGGAGCACACACTAGCTGGGCAGGACCCAGGAATGCTACTACTTTCATTAAAAAGCTCATAGCACCACTTGGCATACTGTGAGGAAGGAAACCCACCTTTGCTGATCCCACTTTACTCTTCCACAACAACAAAGAAATAAAAAACCTGGGGGAAAAAATGTAACATTATTCTTTTTACTGCACACACACACGAGAAAAATCTTTAAAAATGAATATCTGCCTACTGCAAAGTATTGAGGTGAAAAGGGAGGTGTTATCATCTCCATTCCCCCAGGATCTCTTAGAGCGTGTATGTTTCTGTGGTGGTTGGCTTGTGGTTTCGTCGTTCACTACAGTTTCCCAGAGCCCTATATTTTACTGAAACATAAGTACAGGCCCACCAATTTGCTGACAAGCTGATCTATTGGCTCTAGGACACTGAGGGGAATTATGCTCCTGCCGCCCTGATGCTCTCCTTTGTTTAGAAAAAGAAGAGAGAAAGAGAGAGAGTGAAAAAAAAAATCCTCAATCGTTTAGTACAAGTCATTTTACATGCTGGGATAATGAAGTATAAAAATGCCTTCAAAGGACTGATTTCCTACTTTTAACTCACTACCAGCCGAGCTCTTTGTGAGGCCCTCTGGAACATGCATTCCCAGCCCCACTCAAACAAAAGAGCTGCGAATTCATTAAACTATTTAATTATGCCTTTTTATTTTTCTCCATTAGCAAGCCCTGCCAGTACAAAGTAAATAAAGCCACCATGGTCTTTCCCCAGCAGACACACTGACTGTTTTTATTCTTTATTCAGTTTACAATATAAAGGGCTATTTTTCCCCCCTCCTCCTATTCTTGGCGAGTTTCCTAATACAAGCCCTACAAACAGAAGCATCCAACTGTACATGCGACGCATGGAAGCCGCGAGCAGCACTCAGCATTGCGAGCACATACCCCAGACAGCTTTCAAAGTACCGGCAGCCAACGGCAGCCAAACAGCACTTTGCAGCCAACGCGGAAAAGATATTAGCTTTTTTTTTATACTCTAGTAAATTTGCTTTTTACATCTATTTCTTTTCAGAAGGGCTTGTTATTGAGCTTACTGTCCACAAATTCCATTGATCTCAGGCTGTGACTCAATCCATATGCTCACGCTTTGACACCAGCACAGCAAGCAAGCGATACAAATCCTGTTCAGGCTACAAACTTATTGATTTTATAGATTTCCCCCAAAGTTGTGATAATGATATATCATTGTTAAATTTGGTAGAACAAACTGCTTTCCCAATCTGTCAATGCGAGCATGAAAACCAATTCACAGCCTTGTTTAGAAGGCTTTCCCTTCAGAAGAATAACTACTGCTGGTGGAGGCAGATCACCAACACCCCGCCGCTGGCAGCGGGGTGATGGATGTCACCTTTCCAGTTGCCCTTTCCTGACCCGCAGCCCGCTGCGTTCCCAGACTTGCCTCCTGGTTATGAGAACCACCCTTATTTTTCAGAAGCCTTTCTCAAATTCATTATTTAAAACTTGCAGTAGATGTAAACCGTAATAATAGCTTTTAAACATATTTCCTTTAAATATTTTAGATGCATTAAGATGACATGAGAATTATTGATTTTAGCAAATCACTTTTGCTTGTTCTGTTCCTGTGCTCAGATAAATGGCAGAGCCGTGCTTTTCCCTTCCATGAGAGGGAGACAGAACACTGACTTAAAGAGGAGTGGCCTCACTCCCTGCTCCACCACAGTTCCTCAACCTCCCAACAGTGGGAACAACAGAACGTGTCCCTTCACAGCGACTGCCTTCCCCTGCCAAACCCACTCGGGCATTTTCCTCATGGCTTTCCACTGCCAAAGCAGAAACCTGATCTGCCACATCTCCCAACCAGCAAGCGTGGGGCCGTGCCAGAGGCATTAGGAGGGTGAAACTCAAGCTGTTTCTCAGGTTCTGAGAACGCGACATGAGAAGCTCATCAGTCCTTCTGTGCTTATCACAGGACAGAAGGGCTCTCACCAGCACCACGTCTGCGGGGTGCAGGAGATGGACACAAACTGTAAACAGCTGTTATGGTTTTAACAAACCATGAAATAGCTCCAACAAAACCCCTTGCTGGAATGACAATGTCAGCTTTCATTCCCACATTCTCCTCCCGCTCTGAAGCAACTATTAGGACTCCTAAAAGAGACCTAGAAATCATGAACAAAACACTTGCCAAAGAAACTGAAGTTAATAAAAAGGCAAGACTTACAAATGTAGAAAACTACGTTTAGGAAATCCATGTGAATAAATAATTTCTCTCTTGAAAACCTTCTCTTTTCCATCCCAGCCTTTCTGCCTGTTCTTTATCCATCTTCACTCAACATTCATCTCTTAGCACTGGAAAAGCAGCTTAACTCCTCCAACATGATGTCACTAATTCAACATACCCCACACAGTGAGAGCTTTACTGTGCTCTCCCCAGTCCTGCTGGTGATAAGTGCCCACATCTGGCAACACAGCCCTAAGCATTTAACCATGTTCCTGGGACAACAGCTCGGAGACACATTTTGAAGGGCTGAACATCTCCCACCAGTGCCTCTCCTTTCACTTCTGATTTAATTCAAGGTGATGGGTGCTGAACTCTTTTACCTACCGTGGCTTTTTCTGAACTTGCTGAATGCCCTTTCCAAATATGCCTTTGCAAAAAGTCTTTCTGAACTTCAGGGCACTTGAAATTCAAGCACCTGCCTGCGGTCTCTCTTCTCTGTCTTCCAACTCTGATAAGAAACAACAACTCTGATATACTTCTCATTCATCTGTGGTATTGTCACTGTTTTCTCACTGAAACAGCAATGTCAGGCTAAAGGGTGATAGTGCAGCACGAATTCAGATATTTTATTATCATGTTGCTGAGGAGCTGTGCTTCATGCTTTTCTTTCAGAGCATGGGCACAAAGGGTCTCTCAACAACAGACTGTCTATTTGCTGGGCAGAGGAGCTTCTATCAGTAACAGAATCAGCATTCAACTACAGCTGTTTGAAGCAGTGTGGACCTTAGCCCAGGAAGTGTCATCACAAACTCACTTGTGTGATGGGAGAACTGAGGCTTGGTGAAACTGTAGGACTTGCCAAAGGCTTCACATGAAACCAGTGGTGAGGTGGTGCCCCAGGGACGGAGACCCTCACTCAATGTATATTACACCCATTCTGGATCATGTCAGCTCGTGTCTTCTTCAAGAAGAGATATTCACAAAGGGAATGTCCTCTCATATTCCTCATTATTCCCTATTTACTGGACAAATAATGACTTTACTCCAGCCAGTCCCTGCAGTAGTAAAGGCATCACAGGCTCCTCTACTCAGTTCCTGATGACCTTTCATACCACTTGATACTGAATTTTTATGACCCCTACAATAGGAAAAATCTATTCTTGGTGTTCTGTGGAATTCCCACTCACAGTAACAGGACATGGGGGAGCATTAACATTGTGGTTCCAGATGATAACAGAAGGGAACTGCTGTCTCAGAAAAAATTAAGTCTGAGTGTGTAACAGGAATGTAAAGACGTCCAAAGAGTACAAGTACTTCCAAAATTATCTTAATTCCTTCCTTGCCCCGTGCCAAAGCAATCTGTTTGGACAAGCCACAGAATCTCTGCCTTCAATTTACACTCCTGGAAAAATAAGTCTTTCCTTTCTTGCATCCCACTCTTTCTCACTTTCCACCCCCCCCCAAAAAGGGAGAGAAAAGGGGAAAAAAAAGCCCTTCCTGATAATTGCACTGGTCCAAATGTGCAGGGCTTTCATACAGAATGATGGCTTCCCTTGTCTCCTGCATTTGTTCATCTCCTTTGGGAGGAGCAATTTACAGAAAGCATTATCGATTTTTGCCATAATAGGTACAGAGATGCCTCACTGTCCCTGCTCAGCCAGCTCACTCTCTGCATCACAACTGTCAGGCCAGTTTGTGAAGCCCGTCATTATTTTTTTTCAAGTAAATCCATCACAGGAGTGGGGGAAAAGTGATGAAAATAAAATTATTTTCACCTTGCCATAAAAAAGAATGGCCGTGTTCCCTAACAGAAATAAGTGCAAATGCTGTCAACTAAGAGAGCGGAAGGGAAATTCAAAGCAAATAAAAGTGGGCTGGGGGGAGCCGGGAAGGGGGGGTGTGAGGAGGCATGGCAGGAGCTAATTTACTTTGAACACATTCTGGAATTTTCCTGTTAAAGCCGCTATTTACAACTCTTCCAGTTGTTCTTCATGTTCTCATTTCTCAGGAAGTGCTGAAATCTATACTTTATACAGATATTTGCTTTGGCTTTTAGGGTGTAGAGGAGATTGTGGGTTTGGGGATGCAGTTATTAAATATTATTGGTCTGGGGGATGAAATGTGCCGTGAAAGCTCCCTGTGAATGCAGACCACCCACCCGCCCCGGGATTACCGCTGCTCTCGCTCCTTTGTGAGGGTTCGGGGGCTTCTCCCGCTCCCCGTTCTGCGGGGCAGGCTGAGGCCACCAAACTCATTCTGTCCCTGATCAGCATGTGAATGTTGAAGGACACTTACTTCAAATATTTCTGAAACTAAAAAAGCCTTTTAGAAATCACATCTAAAAACAAACAATTCCCCCCTGCCCCTCGCCTGCATTACTGACTCTGCGACAAGCCCTTTGGTATTCATCCCTCCTCCTTGATTAGTTTTTGCTGTACCCTTCATGTTGGTCACTTATCTCACATCTTGAAGGTCACACTCCGTATTCCCCTATTCCAGTGGCCCTGGCTTGTTTTTTATTCCTGAAGACAGCCTTGTTTTGGGCTCAGAAGGTTTAATCCAAGAATTGGCTCTGGATCTAATTCCCAGATCCTCAGTTCATTAGCCATGAAAAGTGATAGCTGCTTAAGATTTTTATGAGCCATTGTTCCAAAGCGGGCCACAGAAACGGCACAATTACCCAGTGCAGTGCACAAAGCCCCGGCTGCCTCTGGCACTGACACGAGGAGCTCGATAGCAATCAAACAGCTTAATGAAAAGCAGCAAGTTTGCTCTTGGTAAGGAGTGAGGAATCTGTGAAGTTTGTTTCCAAGTGGTGCTTTCTGTAAGGACACTTGTTAGGACAAAATTTAAATCACCCTACCCGTCCTTCAGGACTGCTGGCACTAAAGGAGACACAACTTGGCTTTTTGACCCTTCCCCACAAGCACTTGTGAACATCACAGAATCCTTTGGGTTGGAAAAGAATTTAAAATCATCGATCCCAGCTGTTTCCCAGCACTGCCAGGGCCACCACTAACTTGTGTCCCCAAGTGCCACATCCACACGGCTGTGAAATCCTTCCAGAGATGGGGACACCACCACTGGCAGCCTGTGCCAGTGCTTGGCCATCCTTTCCATGAAGAAATTCCTCCAGATGTCCAACCTGAACCTCCCCTGGCACAGCTTAAGGCTGCTTCCTCTTGTCTTGTCCCTTGTTCCCTGGGAGCAGGAAAGAATCCCAAGAACAACTGGACTTCCTATTACCTCCAGCATTTAAAGCTCATCTGTCCTGTCCCTTTGGACTCTCAAGCAGATTTAGACACTAATACTGAAGCTGGAATTCATTGCAATTAGGCCAGGCAAATAGTGAGAAAACCAGCAAGGTGGCTGCACAGAAACATCAGAGGATTGCTCCCAGTCAGAGTGCAGCAGAACCCCAGGAACAGTCCCATGTCCAAGTAATTACAAGGATGTGATGCAGGCCAGCAAACTCTAAGAGGTTTAGAAGTAAAGTGGGTGCTTTACTGAGCGGTGGGTTAAGAATGAATGTAGCCAGACCCAGCACAGCTCACGTGCTTTCCACAGCTCTCGGGCTCCAGCCGCCCCCAGGCTGACAGGAACCCCACCTGCCCGAGCCAGCCCCAGCTGGGCTGAGGGCACCCTCCTGGATCTGCTCCCAGGTCTTCACATCCTGCCTTAATCCACCCTGTGGGCCACCCCACAGCTGGCTGCAGCGTGTCTGAGCTCTGCAGTGTGTCCTGGACAAAGGGATGTCCCTGGGCCTGGCTCTGCTTCCCCTGTTCCCCAAGGACAGCCCTGGGTCCAGCAGATCCCACCACGCTGCAAACGGAGCGAGCTGCCCCTTGCACAGGGAACGTCCCTGCCCTGAGACTGTCCACCCAGAGAATTAGCACCGAGCCAGCTAAAGTCCACACCTCAAATTACTCCACAGCAATTTCCCCATGTGAGCTTTTCAGGATTGGAGGACCAGCTGCAGAGCCCTGACACCTTGTGTCCTTGGACCCAGAGTCATCAGAGCAAGAGCTTTGTGTTCTGCAGGTATTTCTGGTCTGTTCCTCACTAGACATATTTATATTAAAAACCCTATATATTAAGAAAATTAAACATAAAGCAATAGCTGGGTCATCCTAGCTACACATGTATGAACATGAGGAGATAATGCTGCTCTCAGTAAACAGCCAGTGCCTTTCATGGTGGAGCTGGACTGTGATGATCCTTGTGAATCCCTTCCCGCTTAAGATGTTCCATGGGTCTGTGATTTCATGGGAGGAAAGTGGGAGCTGGGAGGGCAGCAGGGATGGGGACAGCAGGCACAGACAGGCCTGGCAGTGCTGCGCTGTCCCTTTGGAGCTCCACCACCTCCAGACCCCACAATGGCACCCCACCCATGAGCTTTGTATCTGCCTCAGGTATCTATAGAAATTCAAATCCTGGTTTCTCACTAGAAAGCAAAAAATAAACTTTGTCATATAGATCAAACATATCAGGACAGTATTGCTAGTTTATTAATTGTATCTCACACTCTCCGCTGTGCAAACAACAGGGCAATCCTGTCGATGAATTCCCATCCTAGGGGAAACATTAGTTGAAATTAGTTTAGTTTGTTCCTTTGCTCTAACAAGTACATGCGAGATTGTAATTGTTTCTAGCTCTCTGCTCACTCTGTCCACACCGAGGGCCGTGTCAGGGCAGGTGGCCACCTCCTGGCTCTGTCATTTAGCCAATATTGAGCTGCACTTCATTCCTACATATGTTCAGACACTGCCATCCCCGCCCGGAACAGATGTACCCACACACACACATATGTGGCTGCTGGTTAATGCAACAAGCACAGTAAAAACAGGAGGACTGGGAAAATTTGGAAAACAGCCTGCAGAAAAACAGCTTTCATTTAACTTTTTAATTTTAAACTATATTAAATTAACCATGATCACAAGAGGAGTAAGTGCTGAAACCAGATGAGTTCAAGGGTTTGACGCCCAATGTTTACATTTGGGAACAAATGGGATTTCACTGCGGACATGGAACACGTGCAGACCCACCCCTCTTCCTTCCGGCTGGAGCTTTAAGTGTGGCTTTACTCTGAAAAATCACAACAGAAATGGCAACTTCATACTCTAAAGATTCCCTCCCCATGTGTAAACACAGTCAATCCCATTGACTTTAGTGACAAAACAGCTATTTGCCAAATTTTTGTGATCCCCTGTCATTGCAGATAACAGCAGATGTGTAGTAGTACTCATGTGTAATTCTCCATATTTACTGAGCTCTCATCAGTTTTAACTGAAGGGGCAAACAGAAGTGGACAAGGGAAAAGTCCAATTCCAAGGACACACTCACACGGGTGACTGATGTGGATCTTACCAGAGCTGATCCACCTGCACCAGTGCTTGCTTTGGCCAGACAGTATTTGCCAGCATCTCCCAAGGCTTTTTTTTTCCCTTTTTTTTTTAAGAGACAGAGAAATTAATTTCTCACATATCCCTCTACACTCCCTGTAGACAACAACTGTTGTCAAACCTATATTTTAACAACTTTGTTTCTTTTTGTGTTTTGTTAAGTCTGACAGTGTCATGCCACAGTTCTCACCTACACTTCAAGCACACTGCTACCATTAAACAAATGAAATATAAAGATAAAATAACCAAACTGCTCATCTTAGAAGAGATAAATTGAACTGAATATGTAATTTAAATGGATATTTAAATGAGCAAATAGGGTGAGTGATGCACCTTCCTTGCAGATAAAAATGCATGTACTGAATTTCCACGGGTTTGGTGGCCCGCAGAGTAAAAGTTGGAAGGAAGAAAGAAACATCTCTGGTTTTTTGGGTAGAATTAAACTAGAAAGGGAGTACATAAGAAAGTGGGTTATTTGTGGAAAAACACTCTGGCTGAACACTAGGGCAGAAATTGAGTCTGCTGTGCTGCTTTGTGCTCAGCCTCTGGCTGTCCAGCTGGTAACCAGATCATGTGGAACACAGGCCTCCGAAAGGTGGAAAAAGATCTGAAATATGAAGCACTGCTGTTTTACTGCTAATTCAATAGGGAAAAAACCCTATAAAATATTAAAGAAAGTATTTAAAAATATATTAAACACAATTTGTACCATAATAGCTTAACCTGACATCAAAACGCAGCTTACAGCTTGTTTGTGCCGAGTTCCAGAGTGTGGCTAACGGAATCACAGGCAGAATGTTCCACACAGCCTCCAGCGTTCGGCAAAATAGGATTTGGGCTTCGTTAAAACAAATTCCAGGTGGAAAATTGGGCATGCTGATAAAAGCAGTGCAGGAAAGAGTGTTAGCTCTGATAGGGTAGGATGGGTATTGAATTCACTCTTAACATTACAAGACTTAATTAAAGAGGTTGACCTGAGGACCCCAAGCGGCGCCGAGCTGAGAGAACCATTGCTGCTCCAGCGTGGTGTTACCAAAGTTAATTCTCTTTAATATGACTCCAACTGGAATGTGTAGAGAACATCCTAATTCAGGGGCGAAGGCTGCATCACCGCTCACCAAGGGAAATAAAGAACACACACATGCAGATAATGCTTCAACAGCAGTGTATTCAAATGCAGTTCTCATCCAGGGAAGACTAACTCTTATTTCTGGATCAGAATGTTATGTAATTTCCCATGGACATACACAGCATTGTCTTTGCAATGACCCTTCTTATCCCAAAGGGACCAAAAGGATGGCACAAAGGCTCAGGAACACCCTTAGTCTTTGAAGCCGTGGCTCACTGGGCTGTGCTGACTCTCAGCCAGCAGCTACACTGGCAGCTACAGCATTAACGTTATTCTTAAAGAAAAGCCTAAATTAATGAATATTTTTAAGACAAATTCTTCTGTGATGAGATTTTTTACTGAATGTCAGTCATGCCAACAGTAATGCCTGTGCTGGACATCCCTCACCTCCTTCCACTCACTATTGCCAATCTTAGTGTTCAGAGAAACCACCAAGAAACCACACAGCTTCTTCGGGCAGACATATGGAGAGGAAAAGACTTGTGTGAGGAGTGACAATCCCGGGTGACAGGAAGGCATCCCTGCCTTCATCCCAAGGGAAGATGAACTGTTAACATTCTGTGTTTTCTCGAAAGCCACCAGTGTTAGACTGCACTGAGTTCCTAATGCACTTCCCAAGAGGTTGTTTTGCCCTTGGCTGTCTAACACTTGCCTGGAGTTGGGACAGGAGGAGCTGGGATCAGAACACACCCATGGCTGTGTCCTGGCCCCTTTCTCACAGGGATGGACCTACAGCTATGGATGAGGTTTTCTGCCAGGGAGGAGATGCTCAGCCGAGAACACTCAGCTTGTCACTCTTCACCTCTGCACATCCAGGAAATTGTATTTCACCAAACGAAAGCAAAGATGTGCTGAAAACATTGGAAATCATAGAACTCACAACATCTGCAGAAGTTAAGGTGCAACAAAAAAAAAAAAAAATTCCCCCCTTTGACAACTTCCTTATTCACCAAACCAGGCCCCCATCAAAATCTACAAAAAGAATTTCTGAACAAAACTGCAGTGAGGCTAAACAACATCTGGCCAATCAAATTTACAACAATAGAAAAAGCGCAATAAAAGTTTACTTCTTTTGAAGAAGAAAGATGTATTTTTAAAAGCTTTATATACAACCCTGAAATTAAGGTTTCTAAACCAAACCTCTCTTCAGCTACAGGACTGGATGGAGACAAGGAGCAGATGAGAATCAGCCTCTGTGTTCTGCCCTCAGCATTAAAACCTTCCTCTGCTAATCCTTGGAAAGACCAAAATGAAGAACACTGTCAGCAAATTCAAGGCCATTTCTTGTCAGGTGCCAATCCACAGTGATGCTCTGAGAGCCTCCTGGATGGCCACCACCACCACCCTGCTGGGCCACCTGGGGCCTGGGCTGGAGCCTAAGGAGGTCTGAGGGTAAGAGCGTGACCAGATCTCTGCCGTGATCGTTCCGATCCATCACACAAACACCACTGACCTGCAGCTCTGCTCTCCCTAAATTACCACAGAGAGAACACACAGACGGCTGTGCTGGGTCCCACCAAATGTCCACTTAGACCCACGTCCAGCATCCAACAGCCTTCACAAGCAGGTGCCCATGAGGAGTGCAGATAGAGCAGGCAGACTGCACTGCTTCCCCCAGATCCCTGCACCAGCAGTGGGGGCCCAGGCACCGCCCCAGGAGAGCAGGGAAGTGTTTAATATCCCTGGATTTCTCCTGCATGCACGTGCCCAGTCTGCCCTTGCACCTACACAAACCTACAGCTTCCACCGTATCTGAGGGGTGAAAAGAGGAAACTTCCATCTCACTTTCTGCACTTCCATCCTGTTCTGTGAATTTTGTGCATAGCTTAAACTTTATGAGTTTTCCAGTACCTCTCCTCAGGAAGCTGTTCTGATGGCAGCCAGAATCCCTGTTTAACTCCATGATTTCCCTTCTTCGCTGTTAGAGAAATTATTGGAAACTGGTTTTTTGAAAAAGCTGGAATAAATAGCAAAGAGGCAAGTGCTGTCAGTGGTGTCTTCCCATGGTAAAGAAGTAATTCCCACAAAAAAAGCAACCTAATCTAGTATCTCCACCAATTTCCAGTTGTCCAGTGCTTCATCACACCAAAAATGAAATAAAGGACTCTTCATCACTATGGGTTTTGGCTAAAGAATCCTGAGTGATCCATGTATTTGCCTTGTCTAACAAAGGACAGAATCAAAGATCTGATTATGCAAAGATCACTAAAAACCCAAAAAACTGCTTAAAAACCCAACAAACCTACAATCTGTGTAGGCTGACCACTGCTGGCCAGAACAGAAACATTTTCTGGAACTGCAGAGAATGACTTCTCTTCCCCTTAGTTATTACTAAGCTTATCCGGTTTGATATTGAGCATTTATTATTATTCCATATTTATATTGTGGCATCATCTTCAAGTTCTGTACCAATGGAAGAAACTGCAGCAACTGCCTTTGGGACTAACAAGTTAAACATCAAGCTGTAGAAGTGAGCTGGACAGGTGATGGGAGAGCATGGCCTACTCTCAACTCCACAGGCTTCAGAGGCCACACAGGGGCTCAGGAGAGGTGAGAGAAGGGAAGGCGGTGCCTTTGGGGACTCGCAGTGCTTTTCTCACCCTTTAGTGACAGTATGGGAGAAAGTGCAAAAATGCTCATCAGAAAAGCAAGTAATTGAAGAGGATGTGGAGGGTGGGCACCCACCCCGAACCACACCAGAGAAATGAGCCCTGGCAAAACCATGAGGGGATTGAAAGAAAGGCTGAGGTTCTGCTGGGTGCAGCGGAGCCAAGGAAGGGCCCAAAGAAGAGCTGTGACACCGGCGGAGCAGTGGAGGCGCCGGGCTGAGCGGGTGGGGAGCGATCCCAGAGGAGCAGCGGGGGCTGTGCAGCAGGGCAGGCGATGGCTGCCCGCCACGGGCCAGGCTCCAGGAGCAGGGAGCACACCCTGGCTGAGACACAGGCACAGCCCTGACACAAATCAGAGCAGCCTGGGGTGTCACAGTTAGAGCCACGCTTCCCATAGAGCCTGCAGGTGTCCTGAGAGCAGAAAGAGCAACACAACAGGAACAGTGCAAGAAGCACCATTTAGTACAAAATCACCACCTCAGCTTTGCGAGAACATCTCCTCTCCCCATCTCTTGTGCCAATCACCTGGCAGTTTCCATTTGTCCCTGAGTCTAAGCATACAGGAATATTCTGCCCATAGTCCTTGATCCTTTTGTTATCTGTAGAAACACAGCTAACCACACACATTAACCAAGGCATCAGATCACACATTTTCCATATAGATTTGGATCTTGTTTTGTGGCTTGGAAGCACACACGTGTTTTGGGAGCAAGATTACTCCAGAAAAAAATTCGCTAGCAGCTTAATTCTGAAACATGACTCCCACTATAAAGATGTTAAATCTTGTACCTTAAGTTCAGTTGGTTTTACAGAAGGTTCAACACCATAAATTTTCTAATCCCCAGTTTTGGTCTCCTGTTTCTTCTGTCAGTCCTCTCTCCGGCTACTGACTGCCCATCCAGGATTTTCCAAACAATACTGATCATCCGATCATCCTTCTCTCCAGGCCGTGCAAATGTCCAGAGAGCCCAGATTCCAACACAGAACCTGCATGGCACACTGTGCACCAGCCCCCTCCTTCAAACAGCCTGAACCGCTGCCTTAGGGTGTTGTAGCTTCTCCTGATCTCCTCTGAGACAGGTACAAACACACATCATTCCTGCTTTTAAGTGAATCAACCAGTGCAAAGAGAAGGATTGGTCCAACCACCGTCACTGCTGGGTCACCTCATGCCCAGCATTGCTCCTGTGCTTCAGGCAGAGGGGATGAGGTTAAGAACAGGCTGTTTCCTGGCTCTTGCCTCTCTGATGTTCACAACTCCCTGACGTTCAAGGGTATAAACTTCCACTTAATGCTACTTTGAAACCAATTCCTTTTCCAGAAATGTTGCTGTTACCCCAGAAGCACCAATCTCCCACGGGCAAGGAGCAGCCAGCGCACCCAGTGGGTACAGATATTTACACAATTGCTTCAGAAAACAAGTAGGAAAATAATGAACAAGGCTTTTCAGCCTTGGCTACAAGTCAGAATTAACTTCAATTTTTCCAAAGAGCCTTGTGCAGGTCAGGCTGCCATGAAGGCCACAGAATGGTTTGGGTTAGGAGGGACCTTAAACCTCATCCTATTCCACCCCCTGCCTTCCACTATCCCAGGGACACCTTTCACTATCCCAGGCTGCTCCAAGTCCTGTCCAGCTTGGCCTTGGACACTCCCAGTCATAGGGAGTCCACAAATTCTTCACAGTCCAAAGGGAGAGCACCTCACAGGAAGAACAGTGGATTGTCTTTCCTCTCAAAAAGAAACCCAAATCCCCTGTCCAGCTCCCAGGGAAGAGCCCAGGGAAGAGCACGAGCAGGTGTCAGCTGTGAGCCAACCTGTGCCACCCCCAGGCACAGCACAAAGCCCCTCTCGCTATAGGTGTCGCTGTGGACCCACCCAGCACCTGGAACGCATCCGTGTGCGAGGGGAGAAGAATGAATACTTGAAAATTAATGATGTCAGCCTGTCTTCATATATCAAGCTAATTTGAAAGGGCTTTAATTTTCTTAAAGGATAAAAAAAGGTTTCTTTGCTAGATTAAACTTGCAATTGTCATTCATATATTGTTTATAAGGTACTCATCTCCTCACTCGCTATTTTTTTGTTTTTGATTTTGTATACTAGTTAGCAGTGAAGACTTGTCTGCGTGTATCAGAAGGAATAAAGAGAGAAATGTCCTTAACTGTCAGTTTTAATAAGAGGAGTCAACATGCCTCTATTCAGGTTAAATATTGCCCTGTCACATTTCAATAGAGTCAACAGATTTTTTAAAGAAAAGTCAAAAGCACTGTGTTTGCAAAAAATAATAATAAAAAACCCTACCCCCCACCTCCTTGTCATAGAGTGTCAAAGCCCTTCTTTATTTGGGGGGGCGTGGAGGCAGGACAGAAGATTCTTTTGTAAAATGTGAAAAATTACTACTCATAATTGGCACTGACATGAAAAAGGTTGGGGTTTTTTTGTTCAAAAAACAAAGAAAATCTCTAATTTAATAATCACCTGCAAAGTGTTATTGTGATGGGAACAAAAAACACACAATCAAAGTCATCTCTTTTAAGTAACTATAGTGTTTTTAAGCAATCACTGTGCTTTACTGCAGCTCACACACATAAACCGATGATGTGCAAAGTATAACACGACACTCCAAATTCCTCAAGTAAAGTTTCTCAAATAACAAGTGACAACCTACACAGAGGAAGAGCAAGAAAGGATCTGTCAGGTAGAACACAATCACCAAAAGGATGTAAAAGGAGGAGATTCCACAGCGATTGATTCCATAAGAAAATCTGCAAGAGTTGACTTAATCCCCCAGGCAGAGCCGGCCCGTGCCTGCAGCCAGGTCAGGAGGGTCCTCGTGACCTTCAGATCCAAACTCACGTGGGCTCGTCATGCCCAGTCAGGACTGGTCCAACTCCGGGGAGGAAGATGAGACACAAAGTGTATGTCCCACAGAATAAAATGCAATTTCAGAGTTCCTAATTTACTTTGAGAGACAGTGTTTGAAGCCCAAGATCATTATTTGGAGTTACTTTACTTCCTTTGTTGAGGAGAAACATTGTTTCAGAGCCATTTTTGGTCAATGCTGCCTCGATTCACAATCACTGCCTAATGATATTTAATAGATCAGCAGAGCACACAGACCTGGGGAACTCACACACGGCACCAGAACCGGACTGGCAGGGGATGAGCCCAGAACCACCTCCCCAGAGAGGAGTGTGAACTAATTAATAATTCAACATCTATCCTTGTGGTCAGCCAGGTCCGGGGGCTGCGCAGGGATGGACGGCTGATCCCTGCTCCCCTCTCATCAGACCCCCACAGTCTCAACCAGGGCAGCTGCTCAGATGAGCTACGAGAGTCCCATAAATCCTCAAGCTGCATGTGAGGCTTCTTTTTCACGGGGCAATCACCAGGGTGACACCACGTCCTGCATTTGGGGAACATGCAGGTTTCACAGCAATCCCAACATCTGTAAAACTGGTTTCATGTGAAGTTTCCAAAGCAAAGCTCACACAGGTCAGCGACACCAGAAAAGCTCCTCTCAGTTCAGGTAACCCACACCCCTAAAATCCAGGTGGTTCCCGAGATTTTGTTTTACAAGCCATCTGCCAGATGCTTACATTTCATTTCGCAGACTGTCTAATTTACGTGAAATGGCCCTAAGATTTATTCAGTGAAACCGAATCCTGCTGCGCGCAGAGCCGGGCGAGGCTGAGTGGAAAAGCAGAGCTCGGCTGCTCCGTGTGCTCCTGCACAGGCACGGGGACCTGCTGGGGATGGCTTTTCCATCCTACCCGGAGAACGCTTCCCTTGGTGCCTGCTCCCTTGTTTACAAGTCCAAGAAGCAGCACATTCGCCTCTGCCTCCTGCCAAGAGAAACCCCTGCAGGGACCCGACTGCCTCCTGCAACTGGAACTGGGGACAAAAGGCTCGTCCCAAACCATCCCGTCCCTTCTGCTGGACACCAGCCTCACACAACTGTGGCAACAGTGGGACAGTGGTCCCATGTCATGCTGTGCCCCAGGAGCACAGGGCATTTGGAAATACCCAAACCGGCTGCAGGATCTGAACAGGGGCAAACAGGAGTTGCAAGAAAAACCCAAATACTGGTCAAAAGAAGTGTTTCATTAAAAAGAAATAAACTAAAATGAGTGGAAATTGATCCATCAACATCACACATTGATCATCAATGAAAAATCCTCCAGCAGATTGTTTAACGACAGAATTGTTTTCCCATGAAAATTACTTTTTTTGAACTATCCCTAAAGTTATGGAAACATGCACTAAAAAACGCATTAGAATTTCCAGCCATTTACCTGAAAACAGTGCACAGTTCAAGTAAAGCCATCAGCAAGTCAACAGATGGATCTACCAACATCCAGGGATCGGGTGAGGTTGGTGGCCCCAGCATTCAAAGAGTTCTTCATTACAATGTTCACTGGAATTAGATTTTCTTGCTTTCCAGCAACTTGTGGGGAAACCAAAACCAACTCTGCTTATCATGGCATCATAGAATGCTTTGGGTTGGAAGGGCCCTTAAAACTCATCCAGTTCCACCCCCTGCCATTCCCTCTTCCACTAGACCAGGTTGCTCCAAACCCCATCCAACCTGGCCTGGAACATTTCCAGGGATGGGGCAACCACAACTTTTAGTTTTTATTGTTTATTTACATATTCTACTTGCTGCCAAGCTTCTCCTATACACTGCTTTCAGCTTTATATTTCCTGCAAATGAAGTAAATTTGGTGGAACTGGCAAGGGTTTCATCCTTATCGTTATCTAACATCTCCCAGCAGCGGAGGATGTTTCACGTCGGAACATTTCCCATTCCTCCAGGATGCTCTGTCATTCCTGAAATCATGACCTGATGTCACAGGAAGTTAATTTTTCTTGGCGTTTCATGTTTAAATTCAGCCATCCACACACACTGCGCTGAAGCAGACAGTGCCAGCGAGACTTCATAGAAACAGACAACAAATATTTCATAAATTAATCTTTGCAAGACAGGGTTCATTAATCTGTAAAAGACTCTGGTTGTGTGTGAACCCAAAGGGCATAACACTGGAATTCTGTGATGCCTTCTGACGTACAAAAGTAGTTCCAAATTTGCAGTCATTATCCAAATAAGCCTCTTGATAAGTCACAGAAATCAGATACCTGATTTGGGAAAAAACACAAGAAATTCCACTAAATCCTTATTTTAGCAGGTAAAACACGTTTAATTGCACAGCCTCACAAAGTGGTGTTTAATCACAGTTTGGGGGATTTTTGCTCAATGTACCTACATGGGCGTTCCAACATCTCTGGCAAAGCCCAGTGACAGCTGCAGGACCTAAAAATACTGAATACCTGGTTCAGAAACTCTTCCAGAGCTACATCCTCAGCAATTAAAACTACAGAATACCTGGTTCAGAAACTCTTCCAGAGCTACATCCTCAGCAATTAAAAGATGACACAAAGGATATCCAAATCCTTCCACTTATGTGGGGGCTTTTGTTTTTGTGGTTTTTTTTTCATTTGTTTGGCTTAGTTTTGTTTGATGTTTTGGTTCTGTTTTTTCTTTTTGCTGGTTGTTTATTTCTAGAGTTTTTTGTTTGTTTTTTAACTTTGGCAATTTGTATCTTTAACCCCCCACTACACACAAGGAACTTTCTGGAGTTTGCACAGAGATGAGTTGTCAGGGCCTGGGGGTGTTTTCTCAGTACTAAAACGAAAAACGGCAGAAAGCAGCCCAGAATTTACCTGAACATCAACTAAACCCCTTATTTGCAAAGATGCTCAGTTGGGCTTGCCCATGGCCCACATTTGCCAGCCACAGGACGTGCACCAGTAGTTTCCTCTTTGCCTCTGTGGTCACTGCACGGGGACACCAGTGAGCCCAGACGTTCTCTCTGTGGGTGCCCTGACGAACTCCCATGAAAAGCTGGACATGTACATCTAAAACTCCCCTGTCTCACAAAGCCTGGAGCCTTTTTCTTCCCATGCCAGCACTGTTTTCCTGAACATCACCATTTTCCCCTTTTTTCTCCCCACACATATAATATTTCCAACTTTGGAGCAGTACTTTTGACTCTTGCAGAAACTTAAAATGCTTCAGCAGGAACAAAACCCTTCAGTGATTACTGCCCACCCCGGATTAAATCTCACAATTAGGAACTCAATTTGCATTCTCAAAGTGAAATCCATTGTTATAATCACAACCACAGTTGACACAGTAGAATAAGCCATTGTTGAAGTAATTCCTGCAAAAGGTCAGATACTTAAAGCCTTCAATTTTACTTGACAACCTCTCAGAAAAGAACAGCACAGCTGCTCTGGGTCCAAATAAGCCACACTGACCACCCTGTTTACTTGAGCTTTGGCTGTTCTCACCCATCACAGACCTTCCTGGCTGTAAAACACACTTTGGGATATTTGGGAGACCTCAGCATCCACAGTCCCGAGAATATTTCCCTCTCTTGAGGACCAGCACAGAGCAGTTCTGCCCCTGCGGTGCTGAGGGTGCGATGGAGAAGGGATGCAGAGTTCCCACCTCTGTGCTGGAGTCTCACCAGGGTTGGACTCAATGACGCAAATCATTCTGTGATCTGCTCAGTGGAACAAGAAGAGGCTGCTTGTCCAAACCAGGAGTTTTGCCAGGCTGGTTACCCATTGTAACCTGTATTTTTTTATTATGTGGGTTGTCTCTGCTTTGGGTGGGGAGGCCCTGGCACAGATTGCCCAGAGAAGCTGTGGCTGCCCCAGCCCTAATTCCTGTCTCAGTAAAAAGGCTTATTTTTTAACATTTTTAAAACTATATCTACTTTTTTACATCCCTTTTAAACCACTATTTCTGATTGCTTGGTTGGGTTTGGCTGATGAGTTCGAACAAAATTCCATTTGGTGGCAAACGTGATGTATTTTTGGGCATTGTTGTGATTTATACAATTAATCTTTTTATGTAGCACAGCTGCTTTAGTCAGTAAAATGGAGGAGAATTTCATAGAGTATCTTTAGTGCTGTTACCATCAGCAAATAATGCTCTCAATAGCTTGGAACATAAAGTATTTTTGTGAAATGAATATTCCCTCTCCCTTCCCCCAGAAAATCTGGCTGACCTTGCCAATATTGCTATTTAGTGCAGATCTATTCATTTTAGGGCCACACCTGCTGGTGTTACCCCTAAACTGCTTTAAACCACCCTCGTGCATCCCAACTCGCACCTTGGGCTGGCTTCACCACTGAGTCAGGAGGAACCTGAAGGATTTCTGTTCACACTGAGCTCTCGTAAGTCACAGAAACCACCGCACACCCGTGTACAAGTCAGAAACCAGAGAAAAGGTTCAGGAACAAACCACAGCCAAACCTGACTGGTATGAGCCTGTCTGTAACAGAGTTAAATTTGGGGATGGGGCGGTCACAAGAGACAAAACTCCCTAAAGACTCAAGGAAATTATAATCCATCCAACTAATACAGCTTTAATTACATCAATAAGCAGAGAGAGGAAGAGTCTAGGTTTTGGGATAGAATATAACGTATGCATAATTTTTTGTGCTACTTCTAGTCTGCTTTTAAAGAACATCCAGAAATTATCAGTGTGAGCAAACCCATAAGGTAAAATTTTAATAATGTAGCAGCATCACATAACATTTAATGTGTCTGTTTCCTCAATGAGAAGAACAGTGGCCAAGCACCGGGTGTTTCTTCAAAACAATTTCCCAGTTGCAAAAAATTGCCCCACTTGGATTTAACATATTTCTAGGTACAAACCTCCCACAATGCTTGAATTAAATACTATAATATTTTTTAAGTCTGAAGAAATCCACAAAAGGAATGCAATAAAAACATATATAATGTAACTAATAGGCCTGAGTTAGGTGTGTAATTATAAATAAATTCTAATTAATTTTCTAGCACATCTTGGCTATTATCCCTGTTTCACATGAACCCATTTATGTTCATTTGCAAATGAGGAAGGGAAAATAGCTGATGCTCTTTAAGGTGTGTTTGTTTTGTTGTCTCAGTGGCTCTGCCTCCACGCAGACACAGCTCTACCATTCGTTTTGCCTCCCAGGAACCTTCAAGGAGTGGAGGCACCAATATTTGGTACCAAAATCTACATTCTCTGCCAAATTGAAAATAATAAACCAACCGAAGAGCAGCCCAGCTCCTTCAGCCACAGACCCTCCCACTGGGTCTTGCTCTGGGTCTACCTAAAATTCAACACAAACTTGGAGAGAGCAAGAGAGTGAGACATGTTCCTCACACTCCTAAGGAAACAGATACAAATACTGGAGCAGCCACACTGTGACCAGCCCTATGGCTTCTGCAAGTTTTGGGAATTCTCTCACTTTTATTTATTACACTGAAATCAGATTTTTTTTTAAAGCCTCAATGGATCAGCACACAGGATTTATTTTCCTTTATCTTCTCAGGTGATCAAAAAGTAACAGATTATTCACTCAGTGCACATGGGGAATATATTTTCTAGTGGATTAAATGAAACCATAAAATTTATTAACCATTTCTTAGTTGCCACATGTCCCAGCAAGTGGAGGCAAAGGGCACAAGGGTGTCAGGGCACAGGAGCTGCAGCCCCCAGTGCCAGAGCCACGGCTCTGGGCAGAGCAGCTGCCCTGGGGCTCTGACCCCGAGCTCCCCTCCCTCTGCTGAGGGAGCTCAGCACTGCCCAGAGCTCTCTCACAGGGAGGAATCTCTCCCCGTCCTCCCCGGCACACCCGGGACAGGAGCACACAGCAGCACATCCACATGGGAAAGAACCATCGACATTTTGATTGCAGTGGGATGTTTTGACTCAAACCCATGATGGATGCTTTTCTGACTCATTCTTTTGGGCTGAACATCATTTTTGTACCTGAAATACATATTTCTCATTTCTCTGGGTTCCTAAAGTTAGCTTCTGTCCCGCTGGCATTTCCTAGTTCTGATTTTGAGATCAATCTCAATTAGCCCCATTTGATTTGCTTTGAATAGAATCATGGAACAGTTTGAGTTGAGAGGGACCTTAAAACTCATCCAGTTCCACCCCCCTGCACTTCCACTAGACCAAGCTGCTGCAAACTCAGTTGGGGTTGCCAAACTGGTAATTCCAAAAGCCGAGCTATCCTTTGGTGTTTCTTTATTTCCCATGGAAATAGTCATTTCCCGTGGACTTTCACCAATGGACGCAGCTGCTGTGAGCTCCCGGACAAGGTGTGAACTCTTTCTTTTTTTTTTTTGTTTTTTACCCCTGATAACTCAAAATAGGAAAACAAAAGTCAGGATGGAACAGTTTGTCTCCAATATTAACAACATGAAAGTTTATCAGCTATTTACATTTTAGCTTATTCCATTTCCATTCCACACCAGGAACCACCAAACCCAGTTGTTTCCCAACACCGCTGGGTCCCACTGCACCTACAGCATCTCCACTGCTGCTCCTGCTCTGTGGGAGCTGGGTGGATTTACCTCAGGATGTACAAACTGATCCCATTTCTCAGTTCAGGAAAATCAGATCCTCTGCCTCCAAACAAAATAAATAATTGCACTGTAAGCAGCATGAACATTCCCGTGCAACCAGGAGGTTTAAGATAAAAGCACTCAGCTTAAAATAAAGAAAAAAAAAGCAGTAAATAAAAAGGCATCGCTCCCAAGGACACCCGAACCCAGCCCCACATCTTCGGGGGGAAAATAAAAATCTATAAGTACAACTGAGGTTTCTTTATTGCTGTCAAGTGGCAGGAAGGAGGCTTTTTGGATTGGAATATCATCAAGATAAAGAGCAGCCTAGAACAAAAGCTTTCTGCAGCAAAGGACAGTGTTTACTCTCCTGTCTGAGCGCTGTCTGAGCCAATCTACCCTCACACATTAACACTTCTTTGCACCCCAAAAGGTGTTTTTAAGGACACTGACGCCCAGCTGCCTTTTCTCCCCTCTGCTGGACCCTTGGGTACCACTGGGAGGGGCAGGAGGGGCTGCGAGGCAGGATAAGGGCTGGGTGCCTTGTGCTTGTCTCGCCATATTCGGTCTGTCCTTTCTACCCAGACAAAAGTAGAAATGCTCTGCAGCAACCCCAGCTCCCTGTGCTGCCGGCACAACGGGGCCATCCCCACCCCGGGCTGGGACCCTCGTGAGGGATGTGCTGATCTGGGCTCACTGGAGATGCTGTCGCCGCCTCAGCTACCTGGGCTGGGTCCTCGCTCAGGCCCCATTGTGTTCAGGCAGCAGAGGAGAAAAATAGGGATATTAACCTCTAACACTGATGAAAATAATAGCCACAATAAAACCAGATGAAAGCCACAGTGGCAGTAATTATTCTGCTCTCATTTACCCAGGAGCAAGCAGAGCCTGTAGGAATTCCTGGTCCCTCTGGCCGTGCACAGGGCACAGCCGGGCTGGGGGGTGTCGGGGCCAGGGGACCCCGCTCTGCCACCCACGGGGTCAGCGCCTGCGGCCGCTCTGCCTGGCAGGAGCCCAGCATGGAAACCTCCTGGGCTGGATGTGGGAAAACCAACTAACAACAGGCTGAGCGCGCTGAATTCTTGCTTTTGAGTCCAACTCTTAAATTCCTACAGACCCGACTTAGCAGGCAAGGGGGGGCCATAAAAGCCAACCCGTGAAACCAAAACAGACCTTTCAGGATTTCTCATGTGCACACGGCAGGGAAACCAAAACTCCTTTTATTTGTTCACTCCATATTCCTCGGTGTTCCTGGTGCACCCGCATCCGGATCGTGGGTAAGGGCACAGAACCAAACAACACGGATAAATACCCAAGGATGGTGACGAACACAGGCTTCATGTGAGGACAGCAATAAGCATTGCTATTTAAAAAGCAACTGTTTCTTCTTCCCCACACACTTTTTTTTTGAGATTCTCCATGTCTGTAATTAATTTTTGACATAAATAGCACAATTCCTTTCCATCAGTGATCTTAGTAATTCTCAGGTTTAAATGTCACTCTTCTTTGAAATCGTCTCATTCAATAATCAAGTTGGAGCTAATAAAAAATTCAAAGGTGCATCTAATAATAATGAAATAATAGCAGCAAAAAACATGCACCTGCATTTAGGCCAAAGAACAAGGGATAGAAGAGACAAAAATGTAGGGAAAAAAGAAATTAGAGGGAAAATCATGATATTGCTCAAGTGCTGCTCTCACACTAAGACCAGGGGGATTGGGATAAGGCTAAAGTTAATTGCATTTCCAGATGACAAACCTCTCACCTCTGAACTGAATGGCTCTTTATAAAAGCTATCAGTAATAAACTGTAAATCTCAGCTATGATTGCAAATAAAGGTCATCCCTTTCATGCTGCCACTTTCCCGGGCCTTATTATATTCCTGTCTGAACCTTTCTTACTTCTTAAGGTGTGCTAGCTGCCCATATAAGCAATCAGGGAGGCTTTTTGATTTTATTTTGAAAGACACAAGGCGATCGGATTTACATTCTGGCACCGCGTTGATCCAAAATGGAAAATCACTGAATTCTGACAAGCAGACAGAATCCTGCTAGCAGAATTAATCTTCATCTTATATTAATGCAAAGAAAGGCAATCCCTTCCTCTCCTTCCCTCCACTCCTGAAATCTATATTTCCTTTTTCACCAGTACAAACGGGCATCTCCAATTTTCTTTTAGCCAAATGTGAGGATTATTGTGATAATACTCAGGGGCTGAAGGGACCCTGCACCCCATCCCCAGCAGCTCCTGCTGTCATTCAGCCCATCCAGGTATTCCTGGGTTGCCTTACCAGACTCTGCAGGGAACATGTGGGATGCTGGGCCCTGACTGTCTATTCAGAAAGAAAATTCTCCATCAGAGAAAAAATTTACCTCAGCCCAAATTCTCCTGAGTGATTTTTCTGTGCAGAATACTCCATCTTTGTGAACATAAGGATTTCTGATACAAAGAATCCACCCCTCAAACCTGATACTGTGAGAAAACAGCCTATTCATTACAGAGGCTTCAATCCCAGTAAGCAGAATATTAAATAAAGAGTGCAATGAATTTGGGGACATCCACTTCCACTCTGTACCCTCAGGTCGCCACAACAGCTCGCTCCTCACAACTCCAAACGCCAGGAAGGTCAGGAAGGAGGGAGAGCAGCCCCTGGGGCGGTGCAGACCTGGGTCTCGTTCCAGTGCCATGAACTCCACAGTGTCAGAATGCAGGAGCCAGTCCAGGCACTGTGATTTCAGCCCCACGGGGGACATTCTGCATGTGTGGGGGCTGTTGGTGCTGCACAACCCCAAACCACGCCAATGGTCCTGTGGGCCCGAGAGATGTGACAAAGCCAGCGCCCTTCTCCTCCTGCCCATCCCGCTGAGCTGCCCAGAGCCAAACTGAGCAGCATCTGCCTGATCAGGTCTGACCAAAGTTAAGGGATACTTGCCACATCCATCAAGCAGGATGGGAGCCCAGAGACAGCAAGGGACCAGCACAGCAGGTTTATCTGCAGATCTGTAAGGTGACTTGGGACATGGAGAATCCAGGCAAACTTAGCTTCACCAAATGTTTATGTTTGCAGCATATGCAAACAGGGAATCTAACGAGAGCAGCAGCCTGGAGCATCTATTGGACCCTTTAAATAAGGAGGAATAAAAAGAGATTCTCAAATTGCACGGCAACTGGTGTAAGGAACAAATACACTTGTCTATGGGATGGGATAATTATCTTCCACATCTTCAGGCTCTTGGAAAATGTGACAATGGCATCTCTGAATGAGGCTTCTGACAAGTCCCAGATGCAGCCAGATTTCTTTTAGTTTAGCTTTTAATTTCAGCTGCTCATTTGAAAGTGATACACTGATAGCTCTAGTCAGAGGCAGGAAGGAAGCACTTTGGTACGGCGCCTCAACAACATTCCTACTCACAAATTACACTGGCCCAAATGCACCATTCCTCCAGCCCTGTGTGATCCTGCCAAGGTACCACACTCCTCACCCTTTCCATCCCTGAATACCAGTCTTGGAAAGACTAAAGAGAGACCTCTGATCAAAGGACTGCTGCAGCATACACCGATTTTCTACGTGTTTTGTTTCCTTGGCCATTTTTATTTGCACTTGGGTAATTTGTGTAGAGAGAAGCAGCTCCTGGTGAACACCTGGCCCCAGCTGAGGCCCAGGGTGGGCATGGCCCCCCCAAAGCAGGAGTGGGGCATGAGCTGGAGACAGCCACAGTGCTGCTGGGGGACTCAGTGCCGTTTATTGTTTCCACTTGTTCTTTGATCTTTAAGACAAAGCCCTGGATTTTCCTAGAGGACGGTAAGTGGGGAACTCTGAGGTCACACTGTGTGATAACAGCAGCCTCGTGCAGCTGGAGGCAAATCCTTCCCCCATCTCTGCAGACCCCGAGCGCCTTCATCCACATTTCACCTCCTGTGTCTCCTCGCAGCCACGAAGTCACATCTTGTTCCACACTTCCCACTCAACCTTCTGTTTAGACGCCCAGAAAAATCAAGGAAACCTTGTGAAAATAATGCAAGGCATTAACACTGTGTAGCACATGATAATTACCAGCCTTCCTCGTGTGGGAACATCCCTGCCCTGGGTGTGCTGTCCAGATGTAACGCTGAGGAAGATCTGGGGCTTACAGAACACATTCATTAGCTGTTCTTTCAGCAACGGGGCTGTTTGCAGGAGATCTCATTTAGCACTCGTGCAGGTGTTTACTGATCCCAGGGGAAACGAGAGGAATGTGGTTTGGGAATTCCCACATGACTAAGTATGAAGGATTATAGTTACACCAAGTTTTCTGGGAGAACTGGACTGTTAGAGGAGGTTCTGCTCTCCGCTCATCTCCTGGGCACATCCTGCCCACGCCAGCTGACCCTGGCGCGGGTTCCTGCTGGGAGCTGCCCTGGGCAGAGGGTCCGGCAGCCACGGCTGAGGTCAGGCCTAGGGGCTCCGGGAGCACTCGGCACGAGCGAGCCAGGGCTGACTCCTGCTCAGCACAGACTTGCCTGGGGTTCTTCTGCTGAGGACAATGGAACGAGCACCTGGGCAAACAGGCTGTGAAACCTGACTTGGCAATGAGATGTGACTGTCTCTGCTGTGTCTAAGGCCAAATGCTCTTGACATGGAGGAGAATTAATTTGAGGTCTTGCTGCAAGAGCCACAGCCTGAGAGGCTTCTCCTGACAGTCCCTGTCTTTCTGCACGTTTGCATCCCGAGGATTAGAACAGCTCCCAGGGACCACATCAGCTGCAGGACCTCGGTGGTGAGCTGGGCTGGGCCATGATCACCACACCGCGCACAGGGCCTGGCACAGCCTGGTTTAGCTGTGGGAGTAAAGGCCACATTTTACCCTGGACTGCACCAACAGCACTCAGGGCAAAGAAAAATTGTTGCACATGACAAGATCAAGTCTGACTCCAGCAAAAGCCTTGGAGAAGGGTCCTGCCTGCCAGGTCCACCTTCCTTCCTCTCCTTGGGATGAGGGCCACAGAGGCAGGAAAAGCTCCACATCCCCATGGCACTGATGAACTGGGGCTGACAAAGCCCTGCTGGCAGGAGCTGGGAGAGGAGCACTGGGCAGCCCCAGGGCGCTCCCTGGGCAGGAGCTGGGAATGTGGCCCTGCCTCAGGGCTGCAGGGACTCAAGCTTGTCACCTCTCGTCAGTCCCCAGGACCAAAGGGCACCTCTGCTTCGGCGCTGGTTGGACACATCATCCAACACATGTGTCACTGGATTTACTGCTATTATTAAAAATAACTACAGCACACACCAACCATGTAAAACTGAACTAATTGCTTGAAATTGAATAAAAATTCTATTGCGTGTATAATGCACACACGTTACTGAACCTTCTGAATACATGGATCCCAAAGAATTATTTTTAAATTGCTGGTATAATAACTATATATCAAGGCAGCAGCATTCAACTCAAATGCTGAAACATAATCAGTCAGCAGAATATTTTTTTAAGCTTAAAAATACTCCCTTTCTTGAAAACGGACACTAAACCCCTAGGCAATGTAACCACTGAGGTTTTACTATAAAATACATTTCAAAAGAATGGCTGAAAGACTTAGGCACACAGGAGATGAAAAAGAAGAAGTAAACAAGCCGTATTCCACCATTAAATGATAAATTAAAAGCAGTATTTTGCTGTTCTGCCTCATTTTTTAATCACAGTGCTCTGGCTGCAGTGGTGTGGGCTTTCCCGTCAAAAAGCACCTTTACTAAAGATTTACAATTTGACATAGCCATCATCTGTCCCAGACAAAACACAGCCAGGTAAAAACTTCATTCCAAATTCAAATTTTCATTAAATTTTCAGAAAAAGCATTGCAGGCTTAACATTACAGGCAGAGCTACAAATGTCCCTCACACATGTCCTTTAAAAATTTGAGTAATTTCAGAATGCAGGCTTTCGGAATTTTAAGAATAACAGTGGAGATCCTGGATGTGCTGTTGTTGCTATCAGATAAAAAGCTAAATCTTAATCCTCCCTGCTATCTTGCCTCGGTGCAGATTACGCCACAGCCTATCACTGTAAAATGCTGGAACAAATACCAGCCAGATACTTGCCTGGGAAAATGGAGATTTACAGAGTGAGAGGGAAATGGGGCTGGGTTTATAGTCTCTTGCTCACTGATTTTTTTACTAATTAATACACAATTTGGTTTTGTTCCTACTGTAAATCTGTAACATGGAAGTACCAATGAAAACATCTGGAGCTGTAAATCCATTCCTAAATTTTTGTAGACAGACATAACATGGGTGACACCCAAAGGCATTTCCAGCCCCCATCAGTCTGCAGCTGAGAGGACCCAAGTTCCCTGCCTGTCCCGGCCCAGTCCATGGCTCATCCTGCTTCCTTCTGGGAACAGTCACACTCAGGGAGCACTGTGAGCTCTGCTGGGACAGCCAAGGTTACAATGGGATTAAATTAGAGGTTCCCTGCCCATGGCAAAGTGTTGGAACTGGATAATCTTTAAGGTCCCTTCCAAACCAAACCATTCCATGACTCTATGACATTTTGCTCACAAAACACACGGTACAGTGTGATAGAACCCCCGTCTCATCACAGCTCTGCCCAGACTCATGGGCTTAAACACAGTTTGAAGGCAGGTAACCCCAATGAAGACATCTGCTATAAACATCTCGAAACCATGTTTCATGTCATCAGTTCATGGGAAATCTTAATTCTTTATTGTGCTATTCATTCATATAAGAAATTACATCTTTAATGAGGAGGCAAACTCATCCTAGCCTTACTCTGACCACAAAGTATCCTTTGGCCCTTACTTCCCCCAAAAGAAATCATGGAATCACAGAGTGGTTTGGGTTGGAAGAGACCTCAAAGCCCATCCTATCCCACCCCCTGCCATGGGCAGGGACACCTTTCACTGTCCCAGGGTGTTCCAAGCCCTGTCCAACCTGGCCTTGGACACTTTCAGGGATGGGGCAGCCTCAGCTTCTCTGGACAAACCAGCAACATTAAATCAACAGCACAACGAGAGGTGAAAAAGGAAAAGACAGCTGTGGACAAAATAAAACGTTCTATTAATGCTAAACACACTTTCCCTTTTGGGTTTACACTGCTGCTCCCGTAACTGTTTCCAGATGGTTCGGCAACCGTCCGAGCAGCGAGCTGGGAACGGCCCGGCCGCCTGCACCTCCTCGACACCAAGGGGCAGAACCCTGGGCAGAAACACGATTTGTGCGTTTGATAAGCTCAAAATAAAGGTAAAGACACATTGAGAAGAGCAGGAAGCAAAATTTAAAATGCATTTAGAAAATAAGCCCTTGGCAGCTGAAGAGTTAAGCACAACCTTCTCCCTTTTAACACAGCCTTCTGTAGTAGCTAATGAAGGTAATGAAATATGACATGTAGTTTGGCCCCTGACCACAGCGGGCACCTCCCTCCCCTCTGCCGGCGAACAAAGCCAAAGCAGATGTAGCTGCTGCGGCCGGGCCGGGCTGGGGCTGTGCCTCGAGCGGGCCAGCGGGCACAGGCGGCTCCGGCACCGCCCGCGGCCCGGCTCTGCCAGCGCAGCCACAGCCACCCCAGCAGGGCCAACAACACCTGCACTGACTTCCAGCCTCGTACACACCACATTCCATAAAACCCCATTCCTGCCATGTAAGTAAACACGAATATGGAATATGGAATTCTAGTGGAAGGTGTGCCTGCCCATGGCAGGGGGTGGAATGAGTTAAGGTCCCTTCCAAACCCAAACCAGTCTGTGATTCTGTGAATATGGGTTTTATGTGCCCAGCTAGTTCATCTACTGTTAGTCTAATTTAACAAAAAAGCATTACCAATAAAAAGGAGAAGACAGGGTATTACTTGGGCAGGGACAGGCTTCATCTCCCAAATTATCATCCTCCTACCTCCCACCACAAACATGGCACTCAGCGTTTCATTAGCACAGAGCCAGCGATAGAAAAGGCTTTCTTAAATACTTTTTAAAGAAAAAGTTTCAAATTCACAAAACAGTATAGAACTTAGTAACCTTTGTAAGTTCTTTCAGAAGTTCCTCACTCATGCCTTGCTATTGGGCAACAAACTCGACCTTGCCACACCCCGGGGTGACGCAGCTGGCAGGCGATAACTTTGAGCAGGTACCAGGTAAAAATGTGTTCCAAGAGGCACCACACAGACACTTCATCACCTAAAGACTGGGAAACTCCATCACAGCTGCTGGTTGATACCAAATATGTGGATAGTGATCCCTGTTGGACCAGTGACATCAGCTCCATCCCTCCCTTGGCTAAGCAACAGCTGCACCGGGCATGTGTCGTTCCTCAGGGCTGAGGTCACCCATCCATCTCCCTGAGCACCCAGCAGGGTTTGGGGGCACAGAGGGGTGCAGGCAGGGTGGGCTGCTGTCCCCCCTGGGACACCCAGCTCCTCGGGAAGTCTGATCTCAGCAGCTCCAGCTCCCTGCGTGGTCACAGGAGGGGCTGATGTGGCACAGGGGGCCGAGGCCACGGACAAACGGCTCCTCGGGGAGGGGCCAGCAGTGCCCAACCCGTTCGGGCCGCTCCCTGAGAGGGTTTATGTGTCCCACACTGAGCCCCGAGCGCTGCTCAGACAGCTGCACCCACCTCCACAGGAACAGACACCACCCGGGTGACATCTGTGTCCTGCACCGCTCCTCCACAGGAAGGACAGAGACCCCCAATCGCTCAAACTGCCAAAGACCTGAGACAGCAAAACTCCAAATTCAGAGTAAGCCTAGAAAACAAAGGTGTCTGGAGATCGTTAAACTGTGGATGCAGCAGATGATCCGAAAGTGTCCTCCAGCCCCACAGCTGATGGGAGCCCCTTGGCCAAGCCAGTTGAGTCAGCCACCTT
This sequence comes from Orthonyx spaldingii, assembly GCA_013397795.1. Classification (NCBI taxonomy): domain Eukaryota; kingdom Metazoa; phylum Chordata; class Aves; order Passeriformes; family Orthonychidae; genus Orthonyx; species Orthonyx spaldingii. Next base: position 83,394 of record VZTJ01006799.1, on the reverse strand, counting down.
CCCAGGGTCCACACATTCTCCATGGAAACCGCTGGCTTTTGTGGCTGCCCCCTCCAAGAACCATGTGTGGCGTTTATTAAAAAAACAAAACAAAACTGTATAAAATGCTTAAGATGCAAAAAGCTAGAAAATACTATCATTAAATTTACCTATTCACCCTTAATTTGCCCCTCTGTTGCATATGCATTATTACACGTGCCTGAATTCTATGCTAATTTGCTATCATTGGCCAGGAGCCTGACCCCATTTAGTGGGCACAGCAGGGTGTGCTGCAGGGTGGTGCTGAATCACCAACCAAGTTCTCTGTTGGCTGTAGACACACAGCCTCAGTTCAGCCAAATTCAGGTAGATATTTCCCACACAGGACCTTAGCCACGGCAACTCTGCTGCCTGTGTGTAAAAAGGGGTTAAAAGCAATTTATTTTGGCTTTATACAATAGGATATCACAGTATTCCACAAGGAAGTGTTGAGGGTATTTTCCCAGCTAAGTCCCAATGCCACTCAACAGGTGATGAATCAAGAAGGAAAGGATAAATTTTGGAGCCTGTGCATTGCTCAGCTTGTCTACAGTGAATAACAGCACAGAGGCAGGAGCGGGGGGGAAGGGGAAGGTGGGATGTTCCCACCTTCAGCACCTCTGCTCCCTGTGCCCACATCAGCCAAGGCCTCCCCAGGCACAGCCCCACGAGCTGACGGGATTTCAGGCTGGGTCAGACACATCCACTCAGGGAGGGCGAGTCAGGGTTTATGTGCAAACTTGGGCACTTCCAAAATTTTTCAATTCATTGCTTGATTTTGCAACCTTAATGACTTATGCGTGCATAAAGCTTTGAACACTAAAATGTGTGAAATCAGCTCTCCAAACACTTTCCTGGGCCAAGGGTGGTGACACTGCCAGGCTCCACTCCCGCAGAGACCCGGCAGGTGCTGGATCCGAGGGGTGGCCAGGGCAAGAGCCGGCACAGCCAAGCCCCAGCCAGGCTGGGAGCCCTCGGTGAAGTTCAGCGGCAGCAAGGGGAGGCAGGGCCCTGGGAAATTGATAGCCTGTTCCAGGCATTATTTATCATTCCCAGCACAGACACTGACATGTGCCTTTTGAAAGGGGATACTGTACCTTTAACCTTGACTCTGAGCACGTTGGTAATTTGGGATGCGAGCCTGGGTTCAAGCGGGGTGACCTTTTGGGGGGAGGGGTGGGACTGCATTTATTTATGAGGCAGTTGGAAATTTTTGACATCACATGCTAGTCCCATTATTCACATGTTACATGACACGAGATTGGCCCTTTTAATGCAACAACATCACATCAAAAAATTTGATTTTCTGCTCTGACAGCAGGCTTGTCCTCTGCAGCTCCCCAAAATGTAATCTGTGGGGGTTAAAGGCCACAGGAAAGTGATTTAAAAATCACACAGAACGTGGAAGAACAGGTCCTGGACCCTGAGTGAGAACAGGGATGCTCAGGAGCTGGAAAGAAACAGTCTGGAAAGTGCAGAAGCGCAGTTGTATGCCAGTGAGGGGAATCCCTCTGTGTGACCATGGGATGTGGTGCCTGGGCGTCTCCACCAGCCTGGGGGGTCCAGCATCACTCCAACCCCCCCGGTTTGCCCAGCAGGGGTGGATCCCACCTTCCCTCACTGCAGAAATCCACCCCGTGCAATATTCTCCTGGATACACACAAATAACACACCCACCCTCCTGAACAGCAGGAAAAGCCTTTCGGAGCCTTTGCAACACAGAACACCATGAACCTGTTTAGCAGGAAAAAATGGGGGGTTCCCTACATTAAAAAAAAAAATAACAGAAAACCAAACTAACAACAAGAACAACAAAAAACCAACAACAACAACAAAAAAACCCCACATTTATTAGGTTTACCCTGATAATTTAATCGGGCAATAACTGTGTTTTCTGCGCACAAACTTCAAAACTTCCCTTCCAGGGCTGTGCTATATATACACCAAAGTGAAGTGTTTGCTAATCCAGCTCTGGAAGAACGTGCCCACACTGTGCAAAAAGCTCGAGCTTGAAACTACACTCCCATTTTCATAGAATTTAAAACATCAGCTAATGCACTTAAAGCTAATGAAATATATTTCACAATAATGCACCACAAAGCACATATATTAAATTACTCATCAACTAATTCCACAGAGAGAAGAAAAGAGTTTATATGTTTAATTTTTCTAAATATCCTTGGTTGAGGGCAAGCAAAGGAGGAATTTTGATTTATGTCTGGAAAAGCGTTTCCAAGATTGCTGCAATTTCTTTACAGAAATATCACATGATGGTGATGATGAGGCTGATACTAAAATAACAAGTAAATAAAACAGGCTAATTTTATCAATATTTTTATCAATTTAAACACAGTGTTTTCTACTGTGTACATTCAATGAGAGAAACAAAACCCAAAAAACAACCAGGCTGGATGTGGTTTGCTGCACCCTGGTCTAGTGGAAGGTGCCTCTGTCCACGTCAGGGAGTGGAACAGGATGAGCTGTAACCAAAACCTTTCCATGATTCTGTGATATTAAGAACAAATAATTGTCTCTTACAGACCCAAAGGATGTTTGTTCTACTCTTGCAGCAGAATTTCAGGTGCGTTATTCACTTCAAGGGAATCAAATCAAGGGCAGGACAGGCCACGCCAAGCGAAAAGGAGGGGAAGGTGAAGGTGGGCCAGAGCAGCCAGGTTTATGAGCCAAAGCTCAAACACCTCCAGGAAAACCTTCCTCCAGGAGTGGGAGGAAGAGGCTCCTAAGGCAGAAGTACATTTTTACAGATTTATATGGGTCTTGAAGCCGAGTCCCAAGACTGGCAGAACACAGAGGGGGAATTATTTTCTTCTTATTAAAAGAATGAAAAGACCTACCATTGATTTTGTCCTTCATCACCACACAAAAACCCTCCCAACCACAGTGAGGATGACTGGATTATCACAACACCGTAAATCAAAGTGAATGTATTTATTAGGTCACCTCTCTTTGTTGCACATGTGTGTGCTGTTTGTTGGCCCATACTGTTATTATTTTAATTTATGGTTTCCTTCTTCCACTCTTTCCTCTCCCTCACAAGACTGGAGCCTGTCCACAGGTTCCCCTCATGCCAGTTAAAATCAGCATAATGAAATGTCACGGCCAGATCCCATCGCTCCGCAAGGACGCCAGGGCAGCGCCGGCCCCGAGTCCGGCAAACTCCGCTGTGGCGGCACCGGGCACGGCCGGCTAACGAAGCCCGCGGCCTTTCTCAGCTGCTCGGCAGGTCTAGCTATAATTAAGTGCAGTAAGTTTAAGCAATTTGCAAATCCCACCTCATCTCTCCTCCCGTGACAACCCCAATCTGGTTATGAGTGAGCTGTGTTCCCAGGGAGCTGGGCTCAACCCTCCGTCTGCCCCAGCCGCGTTTCAGCCACACCTGACACCCCCAGCCAACAACAGCACCCACGGCCGGCACTCACCAGGCACACAGACACTCCCAGGCATGCAAATTCACATTTGAGTGCTTGGAAAGCATGGCATTTCCCCCAAAAACACCCACTTCAGGCTTCGTTATCTACACTTTCGGGGTGATGTGTTTTAATCCTGTCTTGGAAACTACGAAATTTTAGGCTATTTTCCAAGAGTCTCTGGAGAATTGCAGGAGTGGACGGAGCCGAGACTAAGCCACCTTCCAGCTGTTGGAGCCATGGCAGCACAGTTGAAGGGCTGGATGGGAAGAAGACCCTGTTCCTTCCCATTTAAGAGACCTAAAGACTCTGCAACTGTAATATCCAGACAAGTTGGAAAATCTTTAAGGTTAGAAAATACCTCTCATATAATCAAGTTCAACCCTCAGGCCAGCACCACCACCATGTTCAGCACTAACCCATATCTGCAAGTACCACATCCACACAGTTTTTGAACACCTCCAGGGATGGGGACTCCAGCACTGCCCTGAGCAGCCTCTGCCAGCCCTTTCCATGAAGAAATTTTCCCCAGTACCAAAACCTAACCTCCCCTAGTGTACCTTGAGGCTGCTTCCTCTTGCCCTGTCACTTGTTACCTGGGAAAGACACACAGCTGTGAGAACAGAGTTCAGGAGTTCTTGTCTCTGCCAAGGCTTCACTCAGACTTTTCCACTTTAGAAGCTGGAGATTGTGCCAATGTGACCTTAGGGTGTCAGTGAGCTGAAGGATTTGGCTCATCCCTGCCCTCTACCCACACTGAGGACAAGCTGAGTAAGGAAGGACCTGGGTGTGAATAAAAACCAGCATCTTTGAGGAGGGGAGAACTTCATCAAAATATCCGGTTGAACACCTAAGCGAAAGAACAGCACAGAGAACCACAGGCAGCTTCATTCCCTTCCTTACTGAGGTTACTCTGTTGCTGATTTTGCAGGGTTTGTCTCAAGAGAAGAGCAGAGATGCCAGGCTGGAGGTGGTGAGGCTCCTCTGCCTGCCCCCTCCTGCAGCAGGCTCACTCCCAGAGCCGCTAATCCACTCGGATGCTCCACAGCAGAGCCTCGAGTTTTCACGGATTTATGCCCTGCACTGCTCCCAGCTCCATCTGTTTCACGGTTATTGTTCTCACCGACTCTACTTCATCATTTAAATTATTAACAGCAGAATTACACCGACTGAGAGCTGGAATGGGCAGCTTTAACATACAAAGGCTTGTACGTAACGTGTCAATACACATTGAGTGGAACAGAGAAACTGGGGGAAATTCAGATATAAGGGTCATTGCTTCATTTCAGTGCTGATGTGGGGGGAAGCTAGGATGAGACTACTGGAGAAAAAAGCTGGAAAAGCTCCTTTAGATGGTCACCCGGATTGGCACTCATGTACCTTCACTCAGTGAGTGGCCTGGAGCTGCCCAGTGGAGGCACTTTCATCACTGCCTGGACCCTCCAGGGCTGGGCAGGCACCCCCAAGACCTCGGAGCAGCACAAACCTCCCGTGAGCCTCCAGCTTGGGAGGAGCATGGCTTCCTCCACCAACTACGACAATGCTTGCAAAGCACACACTGCGTACAACCACGAGCAGCAAAGATGTGAATTACACACTGGTGTAAATCAAACCCCCAGGGAGAAAAACATGGGGACTCCAGAGGGTGGGAGAAGAAAAGCAGGACAGGAGCATCAAGAACCTCGTGGATTCCAGCTCACTGAGGTCTTCTCCATCAGCTTCTCGTTAGGAAGATGGAATAATTTCCTACCTCTTATACCCTTACTGCTGTCATTAAATATTCAAAAAAGAAAAATCAAGTGTCATAACTGTATGGAGTTTCAGTAAAGAAGAAAATCCCAAGCAAATTCACTTCTCTCCTTTAAATACATTTTTCCAAACGCAGCACATGGGAAACAGTGATGGTGAAAAGCCACTTCTGTTCCAAAGCCCCCAACCCCACCTGCTGCCCCTCAACTTCCCCAAGCAGCTCCTCCTGGCCACCAGACGCTGCATTCAGGGGCGACTCCACATTGATCCCAGACTTAACAATATCCATTAATAACAGACCAGACAGTGCCCATGTTCAGCCCAGGCATATGGTTTGAATCCAGGGAATTTGCTTTTCCCATGCACTGCATTACATATTTATACCAAAATAAGAGCTTTTTCCCCCCCTCCCCACTTCTGGGGTAATTGGCAGATGGATCCGATTCCAAAAAGGGTAATCAATGCAGTCAAAGAGCCTCAACCCATGCTGCTCTGCCCCAGCTTCAAATGCTTGATTACACAAGGGTCTATGGACACTTTTTTTTAAATTAAAGTTCCTGCAGATTTTCATGGGAGATTTTCTTTTAAAAAACTCCAGCCTGCTGCAGCAAGTTTCCCTGCAATCAAATCAAAAACTCAACACAGCTTTCACCATACTAATAATGAAAGTCTTATGTGCACAAATAAGTTCCTTTCAAGTAAAAATCAACTATATTTTTGTTACATCATATATCCAAACCCACAATATTCCACTGGACTCTCCACCAGGAGCTGCCTAAGGTAGACAGTTCAAGGTGGTTTCACAGCCACCAGGTGCAAGTGACACCTGAGCACACAGACTGCATTTCAGACAGTAACAGTAAAAATAACACCAGGAAAAAGAATCCTACTTGCATGGGGAAGAAGAGCAGACAAAGCAGGAGTCTGAGGGAGACTTGGCATCAAGATTGGCCAGGATATGCTCTTTCACTAGAATAAGAAATCTTTAGTCCCAGCTGCCCTCAGCCCCACCACAAAGATCTCCCAAAGCCTCCTCAAGACAGGGACCACAAAGCACCACTTCAGCCCTCCAAACACAATGGCCAGGCTGGCTGAGAACAGCAAACTCCAGCAGAACCTCCCCCACTCAAGTTACTTACATTGCACAAGGGCATTTCATCAGAGACACTTGGAATTAAAGTTATCCTTTGATTCCTACAATTGCAGAGATGCTAAACCAGCAAACCAGAGCAAGAAATCCCAACATACCTTGACTCCTCTCAGACCAGCTTCTTCTCTCTGTTTCCCAGGACTCCCCAGAGCTCTCACCTGCCCTACCCTTACATAAATCCTCTGCCTCCTGCCCACAGGACACCTCTGCTCCCACTGCTGAGCAGGATTTGGTAATGATGCCCCCAACGCTGCTCGTATGGTCAGGCACGAGGACCAGGTGTAGCCCACTGCCCTCAGCCCTGAAGCAGCCCTTTGCAATAAAAGACCCTCTAGAAAAGTAGCAATAAACCCAGAGGAATCCTTACAGCTCTAAGCCCAAAATAAGCTCCTTAATCAATAGGCTCCCACAGCAGAAGTGGGCCAGAGAGGCCTAAAGCATGATTCTTCCAGAAAAGGAGCAACCTATTCCTGCATTTACCACTCTTCCCTTTCCTCATTGTTCATAATTAGACACCTGACCCCAATGACCAACCCTCCCCACTCAGATCTAGCAGAGACAGGCTCTGGCTGCCTCATGGAGCTGCAGCTGGGCTCAGCATCTTCCTCCTAAGGCTGGACAGGTGCTCATGACGCTTCCCATTGGGAAGAGCTGGCTTTGCTTCTTGGAATAAATCAACCACCAGACGTGAGGCTGCAACGGGGGGATTACAGAGTCACAGAGCCAAGGTTAGAAGTCATGTCTGCAGATCACACAGTCCAGCCCACCTGCTCCAGCAGGGTCACACAGAGCGGGGGTCCAGGATCATGTCCAGACGAAAATCTCCAAGGACAGAAACTACACAATCTGTGGGCGGCCTGTGTCAGAGTCTGACTGCCTTCACAGTGAAAAAGGCTTTTCTGGTGTTGAAATGGAGTTTCCTGGGCTTCAGGTTGTGCCCCTGCTTCCCACTGGAGAGCTCACCAAGAAGACAGGACAGGTGTGCCAGCAGCTCTCCCCTCCATGGGCTGAGCTCTCCCTTAGCAGCAGCTCCCAGGCTGGGTTACATTCAGTACTACCTGGGGAGAGCTGGAGCGGAACAATTCGTGTCAACAGTACCTGCCAAGGGCTCCAGAGGCTGCTGGGTACAGGCGAGTTTGTATTCAAACAAGCACCACCACACAACCCTTGCCCAAGCAGGTGGTAATCGCACAGAAAAGGTTCTGGAGATGTTGGTAGGCAGCCACACAAGTGCTGGCTGGGTGTCCCAGCAGTGTCATTGTGAGGGCTGCACGCACAGCAGGAATTCACCATGAGAAGCATTTTGAAGATCATCTGTGTATTGTTCTCTTTTAGATCAATTTTTTTCCCAACAACACCTATAATCAGAAGGGTGATAATTAGTCAATACACATTAATCCAGTTAATGTTCCCTATACTCCTCCTCACACAACAAAAACCGTGCCTGAGCTGCAGAGGGGAGGTGACCTCAGCCATGTCCCCCTGCCACATTTCCCAGCCATGTCGCCACGCTGCCATGGGGGCCACGCTGCCACGGCCACCTCCCTCCTGCCTCACGGGCTCTCCCAGCACAGGATCACCACAGAAAGCATTAGACATGCTCTGGAAACCCTTTGCCCAGCTGCTCATTAGGACTGCATTAGTCTGTAAACTCGAGCGCAGAACGCCTAGTTCAAGTTGCTCTTTCTTGATGTACTTGAAAGGTCCTGGGAATTTATGGCAGGATAATGCGGAGCACAGCACCTATTTATGAGTTGATCATTTGTACAAAACCCCTCTCAAAGCACCGAAGGTTACCATTCGACCAAGAGCTGCACTTAGCTGCTCAGAGGGCAAGAAAGCCAAGTATATGAAAGTTAAAAGCATTAATAAAAGTGTGACTTATAAATTACTTCATCTTTGTCACCCTTTTTGAAATGGGGTGAGAGAGGCCAGGGTAAATTTATTTTTTAAGTGCTTTCTGAGACCTGCAAGGGTCAGCCCTGAAATGCTGTACTCTATAAATCATTCCATGTGTATCTGAGAGATGCGAGTGCATCATAACATTAACAAATATTGATTTGTTTATCATTTGCAACTGTTTATCGCTAAACAGCTGCCTTTATACTCCTGGTAGGGAGAAGAAACTTTAATCCCTGAGAATGCAGAAGAGAAGCTGCCTGGGCTGCAGGAGGAAAGAGCAACCCCCGTTACCCTGTCACCCGACTGCCGGCTCAGTGGACGTGTTACTGTCGTATTATGAAACCAGTTATTTCACAAAATGACTAAAATTTTCAGGCGTTCCAAGGAACTGCTCGTGTCGCTGCAAAGAGCCAAGCGAAACCTCGCATTAGAGGCTTGGCTGAGTCACAGCACAGGATGGCAGAGCAGAGCCAAGGATGGACAGAGCCAAGGATGGACAGAGCCAAGGATGGCTGTTCCTCCCTGCGGAGCAGCCTCCCCTCCCAGCACGGCTCCAGCCGGCTGTGCCATGCCACACTGCCCTTCCCACCGCCACCAGCACCTCTGGCCCCAGCTTCTGGCTGGAATCAATGACACAGAAGCAAAAATCAGCTCTGGAGCCCTCCGGGCTGCCCGGCAGGCACAGAGGAGTCCAGCCACTGCTCCGCAGCAGGAGGCTGGAATTAGATGATCTTTAAGGTCCCTTCCAACCAAACCATTCTGTGACTCTGTGATTCTATGAACTGACCTTACATCATCAACCCTGCCTGGTTCTAGACCTGACATGGCAGCATCAACTGGTCTGTGTTCTCCTTCATTTAATATTATACAGTGGGTTTTAAATGCAGGGAAGACACCTGGAGCAACAGGAGGAGGTTGGGGAAAATTTCAATAAAAATCTCATTACCCTAATGAGGGAGACAAACTATCTGGCAAACCTATTCCTAATGTTTTAAATCATTACATATTAAGTACAAACCAAACCCTTTCATTAGGCAACTACAAAAAAATTAGGTTGTTTTCTTTCCCCTCCTTCTTTTTTTAAAGCACACAACTCTCTGCTTTTACTTCTTTTTTGGAACTAGACTCGATAACTGATTTCTCCACCAAACCACCGACCAACAAACTTTGCTAAGTGGAAACTCGCAGCATTGTCTGTGTGCACACACCCTCACTCACCAAACTTCAGGGAGCCCCAAATTAAGTATGTGGTGATTTCCCTGAGAGAGGGTTGTGCTGTATTTGCAGTTCTCCCTATCTGCAATTAGACACTAGTGTATTTGCAAAATCCAGGTGTTTTATAAGTCTGTTCTTGTTCTTCAGGCTTAGTTCCCAAACCATTCTTGTAATAAGGCAGCAAAGTCAAGTACTTTGGAACACAGAGCAAAATGTGGAGGTGCTACAAAGCACAAGTGGCATCAATTCCCCACCTGGCAGGTGTCTCCTGAGAGAGCATCCGTGGGCTGCTAAGCAGCAGAATTAAGACCTGGGTTATCTCTGAATAGCAAAGTTAGATCATCTGGAGGTGATCTCCTCAAGTCCTATCTCGCTCTTCTTGGGGAAAATGGCAGCACGAAGCGACTGCTCCGTGTCCGAGCTGAACCCCCAGCAAAGCTGGAGTTACCCCTTTCCTTGGAGGCCTGGGGATTATTGCTGGCATGACACATGCTGCTGGGGAAGGGCTCTGGAGCTGCCCCTGGGGCAGGCAAAGCCGGGCTGGGCTGGGCAGGGCTCGGCCGAAGCCCCGGGCCGTGCTCCCAGCATCGCTCCAGCACCGCAGAGGAAACTCAGCAAGCCCCACTCTCACCAATTACAGGGCGTCAATATTGACTATCTGAGGGATTTCCATGCTCAGGAAGCAAATTAGAAACTCAATACCTGAACTATTCCTAAATGCAGTTATCAACTTCAGAGTTTTATCTCATAAAACCAATTCAGCTTAGAGTTTAATTCTATTAAATTAGAGCTTAGAAATAAGATTTGCTCGGAGAATGAATGCATCATTAGTTTTAAAATGCAATATAGTGAAACCCAAAATGTGCAGCATTACAGTTTGAAGAATAAATGAGTAGAGATGGCACCCAAATGTACTTCTCCCTAAATATATTTACCAGAAAAACCCATTGGCTCATTAGGACAGTGTTTTGGTGTGGGGAACGTCCACCTTCCTTTGGGAATCATAATCCTCTTGTGTCTCCCCTTGGCACAAGTTTTTTCTTTGTTCTTAAAACCTTCTTATTTCAGCAGCTGACAGAGAAAAAAGAATCAGCATCCTCTTTCTTAATAAAAATGCCACAATGAGACCCTGTCGGGCTTGTGCCAGGCGTGTCAAAGGAGCAGGGACTAATACAGGAAACCTCAAGAACTCCCCGTTTTGTGCAAGTTACAGTACAGGGAAGAGTCACGTAGGGCTGGGTTTTAAATCAGGTTTCCAATAGATGAAAAGCACCCTTCCATGGGGTGCATGTAATCTCTGAATAGGGCCCTTAGTTTCCTGTGGTATTGTATCAGAAGCGATGTTTGATGCGATAGCCGGGGATAGAATATGCTCAAAGAGGGGGCGGGGGCCCGGCCCCGCGTTACGACGCCGGCGGTTCTTTGATGGCCGAGCCAGCCCGGCCATACCTGCAGCACCAGCAGGCTGGGACTGGGGAAAGGGCACGAGAAAGGCAAACCCACCCCGCAGACACAGCAGCTCTGGAACAGAAAGGAGCCCTTTGGGTGAGCCGCGTTTCGGCGCCGCTCCCTGCTCCAGATGTGGCGTCTCAGATGGTCCGATGAGAACAGCGGGTGCCTCTTCAGGCCTGGCCACACACTTGGCATGTTAAAAAGCTCCTTTTTCAAAAGCAAACAACACTGTCCCCAAACAGGATTGCAGAGGGCGTTACAAACTGTGCAGTGCTGCCACAGCATCACACAGTAATTGGCAGCCCATCGTCTCTTACACTGATAGGCTGGGTTAAAGCTTTAAAGACGTATTTTAGTACGTATTAATTTCCTACTTTTACTTAAGGAGGCTGTAAGAGTTTTGTTCCTATTAGAACTACAAAATTAAAACCAACTGAAATGATATAATTATAGTTCTTGGTAGCAGAAGAGTCATATGGAACAACCCAATTGACTCTATCAAGCCTAAAATACTCCCCAGCATGCATTTTAATGTACCAATTCCCTTGAAAATGCATGCAGAGCTGTGGGAGAGAAAAGGCTGAAATGATAAATGTGAGATATGTCCATGTCATTGTTGTGCAGCAGCTCCGGGGGTGCTGCCCACACCATCTCCCCATCTTCAGTCAGGGCCTGATTTTACAATCATTGACTTCTCATATTCAAAAAGGAGCCAGAGAAGCACAACGTGGTCAGATGTTTGTGGTTTGCCATTATGATCTTCCTCTTCCTTAATTCTTTATTCTATTTAGATCAAAACAGTTCTTGTATTTTTCATGAACACAAGTCTCAAACTTTCCCTTTTCTATTCCACCCTCAAAAGCAGAGAGGTTGCCCTGTGTGCCAGGCCACGACTACAAAATGTTGTAGTTTTGCTCCAATTCATGTTTGCTTTTGGTTTTCATTGAGTAGAATGACTTTGTCTGTTCCAAACAGTAAAACAGAGCAGCTCAGCCAAGATGCTACAGGGCTGCTGACATTTGGAATGCTATTTTCAGTCCTATTTTATATATGCTTTCAAAATGTATCCTATGAAAAATAAAAATCAGATACAAGAGGGGTTGATTGGTGTCTCTGGCAAAGCAGATTACCTACTTCAGCCACAAAGATGGGGAAATCCATGGGG
>VZTJ01006799.1:50425-60824 GCA_013397795.1 Orthonyx spaldingii | reverse complement strand
GCCCGGCCCTGGCACCGGGGCCACCACACCGGGATCACAACACAGCACCGGGATCACAACACAACACCGGGATCACAACACAACACCGGGACCACAACACCACACCGGGAATCACAACACAACACCGGGATCACGACACAGCACCGGGAATCACAACACAACACCGGGATCACAACACAACACCGGGATCACAACACAGCACCAGGAATCACAACACCAGGGATCGCCCTGCCCTCGGCCCCTGCCCCATTTCGGCCCACGCCGCTGCCCTCCCGGGGGAGCCCCTCCGGCCCCACTGCACCATCACTGACCACGGTGGGCAGGGCACGTGCTCCATGACCTCTGAGTGCTTTTCCACCCAAAACAATTCCAGTTCTGGTAACAATGCGGGAAAACCATCCATCGTTATTTCACAGATGGGGATGCAGCTTCTCCCAGCTCCCAGAGCCACCATGCAGGGCCTGTCCCTGCTCTGTCCAGCCAGGAGGCTGCAAGGACACGGACAAGGAGCCAAGAGTCACTAAGGACCAGGGACACCACTGCCACCATCCATGGCCTTGGCCACCTCACCTTCCACACCTGCTGCTTCCCCAGCTCCTGTGGGTGCTCATCCCTGAGGCCAGGGCAGGAGAGGACCCAGGAGGAGCTCCACAGTGGGCTCGTGGTGCTGGAGGTGGGACGGGACAGGACGGGACGGGACAGGATGGGATGGGATGGGATTGGATGGAGGTGGGTTACCTGGGCTGGAGCTGGGCTCTCTGGGCTGCTCCACCCCTTGTTCCTGGCAGGCAGACATGGCTCATGCACCCAGGGGAGGCCCTGTGGGCAGGGGAGGTGATGAGCAAGGCCAAGATGAACAGAACTGGCTCTGCTGCCCTTATCCCACACAGTTCCCTGCATTATCCCAGAGTGAGAATGTGGCCCCATCCTACCCAGCACAGCCTGCACTCAATGATTATGTCTCTAGTGCAGCAAACCTGCTTTCTGCTCAAAAACACAGGAAAATGTCCAGAAAAACCATGGCCTATAAACAGAAATTTTTTCTGGAACAGTTCAAACCCAGATCCACGACACCAAATTCCACTGCTCCTTACAGGAATGGAGACAGCGCCTGCTTGTCCAAATCCCAAGCACGGGAACAGAAAATTTGGGAATCTTCCTCCTTTGACTGCACGTATTGCTGCACTGAACTGCTCTGGGGAGAGCAGCAAAACAAGTTCCTTAGTACTCATAAAGAAAAAAAACCTCTTGTCTAAACAACACAATTACATTAAAAGTAAAAAAATATCATTTTAAATAAATGCAATTGCAAAAAAGGCTCTGGGTGATATGGGAATGATGAGGTAAATAAAGCAAACCCAAAAGATAGAGCAAACCTCATTTCAAGATAAAAACCAGTATAAATAACTGGCTTGGACTGTTTAAAATATTGTTATAAATTATACCTTCATTATACATGAAAAGTAGACACTGTTTAAAATTGAAGCTTATAGAAAAAGTGTAAAACTGCTTCAAAATACATATTTTGTATAACGTAGAATATGTTAAATTCAGTGAAATGTTGAATTTCACAGGGTTTAAAAGAGGTTTGTCTTCCAACCGCCACACCAGGAAATCTGTAAAATGCCCATATGTAAATACCCACCTATATTGAATCTATTTTTATATGTATTTTCTACAAAAATCAAAAGTCTCTTTTTTTTCTAGATGTGGTTTCTAGTGTCCTTTGTACTGAGCATGGAGATGGGGATCAGTAGACAGCTGATGTTAACTAATAATACAGACAACTAAGAATAACACACTTCATTCTTGTCCCCTTTTTCCCTTTAAAAATGTTGATAAAGAATTACATTGGGATAAAATTTCCACTGGTTTACAGGATGATTATTTCTCCCTGAATATTTTCAATCAAAAGCCCCACGGTGCCTTTTTGCTGCAGCACAAAGCACAACTCGGACTGTGGAGAGCACGGAGCGGGTGCAATCTGTGATTCCGTGTGTCCATGTGCACGTGCCCCGGGGTGTCCTGAGGTACCTTTACTTCACCTCACACCCCCCTCAAAGCACAGGTTTGGTTTCCAGTCGAGTCAGAGCACACAGATCCCTCATCCCGGACCAGCCCCGGCGGTTTTCAGCGGCGCTGCCTGGGGCGTCTGCGCGTCCCTCCAGGAACCAAGGACTGCACACCTCGCTCCTGCGATGGATGAGCGGCAGAGCAGGGAGTGCTCGGGAACTGCTCCGTTTGTCACACCGATGTGGAAATTCTCCGTGACTTCCACATCAGCCTTTCCAGACTGAGCTGCTCTGCCGGGCTACTTGTGCACACCAGGGACTGCAATGGGCACAGAAGGGCAGTTTTTATTTTCGCTTTTTCTGGAGAAAAGCAGATGTAACTAATCCCCAAGCGCCCCGCTCGGTGGGCTGGGGCTGGAGCCGGCTGCCCGTTGCTTTTCCAGGAGTGTGCAGCTCTGCAGCAGCATTTCGAACACGACCAGGCGCTGGCAGGAGCCGGTCGAGTTCCCATCGCTGCTCAAGATTCAGTGCAGGGACTCCTGCGGCGGGGTCCCGTGTCGGGGGCACCGCTGGGCCCCGCGCCTGGGCCAGGTTTGATGCACACCCGTGTCCCAGCCCAAGGCACAGCCCTGTGTGTGCTCGGGGCCCTTTGGGTCCCCAGCCACTGCAGAGGGGCTGCACGGGGCGGGGGCGACGCAGGGAAAACACTGCTGCTGTCACTGTCCCAGAGTCCTGCAGAAGTTCTTTAAACAAAACAAAGTGAAACACACAACTGTAAAAGTTCTACAGAAACACGATCACTGGACTTTACATTTAGGAAGAATTAAGCTTTTAAAGAATTTTTTCCACTGAAAAAAAGCCTTTAATGGGAGTTATCCAGGTGGCCCCTGGATTTATTGTTGGATTTCTCTTTGACTGCTCTGGGGTTCCCAAGGGAACTATTACGTCAATAATTTCTAAGGCAACATTTTATTCCAGGTAACTGAAATTCCTTAGAAGATGAGAGCTTTGGCTTGGAGATCCTGAGATCCCATTTAAAATCACTCACACTGACTACAGAAGAATTTTTAAAATAAATTACTGTATTGCCTTCTGCTTTCAGCTACATCTACCATCTACCTATATATATTTATAAACACTCTTTCTAGAACAATTTCAAACTTAATTCCTCTAAAGCCATTAAAACTCTGTATTTAATTGGATTCATAAAAAGTTGTCTGGAATACAGTCAAAACCAACCACTTAATTCAAGGTGTATTCTATATTAGCACACTATGCCATTCTGAAAAATTAGTGATAGGAGCTGTTCTGTGCATGGAACTCCCATCAGAGTCAGTCAAGAGCCTTTATTTATAAATTCAAGGGGATTCTGAAGTCTTAAATGACTATTTTTGGTCAAACTTGAAAGAAAGAGACAAGACACAAAGATCTCCCAGTTTCCAATGTACAAAGAATCTGTGGCCAGTAGGAAAAGCTGAGTAGGGCCTTCGATCCAGACTAAACAAATTTCAGCATCAAATGATAAATGAATCGAGGAACTTGCACTCTCAGATCCTAAATTATATTAAGCCACTGATTTTATGAAGCCAGAAAAAGGTCATCACACGATATTTATAAACTATGGTAAATAACTAAAATTTATGCAATAGGATGATTTTAATCGTTGGTGTCCTTAAAACCTTAGAAATAGATTCAACTTGTAACATCAGAAAAGTTAAAGGGAAACTATAATTGTTCCTTTTAAGACCTATTATGTGTAATATGCATTGGCCACATTTGTTCCACAGGTCAGGTATAAAAATAAATTTACTGTATTTCTTGCATTTGATTAACAGAAAGAGCTTAATGATACGTGTCCACATTCCTGACTCTGTGCTAGTGTCTATCTGGACTTTCTTGCCTAAACTGAAAACCATCTGTCATAAATACAATAATGGCTTTTAAATCCACCCCACCCAGTCCTCCTGCTCCTCAAAAAGGGGCACGTCAAGCATGGGTTGCTCCTGAAATATTCCTTGCAAGTTGCTAAGTGGATATAAAAGAACACAGACCTAAAATAATCTGCAAATAACTGTAACATAAGCCCTGAAAAATGCTTTCGGAGCTGGCGCGAGGAGGGAGCGCCACGTCCAGAGCCGAGGCCAACGCAGAGTCCGGGCGACCCAGGCAGGGGGACAGTGTTTGTCACTGGGATACTTTGTAATTGTGAAAGATTATTACAAATCTTATTTAAATCAGGTTTCCTTTTGAATATTTTCACCTAATTGGACAAGTGTTGAGCTGTGCCGGGCTGTCACAGCTGTTACAGGACATGAACCACACTTACAGTAACAGCTTTCGTTCCACATTTTTGTGGAGCTGTTTCCATAGCACTCAGATCAGGGCTTGCATATTTTTATACCACTTGCATATTGAAAATAAACTCTGATGTTTAGCTTGCTTTCTCCAAGTGCATCTGGTACTTAAATTTCCTGAAAAACAAGCCAGTAATTCTGATTGAAGCCCAAGCAGGCAGGGTGTGACACCTTGGTTAACTTTTATAAGTTATTTTTAGCCTTCCTTTCCCCTAGAAGTGTAACTTCATAGGAGATGGGATGAGAGAGCTGGGAAGTTGGCATTTATCTTAATTGCCATCCCTGAATTTAACATTAGGGCAAACTTTTCCGTTCACAACAATATCCAAGATAACCAGATACTCCGCATGTGAGGATGTGCTGTGGAATTGCCTGTGCCTCGATTCAGTGCTTCCCATGTTTGGACCAGATAAAAGGCAAATTGCTCAGGAGCTGGAGGGACACAAATTCCAGTGGCCAGGTCACCCTGAGGATCCCCCAGTCCCATGCCGGGCGTGAGGCTTTCGGGCACCCCAGAGGGTGTCGGGGCCTGAGCCCTGGCCGGGCTGAGCACGAGCCTGTTGGGAAGTTTATTCTTGGTAAACGAGTCACTTTCTAATTAGAAAAATAAACAGGATGTTATAATTTGGGATTACAAAGCACAGTGAGTCCAAGGCCTGTCCGGCAGCGAGGCCGGGGCTGTGTCACCAGCCGGGCTTTGTCCCACCGAACCTCCCATGTCCCCATGGCCCCTCACCTCCTAACCCCCTTCCCAATTAGCAGATTGAAAATTAGCAAAATACAGCCCCTGCTTTGCACTTTAAATTTTAATAAGAAACAGAGACATCTCTCTCTTTCTTCTGCTGTTCCTCCCTCTCCTCCAAGAACAGAAGGCTGCTGGTGAAAGGAATGAAAATCTGGAAAGAATTTGGGGTGGACTGGCCAACCCCCTTTCATTTCCTTCAGATGTTTACAATCTAGCACCTTTCTGAAGACAAAGATGGGAAAAAAGCTATTTTTTCTTTTGACTGAAGGGTGAGACAGGGGGGTATTAAAAACTGATCAATGTAATTTTTTTCACAGAAGTATTTGCACATCTGTGAAATAATGTAATTTATGAAAAAAATCTTTTTATATGACATCCATGATTATAGCCTGATCTGGAGAATTATTCAAATATAAAATTAAATACTCAAAAACTCGCTGCACTGTGGATGACTGAGCTTTTACCAGCTGTGCATCACACTTCTCTAATTCTATTAAAAGTATAGAAGTGAGGCTTCCCAAGGATGTCTGAATCCCTTGTAAAAGGAATGTTACATTTCTAAATGCTTTATGATCAGTTGCTTTTTGTTTTTTCTTGATTATCATCCCAGTTGTTGGATGTTTTATCTGACTGTACCAAAAAAAAAGAAGAGAAGAGGAATGCATACCCGTGGAGAGCGCTCTATAAATTATATTGTATTTTATTATCGCAGGGCTTAAGGAAAAATTGGCTCTTAAGAAAGGTTAAAAACCTTTAAAGTGAATTCTTCTGTTTGGTTAAAAGTACTTTGGATTTAATATGATCCATCTGCAATCTGGGCCTGGCCTCCTCCCCCTGGGGGAATGGGGCAATGCCCACGGCACCAGGACAGGGCAGCGATTTCTGTCCGAACAGGACGGGTTTGGGCCGCCCCGGGCCAGCTCCCCTCCCAGCAAGGGACCAGCTCACTCCCTCCTCAGACAGCAATTCCCCGATTTTTAAACAATTAGTCCAGGGGGAAATGAGAGGACACGGGCACTCCTGGGGTGGTTTCACAGCCCAGCGTCGCTCCGCAGGAGCAGCCTTCCGAAGGGAAAGTTCAATCCTGTTTTCCAAGCTTAAATAGAAGCTTTGGTATGGATCCTGCACTGCTTGGACATTATCCACAGGTTACAGACAGAATCACTGGGAATTCGCCGTGCCTTCCTATGCCAACATTTAACTCGAAGGGAAAATCCAATTCCCCAAACCAACCGAAACGCTGTGGTACAAACCAGCCATTAAAAGAGCCCCAAAATAGGCCACATTAGTAAAAGCCAGTTGGAGTTTAGCAAAGAGAGAGACAAAATAAGGGCTAAGCCATTGTTTCTGCTGCCGAAGACAGACGGACTTTAATAACACTTAACAGAATGATGCACATTAACGATCTCAGAAAGCACTTCTTATGCCTCATCCATCATGCGGAGGGGAAAATGAAGCCTTCGACAGCATTAGGAATTATTCTAGATCTTGTCAGTAATTCGCAGCTTCTCGGTAGTATCGTAACACAAATTTGTGTGGATGAGACACTGACCATTAATCTAAGGGGCTTTTTTTCCCTCACTGCAGCGTGTGGAGAATGTATCAATTGTTTCATGGAGAATTTTCACAGCTGAAACCTTACTAAATAAAACAGGGGAGAGGAAAGAGATATAGACAGAAACATAAACAACTGCAACGCGGAGACAAATCATTATCTTTAAAACAAAACCCACCATAAAATCTCCATATGTGTGTTTTGTGAATGGGCAGTGAGCAGCCTCCTGCTCTGAAAATCCTCAAAATATGCTGATTATAAAGTTATGCTCGTACATATAAACACGCCTAGATTTCATTTTCTGGGAGGCTTTTTTCCCTTTTCTTTTTTTTCTGAAGTATAGGCA
Source organism: Orthonyx spaldingii (assembly GCA_013397795.1). Taxonomy (NCBI): domain Eukaryota; kingdom Metazoa; phylum Chordata; class Aves; order Passeriformes; family Orthonychidae; genus Orthonyx; species Orthonyx spaldingii. The sequence continues at coordinate 53,812 of VZTJ01006799.1, read as the reverse complement.
AAAAAATCCCGATTTCTCTTCCCAAGAGAGCCCTGTATTTTTTGCAAATAGTAGCAAAACAAATTTCAAGACAAAATGCCACGCAACTAAATAAACAACAGCTTTTGGCAACCTCTTCCCTAAGTCGCAAGCTGCTGTTCGTCGTGTGATAGCTGTTGCCACTGGAATCTCTACTACAAAGGAAAAGGTCCATAAATATTTGTACAGCAAACTCCACAGAAAAAAAGGCTCCCCGAGTGCGCTTGGAATTCATTTCTATACGTGCGATGTAAAGATGAAAGCTAATGAGATCTGTGGAGTTTATGATAAATTAAAAGTGCGGGGCTCCCCGCCCTGGCCGCGTGTTTACACAGATCTGATCCGCTGCTCCCCAACAAAACACTTGTCAGACAGAATGAGGCGAATTCGCCTCCGGATGTGGAGGAGCTGGATTGTCTCAGGGACACAAAAAACAGATAGGATTTGATCAAATACTAATCAGGCAGCAATAATGTGGTATCCTAAAACACACCCTATTTTATCTCCAATGAAATAGTGACATCTATCCAAAAAGTCCTCAAAGAAACTTGGGTTTAGGTAATATATTGTGATTGCAGCAGATAGGCAGGATTAAAATCAGGCTTGATCTTCAAAGAGAATAAGAATGTATAGTTCTGTTTACTGCACACATATTTGTATATAAAAGATATGACAAATATTTCGAGTTCTTTAGAAACCTGTATTTCTGTATTTTGAATTTTCACAGACCAAGTGCTGAGAAAGGGATTTGACAGTCCCAGGTAACAGAGGCAAATTAGAGATTAAACTCATTAGAAATTATAAACACTCATATAGTCTGTTAAACCCCCTGACAAAACCTGGAAATTAGAAATCCAATAACACAGCATCAATAGGGTCTTTAACGGCTGGACAGATGTTTAAACTGCGCAGTGCTCGTGTGAGGAGTGAGATGGAACAGTCGGAATCAAGGTTTGCATTAAATAACACGGCATTGATGTCGGATCAGATCATTCGTGTGAACTGGTTTGATCCTTTTTTTGCCATTAATTTCCATTCTCCTGTTATGGTCTAAATTTGTTATTAATTTTGCATAGTATTCAACGTTTTTCTTATTTGCAAATATGCAGATGAGGGAGGCAGCTCTGGAAGGCGCCGCACAGAGCAGGGATGTGTCCAAGGGGCCACTGACCCCCAGGGCTGCCCTCCACGTAAAAACACTTCAAAAATAAAATATTATCCGCAAGCTTTAATTTTTTGGCTTAATTAATTAAATCACAGAGGGAAATACTGTGAGAACAATCACCTCACTAAGCACAACTCAATAAATCCCAAGGAATGGGCACTGGGATAGCAATAGCAAAATTGTTTGCGTTCCTAATGTTGGGTCTGACCTGGAAAGGATAACAAAAGAATCTGGCATGAATATGTATTTTTATAGGGAGTGCTGCTGGTAAACAGACTGAATAAAAGTGAGGGGATTATTTTAAAATAGTTTCTCCTAAACTCTCAATATGTTTAATCTGATGATATGAAAAACCATCCATAAAGCAGAAACATATTCAGCCCCTACAAAATTCTGTACAGAGCAGTGAAAAGGGTTTCAGCAGAAGAAAACAAACAAACAGCAGAAATCCTGCAAAGCTGCGGCGTCTCCCCGCGCCCGCCTGCTCTCCAGCGCTGAGATAAAGACCCAATCTGCTCATCAAACACCTCCGGGCTCGGCCATCTAATAGGAACAAATTGGCAATGACTGCCCAAGCAAGTAACACAGGCCCACTGATTTGTAGATTGATACTGATGCCTAATGATCCCCTTGGGCAGATCAATAGCAACAATCCTCATCCCTGCCTTTCTTCTTTATTGGCACGGCGGAGCGAGCGCGGGGAATCGTGTGTGCGCTCACGGCTGCAGGTGCCGGACGAGGGCCGGGCACCCGAAAGGGCCCCGAGCCAGCGCTGCGCCCTCGGGCCTGGCCTGCCCGCGCTGCCCCCGGGCCGCCACGCTGCCCCCGGCGCTGTGCCCTTGGCATGAGGCCGTGCCCGGTGCACGCCAGCGTGAGGCACAGACAGGACGGGCCCACGGCCACGGAAAGCACAGAGACCGGGATGAGGAGAGAAAACCCAACACTGGCCAGCTGGGCCAGCTGAGAGCTGAAGGCCAGCGTGGCATTCGGGTGGTAGAGCCATGCAGGACACTGGGCACGCTTTGGAGAGCGGGGCACACAGGCAGGTGGTTTGTCCTGCTGGAACTGGGTTACGCTTCTCCCCTGCTCCATAGGCTCTCGCCTTTTTCCTCTTCTCCCCTCAGCTGACTCCTTGTCTCTTAGTGCACTACTCTATGATCAATCAGGCAGTATCAGCACAGGGGTTTTATTCAGTTACCCTGGAGTCACTTGCATCTGCTCCTTCCAGCCCCACGCCTCGAAAGAATTAGGGATTTTCTATTTATTTATCAATCTAGTGAATACGGTTATCCCATCAGTAGATCCTTTTAAAGTCTCTGGTAATACCTAAGAAAAACTAATGGAGTTGCTTTGCATTTGTTTTTTTCTCAGTGAATTAATGCCAGTGATGTTCTGCAGAACCACACATGGTCGTTGCCACCTCGGGGTGCTGGCAGACAGCCCCAGCAGCACTTCACTCCCCTGGAAATCGTTCTCTCTCCATGGAATAACCATGTATAAACCTGAGACGCCATCAGGTGTACCCAAATCACCAGGCAGGCAAACAGAGGGGAAGGAAAAATGTACCACAAAGTTTGTGCCTGCTGAATATTAAATATTAATTTTGCATTAGGGTGTGTGTCATCACCGGCAGCGTCCCCAGTCCGGGCACACAGCCGGGGGTGCCGCCCGCGGCCCCGCCAGGCGCAGGGAGCAGAGGCACCGATTTTAAATCCTATTCAGACTCAAGATCTGCTTTGTTCAGCAATCACCCGGCTACTCTTATTCTTCATGGCTTCTTTTATTAAAATGTTTATAAAGCAAAAGGCAAAGGATAAAATTAAATTCCATTGACTGTAAATTTCTAAATCATCCCTCCAATAAAGGATTTTCCTTTAATAACAAAAACGCCTTTCCCATCTTTTTGCCGATCTCGGCATATACTCGCAATAAAACGGGGCTGTGTGAAAACCTTTGTAACTCGACCCTTCCAGTGCATAAATTAATCATTTTCCAAATCCTGTCTTTTCTTTCCTTAAGTTCCCGGGCGCGGGGGTCGTGCCCCCGCCCAGCCTTGACCATCACAAAATTCAAATTGCCACTAATGATGAGTGCAATCATCGCAATCACCATCACCATCACCAGCGCTAGGAAAGCCGGGTGCTGTTGGCCCCTGACATCCATCAGCGACGCGGGGGGCACCAGCCCCCGCGCCCCCAGCCCCC
>VZTJ01006799.1:0-50404 GCA_013397795.1 Orthonyx spaldingii | reverse complement strand
CGCCCCCAGCCCCCCGGCAGCGATCGCGTCCGTTCCCCGCGTGTCGGGGTCACCCCCGCTCCCGTCCCGGCCTCGCACCTCCGCTGCTCCCAGGGCGGGACGGGACGGGCACGACGGGACGGGCGCGACGGGGCCGGTGCCCCCCATGTCCCCACGTCCCCCCCGAGCCCCGGGTGGGAAAGGAGCGGGCGAGGGAGGGGAGCGCGGGGAGGGGGAGCAGCCGCACGTGTGACGCGCCCGGCCGCCCATTTGCATATTCACATCAGCGCCGCGCCCACTTCAGCAGCGCCNCCTTCCCTCCCGCTCCCCACAAGCCGCGCTCCCAGCCCAAAAGCGAGGGCGCGGGGGGCCGGCAGTAGGGTGGGCGCAGGCTGCCTTACCTCCGCTCCCGCGCTACCAGGGATTCCCCGTGGTTCCGCCAGCAATTTTGGAGAGCCATCCTTCAAGGGTTTTTAGTTCTGTCTTTCTCTCTCTTCCTCCTCCTCCTCCTCCTCTTCCCGTGTTGTGACTGGGTTTATAAAAAAAATAAATAAAGACAACTCCATGTAAGCTCGCAGCCAGGGCACGGCGAAGTCTGGGGCTCCGGGGGGAGGGAGCAGCGGAGGGAGGGTCACAGCTCCATGCCTTACAAAAGGCAACCCAAAGCCTGGATATTTTTTTTAATATCCTACACAAAACGCCGCCGCACATATACACGTAACGCAGGCCCCAGACCTGGCGCTAATTAGGGTTTTGCCAAAAACTGTCGAGGTTCAGCCTATGACACGCATAAACGCAACGGCGCTGGGAGTTATGAGCCCTCACCTGCCCCGAGCCCCCTCCGGCGCTCAGCCCTCACCTGCCCGAGCCTCCCGCAGCGGGTGCCCAGGAGGGCGAGGGTTTATGGGGCGCGTCGAGAGCTCCCACGACGGCGGGGACCCAGGGTCAGCCGTAACCATGCGGCACTGACCTGGACTATTTCAACCCGAGTGCTATTCCAGGGGTATTTTTGCACAAATTAATGTTACTATTTCACAGCTCCACTCACAGTGGGAAAAAGGAAAAAAATAATAATCAGGGTTGTGTATCCCCTTGCAAACGTCACAGAAGCAGCATCGCGTGTGCCGGGACGGGTCTCCAGGAGCACAGGCCTATTGTTCTAAGGACACAGCTTTTGTGAGCGGGGCAGCACAGCCAGGCTGGAGTAGGAGGAGGAGGAGGAGGAGGAAGAGGGGAGGGAAGCCCTTGCACAAGCACACGGTGCACAACAGCCACTGTTTCACACCCTCGCATTAGGTGCTTCCTGAAAATACACGGTGCACACGTGTGGCACTTTTTTCCAAACATGTCATTACCGGGAATGATTAAGGGCTTCGGTGCTTCCCAGTGCAAGGTCTCGGCTTGGATTGCTGACTGATGGCTGAATTTCCTCGTACACCTCACAAAATTATTTTAGTGTGAGGATCAGGGGGGGAAAATCCACTTTATTAAATGTTTTTTCATATGTGGAATATTTAGGAAAGAATCAAATTTATTTTTGCAACTGGCAAAAGCAAATTTGCTCCTAAGCTGAAGTGTCGTAAGTCGTGTTTCACCCCGGAGTATATTTTTATGGGGAAGTTCTAACCCCTGAAATACGCGCTGTCTGTCAGCAAGGCTGGGGTGCTCCAGCCCGGGCGGGCGCGTCCGCGCACCAGCCCCGTGTGCGTGGGGAGCTGAGGAGACAATGGGAGCTGGAGGCGAGCAACGAGGTAGAGGGGGGTCTGCCCGTGCCCCCCCAGCCAGGAAAGCAGGTCACTCCTGATCAACTGGGAAAGCAAACGCCAAAACAAAGCATGGGGCTGGATTTTGACGAGCCAGACATGCTTTCTTATAAAAAATAATTTCCCTGCCTTTGTTTCTCCTCTTCTTCAAAGCGAGGGGAAGAGCGGGCTGCTATGTTCACACTGGCTTTCCAAGGGAAAAAATGTGATTTTTAAGAATCTGCCCACCAAGTATGAGTTACTTGTCCTCCCCTGTCCAAAATGAGAAAAGAAACAAAAATCCTCCACAAGACTCAAAGGATTCCTGAAATAAAGAAGAAAGAAAAACATCCAAAACATTAGATACAGAAACATTATATTTCAATATTATCATATGAATTAAATGTAATCCTTGAAGCGACTCGTCCCAGGGGTCACATATTAGGCCATTTTTTTCTTTTTTTTTTTTTATTTAATAGAGGTCACCCAGGCTGAAAAGCAGAACCCAAATGAAAAGCATCTTCAATGTGGTTATAACATGAGCTGGACGAGGTCAGGCAGTGTCTTGTATGGCCTCATAAAAAATACATAACCAGACAGCCTAATAGTATTTCTTTGCATTCATTTTTGGATGGGAGCTGGCGAGTGGGGGAGGGGGCCGGGAGAGGGCCACAACTGCCTGTGCATTTCCATAATGGGCAGCTTCTCCCACGTTCCAGTTAGGGAAAAAACGAACATTCATTTTAACACATCCCTGGGTTAGCTCACTGTAAAGAACCATCCTACAGACAATCCCTGTGGCCCTGAGAAAGTGAGAGAGGAGTGATGCATTGCCCATCTCTCTCTCTCTCACTCTCTCACACACACACACACACACGTGTTCACTGCAGACATGCTACCATCATGCTTAATTGGGAGTGCAACCACCTTGGGCTTGCTTTCATCAACACTGGCTTATGGATGTTGTTATTTGTCCATACACACACCCAGGCTGATTAATTTGAATTATTTCTCTTCTGAAGAGAAGCAGAGGAACCCCCCATTCCAAGGAGTCCCTCTATCCACACTCACTGGGGAGGGGTTTGCCCACCACCAGGATTTACACAGGTTTTGGGTGGGAGAGGGGGCAAGAGAAAGGCAAGGCGTAAAAGGGGAAGGGTGTGTGTGTAAATAAAAATAACCAGTGCTAAAAATGCCGGGTGAGAAGAGACTCTGTAAATCTCGCCTCCCTTCCCCCTCCCCAAATGCCGCCTGGAGCCGGGTGACCCTGCGGGGAGCGGAGCCGCAGAGGTGACCCGATGCTAACCAGCCTGTTAGAACTAATAAGGTGTGCGCCTAAGCCAGGGGCTGACACTGGGGCATTGTGGAAATAACTCTCCTTGTTATTGCCCATCCTCAGCTTGAAATTTACTGCTCCTTTGCATTATTAAAGAGACAGCTTGCGTGCGCGATGGGGGAGAGGCTGGGCAGGAGGAAGAACTGTGCACGCTTTTTTAATGGTATGTTTGTGCTCTCTCTAGTCTTTAGATTCAGATTTGGAGCATTAAAGCATGCTGGGTTAATAGGTTGTTATTTATTATTTGAATAAAATCTGGTTTAGAAAAATTAAAAAAAAAAATAAATCTTTTCCCCCACTATGGCAAACAGTCAGAAAAAAGGAAAGGTGTGAAACAGATCAGATCAGGCCAAGGCCTTGTGGGACAAACCCTGCCCCAAACGTTTCCAGTAGCACTGCTCCACATTTACATCAGAAGTGAGCAGAGCTTAAAACACCCAGCATGGTGGGTAACAGGGACTGCATGACAGAAACACAAAAGGACCTGCTGCATTGTGGGGCCATCCTCAGCAGGGCCACGTGAAAGGGCATCAGAACACCTGAAATCATTCCAGGATTCTGCGTTCTGTAAATACAGAGCCATTTGGCATTTTGGGGTTTTGCTTTTCCAGCAGCTGGGCAAAAGGTAAAATTCAAAGATGAACATGGTGGGAAAATCTACTTTGTCTCGATCCCTGCTCCCACTGTTCTTCCAGCACCCACCCTCCACCCTCTGAGCAGATTCCCACAACATTCCCAGGATAACAGGTGAGACTCCCCAGAGAGGATCCCTGCCAGGTCCCTGCTGGGGACACACACACCAATCCCACGATGTACATGTGTACCTGAGAGATCAGATTTTACAGAAACTGAGCTGAGCTGCTCTTTCAGATTCTTTTGCCTTCTCTGAGTCAGCTTTTATGGACAAGCATTTTTAACTTGACCTTTGAGGGGCTGCAAAGCCCATCTGGCACCAGGGGGGCAGAGGCAGAGCCTGCAGCCACTGCTGCCAGGGAGCCCCTACCAGAATTAGGAGCCAAGTATTATTAATTTTCTGCAGCAAAGCAGCTGAGTGCACATGGGAGACATTGCTGAGAACAGGGATCAATGATAAATAACATCCTCAAGGTAAACACAGAACAGGATTGAGCCACTCATGGCAATTGGCCAAGCTAAGGGTGGCTTCCATGGAGCTGAGCTGAGGGAGTGGGTGGTTTATGGTCAGGGATTCCACAAAATCAGCTACCGGAGGGATTTGAGAGAATTCTTAAGAGCACATGAGAGCCACAGCAACTCTTGAGCTGTCCAAGGCAACGGAGTTTTCCTGCATGTTCGGAGACAAAGTCTGAAAGGCTAATGTGAGCAGCTGCTGGGAAGACCTGGGATGACAGTGGGAATCAATGATGGAAATTTGATGAGATACCTGTAACTGCCATTACAAACTGAAACAATGTAAATTTTATATTTATATATATATATATATATATATGGTCCTCCACATTCGGGGACCAGAGGGGAGGCTTGAAACGAGAGCCCCAGAGCACACCAAGCTCTCTCTTGGAGAGCCAGCGTGTCCCACAGCACCTTGAATGGGTCCCGGTGTGAAAATGTCCATGGCTTCTGTCCCAAACAATCCTGTCCCATTACAACCAGCCAGAGTCAGTGACATCAGTGCACAGAGTAGGTTGAAATACCTACTAAACGTTGTGGAAACAAATTACAGCTGAAAGGCTTCCGAGCAAGGGGTAACTGCCAGCTAAGGCAAGGAAACAAAATCCAGGTTTTTGAAAGCACCAAATATAAACAAGAAATTAAAGCTGATACCTGACAAAGAGGTAGAAACAAACCAGAAGCCTCACTGCCCCCTCCCAGTTATTCCCTTTCTAGCATCCTGGTTTCATGAATCATCCAAAGCAGCCAAACAGGGCCCATCACCATCTGAACACACAGATATTTCCAAACCCTATGTCCCTAAAGGATGAGGCAACTTTTATTGACACGCTGTTACATGGCTGGACTTGCATACACTGTATTTGATCATTTTTGCATACACATATTTTTAATCCTATCCCTCCTATAAGGCATAATAACAGCAAGAAGCATGATGCTCCACATTTTAGTTGGAATATCCAAACGTTTTAGGGTAAAATCAAAGGTGTGGAGACTCAGAGGACTGTGTTAAGTAGCTCTTGTGCTCAGCCTTCAGGTGGTAAAGCTTCAGTAACGAGAGTATTCGAACCGTGACAACACTCTACTGGATTTAAAAATACAATTTTCAGAACTGATTGCCAAACTCTGATCTCAGGAGCATGCCCATTTTTTTCAGCTCTACCAGCTGATCCCATAAAAAGTAATATTTCTCCTTAGAAACCCAGGCAAAGTCAGGTTGCCAGTGTGGAGCAGTTGGATTGGAGGGTTTCAAATCCACCGCAGCTCTCACAGCAATGTCCTCCTGAATGGACATCAAAACCACACTTACAAAAACAACAGCCCAAATCATTCCCTACGTAACAGGCTGTATCAGTCCCCCCATACAGCCCCATGGTATTTACGTGCCTCACTTCTTTAAACTCTTCAAGCATTCTCTTGCCGTTTTGGATTCTCTGGATTATAATGGAATCATAGAATCACAGAATGTTTTGGGGTGGAAGGGACCTTAAAGCCCATTCCATCCCATCCCTGCCATGTCAGGGACACCTTTCACTGTCCCAGGCTGCTCCAAGCCCCAATGTCCAACCTGGCCTTGGACACTGCCAGGGATCCAGGGGCAGCCACAGCTTCTCTGGACACCCTGTGCCAGGGCCTGCCCACCCTCACAGGGAACCATTTCTTTCCAGCATCTAATGTGTCTACCCTCCTGCAGCTGAAAGACATTTCATTCATATGTTATTAATCTAAAATCTGCTTCTCCTGCCTTTGTGGTCTCTAACACACTTGGAATTGTTGGCTGTGAGGCCACATTGTCCATATGGTTTTGTACTGGGCAGAGAGAAGGTGGAAGGTGCTGGGTGTTACCTGCCATTGAATTCTGCTCAGGTTATCAGTGCATCCAGAATAAGCACATCCTCATTCCTAAATCTGTAATTCCATGGATGTGCTCATCCGCAGAGCCCCAACAGGCAGGACCACAATGAGTAGGAGGCACTGAGCCAACACCTCTGTGCTGCCCTGCACTCCCTCACGCTTCTGCCACAACTCTGGTTCTGCCCTCGCCTGCTCCCAAACATCCCAGCAACCCACAGCCACCTAAACCAGCTTCAAAACAACAGAAAATCCTGCAACTAATCCTGTAACTTTATTATATCAATAACAAATATACAGGTGCATTTTAAGGCATTCTTTTGGGAACCAGAATATCCAAATGTTTTGTACAGGACTCACCTGCTCAATTTTCTAAGCCGTATCATTCCCAGTTATTGAGAAACAGCTCGCAAAGCTTTTAGCATCCAAAACCTAATACATAAATATATGAAGCCTCTGCATTGTGTCCTCTGAAAAGTTGTGAAGGGGTTTGGGGTTTTTGTTCATTCTGGTTTTAGTGCAGAACTGATACAGAAGACCAAGGTCCCTGTGGTGAAGGTGTGGTTCAGGCCCTGGACATGCCACCTGCTGCCTCCTGGGCTGTGGCTGGTTCCTCAATGCTCCTGCAGCATGAGAGCGCTGATTCTCCTCTCCATGACTCATCTGTTGTAGCTGTTCGAACTAAAACTCCACAAGATAGGGAGTGAAATTCTAGCTCCTCACAGCCCAGTGAGTTTGGCTCACTCCTCATAAACACACACGGTCGGTTAAGCGAGTTCAGGTGTCTGTGTAGTGAAACCCTGATCTGGGCTGTGGTGTCTCAGTGCTTTTAGTGTGCTAAGAATAAGAATGTGGTGGCATATCCAAGACTGCACTGCAGCCACAGAAATGTAAGGTCTCCGTTTTCAGTTATCTGAATGCTGCCAAAACCATCTACGCAGAAAAACACAGCGGCAGCCGTCCAGGGCGGGTGACTGGGGAAATGCTTCCTCCTCTCCACTTACAGCCAGAAGTGCTGCATCCGTGTGGAAAACAGAGCAGGAAAGCAGAGATCACAACTGGGATTTCAACCCCGCAGAGAACTGAATTAGGAGTGTGAGCTGCAGAGAAGGGCAGTCTTTCATATGTAGCTGTTCTGGAGGGAAGCTGTGGTATGGAACTCTTGGAGGTGAGAACGGGGCAGCCTCGGGGTGTTTCAGTGTCTGCACTGCCTGGTTCAGGAGAACCCTCTGGCTTACAAGAGGCTCCTCCATGAGCAGCTGGCTCATGGCATAGAGAAGGTCCTGGCAAAGACCCGGATTCCCACCAAAGGACACAGAAGGAAGCCTACAAATCATTAAATAAATCACCAAACCTGGCTACAACTGAGAGCGATGTGGAGGAAGATGCTTCTTCATCACAAGGCCATCACTTCTCTCAGTGATGGAATTTACACCTTTTTAGGCCTATTCCAGGAAGATATTTCAGAGTCTAAAAGACTTTGTTGTTAGGGGAAAATAAAAAAATTTCAGCTATTTTTATTAAGGATCATGCTACAACTCCAAGCTGTCATAACCACGAACATCTGGTTTCTGAACATCAAAAAAAATAAAATCTCACCCCCCACCCCCAAATGGTCAGTTGTTGAAAAATAATGGCATTAATTTTTTTGTTGCTGTTGCTTAAGAATTTCAGAATCATATAGTCAGTATTGCAATATAACTATTAAGAGATGGAATGAGTGTGCTTATCTTTCAAAATTAAGATCTAAAATATTCTACATCATCTCAATATTAGTGTTATTCTCGTTTCTTAAAGGGTGTGGGTGTGGCTGTGCACAGTAAGAGGTGCAGAGTAATTCTGATTGGATTTCCTTAATGAGTTGGGGGCTATGTTAATAAAAACCAAGGCATGAACTTTAAACATACCCAGTTGTATCTCCCCAAATGCCCTTAATTTGGAATAAGGACGTCTTTATTTTATTTCATTTAATGGTTCTTAAAGTTAGGACCAAGAAACCACTGCCACAAGTGGAATTCCTCTGAGTCACCTTGCAAAACCCCACAATTTATGACTCCTTCATAAATTTTACTGTTTAATGGAATTCTAGAGACTATAGTTAAAGAGTGAGTGGTTTGGAGAAGTTAAACTAAGCCAAAAAAGCCAATTATTCTGGACAGAGTGATCATGAGTAGAACTATATCGGTACAGAAGGTGTAACCTTCCTGTGTCCACAGGTGCTGAACAGCTCAACTCCTCCTGAAGCTCGGTAGCCTTTGTGTTCCTAAATCAGATGTTTTTGGACAGACATGCATCCATTTGAAAAATACCAAAATAAAAGTGAAAGAAACAAAAATTTGTAAAACTATCTGGATGAAAATTTGGAGTATGGAGCCATGAAACAGAACCTACATCCTTCTGTCTCCAGCTTGCTCCTCACCTCCCTCTGCCTGCCCAGGGACTGGATATATATGACATAGGGAATAAACAAAATCTCTTCCAGAGGGATCAAGAAGGGCATTGTAAGAACAGTCAGTCAATTAAATATTATCTGCAACTCTTGTGCCACATCTTTAAACAAGAAAGCACAAAGCCCATTCCCTTTACCAGCAGCTTACTCGTGTAAGTGCCAGCTGACAAGTCTCATGCACGATGAAACAGATATTCCTACTAACTCCATGATTATTCCTGGAATTGTAAATACAGGGGGTGTTGGCACTGTGACTTTAACGAAAACCACAAACTACACACGCGGCACAGACGTTCTGCTGCACAGTTTAGATTTCATCTCCAAAGTCGTGGCATATGGCGCAGGCAGTTTTTATACAAAGACGTGGAAATGTACACAAAGAAAATGTACTCCAAAATAAGGCAGTGCAGGCCCAGCCCTACCCAGGGTAAGTTTGTGCTCATTAATTGAAACAGAATCAGCCCAGCCCAGCTGCCCCTCAGTGACTCCCCTTCCATGGAACAGAGAGCTGGGACCAGCTCTGGCGGGGTTCCCGTGACCACGGACTGCACCCTCTGGATCCGCAGCCATCACCTCAGTTTGGAAGCGCTGATCTTGAAGGAAGAACAACTCAATTGGCTCCAGCTAATTATAACTTAATTAAGCATAAGAGAAGATTTTCCTTCAGAAGAATTAAAAATCTCAGTTGGTTTTCAGCAGAACTATGGATTTTGCCAGGTGAGCTGAGCTCATCTTTCACTGAGTCGATCATAAACCCTGTTTGTGATTCCGATCCCACCATCACCACCGGCTTCACTCTCTGCAAAGCCTCTGGGAAGGAATTATCCCAAATGTCACCATTGCTCTACTTGATATCGCCAGCTCAGTCTCTCAGCAGGAGGCAAAAACAGCTGGACTCTCAAATAAGATTTTGAATTAACACAATTTAATTATTTGAATTAAAATTAGTCTCTTCACATTTTTCTACTCTGCATTTCATTGTTAAATTCAGATCTGAAATTAGTTTCCTTTGCTGGTTTTATACCCTCCTTTTCTACCCTAAATTTAGGATAAGCTATTTGGAAAGGAGAACGCGTTTTTACATAAGGCACACAGAATGAAGGACACATGGGTTTAGCACCAAATAATTCCCATCTGGAAGTCTGAAGCCAGGGCTTCAGGAACTTTCACCTTTTATTTAACCTGCTTGTGCCGATCACAGCTCCAAAGTACATGGACATGGTATTTCCTAAAGCTAAAAAAAGCACTGAAAACTGATCATAAGGAAGGATTTAGGGGGAAAACAGCCCAAACCACAAAAAAACCATATTAAATGTCCAAAAAGATAACTGGACAATGAAGAAAAGTGATAACTTCAGCTGAAAGGAGTCTTGGTTTATCAGTGATATAAAGTCAGCAATTAAAATAGAAAACCCAGATGACACATGGAAACAAGGGCAGTAGGTAGCGAGTAAAATAAACCAGAAGCTGTGGGCAGCAGGACATGAGTGGAGAAGGCTGAAGAGAGCAGGAAAATGGTTACTGAGTTGGGATATTCAGCTTTAAAGTGTAGTAGAACACATAGAAGTCACAGCTCTGATGTAAAACCACAATGAGATGACGATGGCAAAGTGGAAAATATAAAGTAGAAAAGCTAGAAATCTTCACAGTTCTTACTTCAAAGGAAGGATTTTGAGAAAGTTACCAAAGAACCGTGAAGCACTTGAGAGGTTTGTAGTGCTGAGCTCTGGTGAAATTAAACAAGGCTTTAGCGACTGGAAGGAGAATGTTGGTCAGTTCTGGGCAGAACAGATGTTCTCCAACACGCACAGCTGGCTGAGGGTCAGGAGGCTGTGGAGGGCCCACCTGGGAGCAGTGGCTGGTGGCAAAGAACTGATCCCTCCATGAAGAGCACAGATCAGTGTCTGCAGGACTGTGCCAGGCACAGCCTTGGGCGAGAGCTTAAGAATCCTGAAGATAATAATAATATTAATAATAATAGTAATAATAATAGATTAACCATTATTGATGATAAAGATGAGACAGAAATCACAGAATCAGAGAACCACAGAAGGGCTTGGGTTGGAAGGGACCTTAGACCTCTTCTCATTCCACCCCCTGCCACGGACAGGGACACCTTCCACTGTCCCAGGCTGCTCCAAGCCCCAATGTCCAACCTGGCCTTGGACACTGCCAGGGATCCAGGGGCAGCCACAGCTCCTCTGGGCACCCTGTGCCAGGGCCTCCCCACCATCACAGGGAACAATTCCTTCCCAATATCCCATCCATCCCTGCCCTCTGGCAGTAGGAAGCCATTCCCTCTTGTCCTGGCACTCCAGGCCCTTGCCCCTCTATGTCTTGTACTTTACTGTGGGAAAAAAAATATCTGGTGGTGAAGTTAGAAGACAACTCAAATGAGAATCTGAGGATTCATTTCTTACCATGACTGTGATTAATCTCTGCGAAATGTTCAGGGAGGAGCACTTGATTCTCCATGGGACAATTTTAACCCCAAATTCAGTACCATTCTTGAGCGGAAGCCCAGTAAACATCTAGTTTTGGACTAGAAAAATCAGTAATTAAGAAAAACTCAATTGCTAGAGAGGTTGTGCAGCCCAAGACTTCTGTGGCTTTACATTCTAAGGTGGAAAGAAAATTTTTTTAAAAATAACCCCAAAAATGCCCTCAGAGCACCATGATCAAGTCAAACCCAGCCATTCCAGTGTCAGCACTCTCTTGCACTCAGGGTACTTCTCTGCCATTTTGTTTGGCAGTAGAGTAGAGCGGGCCACAAATGCAGGGTCTGGAGCATTTCTGCCATCTGAAGGACGAAGTGAAACTTTTAACATGTTTGTTTTGAAGCACAATTTACAGCGAGGATTTGGGCTGAAACCACATCCCTTTGCTGAAGAGGGGATGAAAGGCCCAGCAGCGAAGAAAGCAATAAAAATACCACTGCAGTATCCCAAAGTCAATCATCGGCGTCTCCGAGCGGGGCAGGGCGTGGGCAGGGGAGCAGGAGGCAGGGGTCCCTCACACAGGGGCACGCGGGGCTCAGGAGGGATGTCAGGAACACAACACACGGCACAGACACGCCCCACGTGCTCTGCCTTCTCCAAAGCCCCGGCTCAGCCTGGCTGTTGCCCTTGCCCCTGTCCCCACTGGTGCCCTGTGCCATCCCAAGGCCATGGTGCCCAGTGCCATCCCCAGCAGATCCCAAGGCCTTGCACGGCACTCACGTGGGACAGGATAGTCCCTCACCCAGTGACCCCTACCACCAGGCAGCTTTTCCATCCCTGCCCCTTGGAATGCCGGCAGTGAGAGCGCACAGATTTGAATTCATTTTCATCCTTATCAGCTCTGAAAGATGCAGAAAAAAGAGAATTGCTGAGGAGCTCTGTGCTCACAGCCACCGCGCGGGTTGGGTGAGGACACGCTGGTAACGTCTGCTGGAATATCTCTTCTTAAATGATGAAAAAAAGGTGGGGGGCTTGGAAAACAGGTTTTAGTGTCCTGATGAAAGCATGACAGCAACAATTTATAATTTTCTGCTGTCCAGTTCCCTCCATATTTCTCCCTGGCTGCGCATCCCTCCTCTCCTCTCCCCCCACATCCATCCTCCATTTCCCGCTGACTCCTCGGCACGCGCTCCAGCCTCCTGTGAAATGGTGGCGTGCAGAGGGAAGGGAGGAAGACAGGGAGGAAGAAAGGGGCTACGATGGGGAGGGCAGGGGAAAGAGAGAGATTGAGAGAGACAGAGAGAATGTCAAAGCTCAAGTCTGGCATTTGCCTATTTAAATTCAATCACGCAGCCCTCGCCGAGCTGGAAATGGATGGCCTGCGTTATGAATTTCTGATCAGACGGCTGATAGGTTATGAGCGGGGACGTAATCCCATTGAGGAAGGCTTTTTCCCAAGCAAGGGCAAGCAATAACTGCCCTTCCGAGATGGCTCTTTGCTTTGCCCTTTTTATAATTTTTTTTCCTTTTCTTAAAAAAAAAAAAAAAAGTCCAAATAAGCATTTTTATGATGATAAATGTGTAATAATGATTCATTCTGCCTGCGTCTGAAATGGGAGATGCCTTGGTGAAGCAGACATGCGCTCAAAATAAACTGCCATATTTTTTCTTTTTTAAACCTAATTAGAATTCTTGCCTTCGCTCAGCTCATTTTGTACCAACACTAGTGATCTAAAAAGAAAGTGAAAGGAATGAACACGTGCACTGAGACCGGTATTTTTAATACCCTGCAGGGTTTTTAATTTTTTATAGTTCGCCTTTTTTAACACGATGTGTTTACATAAAAGGATACAAAAAATTTTTCTTCAACTGGCAAGAACTTCTGGAACTCAGTGAGGCAAGCCAGAAATTAGTTCAGAAGATGATATTTTCTTACATCTACCCACATGACACGGTCAGGTTGTACTGAATTAACCGAAATAACGGAGGACACTGGCAGATTTGCAGGAGCCAAATTCACCAGGCAGGGAGAGCACAGCAGCCATGGTAGTCTGTGCCAGCCCCAGGGCCTCCACAAGTTCACACAACTTTTGTACACAAGCTCACACAACTTGGGGCCTCCACAAGCTCACACAACTTTTGCACTCATCAAAAGCAGAAAACAGGGAGTTTGCTACTTAAAATTCAGGATCTATGTGCTGAAACAACATCCATCCCAGTGTGCAAGGACTGGAGCCAGTCCTGGGGAGGACAAAGGTTCAGGACTGCACTGACAGAACTGGAGCTTCTGAAAATAATCCAAAGAGAAAAAACACCTTCTGTGGGCACAGAGGAGGAAGGGAAGAGCAGGGAAACATCTCAGTGTTGGTGCTAAGCAGGAAGTTGCTCTCGGAGCTGCATCTGTAAACATGTTTCAAAGTCCAAGAAACATGGAATCATAGAATCCCAGAATGTTTTGGGTTGGAGGGACCTTAAGCCCATCCAGTCCCACTCCCTGCCATGGCAGGGACACCTTCCACTGTCCCAGGGTGCTCCACGCCCGGTCCAGCCTGGCCTTGGGCATTGCCAGGGATGGGGCAGCCACAGCAGCTCCAGGCAGAAAGAGTCCCCTGGCACCTGGGATTTAGCAGCCACCTCCCACCAGTCAGAAGCCAAGGTTAGTCTCACAAATGTAGCTCATTCAGAAAATCACAGCTACCAAAGTAGAGACTTTTCATGGTTTTCCTCATTCTGTTCAAATCCTGGATCATCAGCTAAAAAGCCGAGTGTTGCGGGGAGTCTCCCAGGTGTGCTGGGCCAAAGCACCACGTCCTGCCATAACCCAGCCCCTCAGGTGACCAACAGCCCACCTGTGCCACAGCACGGCCAGTGCGGGCTGGTGGGGGAGATGCTGGGACAGCTTCTGACACAACAGGCTGATTTCTCTTTCAGGACATTACATTGAGATGAATTTGCCTGTGCCGAATTGCCAAAGCTCCATGCACAAAGGGAAAATTGTTAAACTGATACAATAAGGTGATTTTTTTTACCCTTCTGACAATATCATGACTGTAAAATTTCTGAATTTACACATACCAAAAAGGAGGGTTTCAGGAAACCCTTGCACTGTAAAGGGTTGTTCTTCCTGAGAGACACAAAAAGCTGATGATCCAAGTAGTTTCCAGCTTTCACATACCTCAAATGGTTAATTCTGCTCAGTATCCACCACAAATGGGCCAGAAACCTGCAGCTGATAATTATGAAATACCGTGGCCACAGGGGAGTTCCCTCCCCAGCACCACTGGTTAGGCATTGTCTTATGTCCTGGAGCTGTCAAATTTTGATTATTTAATTGAAATTACATATATTAGCATGGGTGTTCTCATTAGCCATAAAATAAAACATCTAATATTTTCCATCTTGTTGCATCAACATCTGGTGGTGATGAACTCCGAGGGCTGCAAGCCCAGAATGTGAAAACATCAGTGTTTAAATTTGTCACCTTTTAGTGTCACTACTTGGCTTCTTGCATTAGGAAAAAGGAAAACAAAAGGGAAGGAGTGGGAACGAAGAACTGTGTAATATTAGGCTTCTTAATCTCCTTTTATGTCATATGCAGAATAAAAAATTTGCTTTGACTGAGGTGGAATTGTCCATTATCCATCACATCACAGATTTATTTTCAATTAAAGTTTCTAACTATCTTCCATTACCAGATCTTAAACCCAAGTGTTGATATCCTCCTTCAGTTCACAGGACTGATCAGTTCCCAACAACCAAGTGAAAATCCAGAAAGATTATTTTTTTTTATTATCTGTGTTCTAATCAAATACAGGAATTCCTAAGCTGGTGATTACAGCAGTGCCACTTGTATTTGCAATCTCTGCTTTACATGTTTATTTAGTAAATCAAAAATAGAGCACAGATAAAGAAGCAGTCTACAATAATAAAGCATCTTCTTGCAAAAAGCCTTGAGTGGTTTCTCTAACTTATCATTAAATTTAAACTCATTTTTCCTGGTTTTCACTTCTGCAGTTAATAACTTTTATACAGCCATCCTATAATTACATTAACAAAAAAGTAAATTTCCCCTATTTCTCACTACATTACCGGTATTACAGCGTTAATGTCAAATTAACCAGTAAACCTGCAAATTAAGTCAACTCATCTTCCACTGATAGGGCAGGAATCTGTAATTTAGGCAGGTTGGAAGTTTTCAGTAGTTTTTTTAACTATTGTCGAGCTTCTGCTTTTCCCAATGTACCAGTAAAACCCACACAGGAGCCATTGCCATGTTCTAATCACCACTCGGCCCTTTTCAGCTGTTTGCTGAAGTACGGCCGACATGGAAGTGCTCCAGCGGAGAGCAACCCACGACATCCCGCCGGGACCCCGGGACACGCCAGGGGAGGTGGTGACACACCCAGTCCCTGGCAATGCCCAGAGCCAGGAAAGCACCAGGGCTGCTCCAGGGAGATTTGCTGAGTGTTCTCCTGCACGACTGCCCTGTTCAGGCAGAGCACACCCTCAGCCATGTCCGGACTGTGTTACCCGTGCTGGCAGTGGAAGCACCACCTCCCCAGCACGTCCAGTCCTGAGCAGCGACGTCAGAGCCCTCAGTGCAGGAGGGCTTGTGGAACATCTCCTGCATGGAGTCATAGAAACATCTGGGTTGGAAGGGACCTTAAAGCTCATCCCATTCCACGCCTGCCATGGACAGGGACACCTTCCACTGTCCCAGGCTGCTCCAAGCCCCAATGTCCAACCTGGCCTTGGACACTTCCAGGGATCCAGGGGCAGCCACAGCTTCTCTGGGCACCCCATGCCAGGGCCTCCCCACCATCACAGGGAACAATTCCTTCCCAATATCCCATCTAACCCTGCCTTCTGGCAGTGGGAAGCCATCCCCCTTGTCCTGGCACTCCAGGCCCTTGGTACATGTCTTGTTCAGCTTCAGCTGTGGTGTGGTGGGATTCTTGGCCAACCTTCTGTGCTCCCCAGCCAAAGAGGAGAGGGACAACACAAACTTGGCATAAAATGAACAGAATTTCAGTAACAACAATCAAAGATACATCTTTGGAATATTAGATTTATGCAGTAGAAAGGAACCATCAAAACCGTTCCATTTCAGAAATATAAAGGCTTCCTGAGCTAGTGAAGCACAACAGAAACACTCAGTGATAAAGGACATCACAGCTCTTTATAAACTGAACCGGTGGTTTCCCAAATTTAATATGCATGAACACTGCATGTGAGTCCTCTTAAATCCAAGTACCAAACCCTGCCTGTTTAATAAATCTCACCAGTCCTCCACTATTAGACAGGGGATTAAAACTAATCTATCAATCCCAAAACCAAGCACAGAGTGGATTAAAATGCAAAACACATGAGAGTATGAAGATGCTTAATGCTAAATAACAAACATTTCAATCACAGAAATCATTTTTATCTTCTTGTTTATGCTAAGTAGATACTATTAGGCTTAATATCTGTATTAACACAAGTGGGGGAAGAAACAGTTTTAAGGAGACCTAAATACTTGAATGCTACTGGATTGCTGTGAGCAGAAGCTCTTGTGGTGGAAGTGAGCACACCCCCGCGTTTGAAATCATGTTTACTCTCTCAGGCCAGCTCAGTGGTGCTTGACCTTTTTCCTGTGTTTTTAACCTGAAGCAGAACACCCAGAAGGTCCTGACAAAGCCAGAACTTAAACCTGTTATTTGCATCAGACATCTGAATATCCCTTTCCTCCCACACCGGTGTTGCCACATCGGTCTCACGCCCAGATGCTCAGGGCTCCTTGTCACCCACCCGAGCTTTGGGTGGGGTTTCTTGGGTTTTTGTAGGAGATGAAAAAAGCTCATCCCACCATAGAATAAATATAATAAAAGATGGAGCTATGTGTGCCTGTATCACACAGGGAATGACCAAATGTGACTCACACAATGGCTCCCAGTTCACCCAATAATTCACTTTGTCATTGTCATTCTGAATTCCTGGCAATGAGATGATCCCCCTTTCTGGCAGGAAGTTATCCATCTACATCTGCATTTGTCCATCTGCCTGGCAGAGATAAGGATTTGGGAACACTGCACCCAGCTGTGGCAGGAGAAAGCACTCGGTGTGTTCCTTCATGATTCTGAATGCTGGGAAATGCCCAGTGTTTGCTTGGATTCACCTGAGAGGATTCCGAAACTGCAGAGCTGGACCTTATTCCTTGGTATCCAAGCAAAAACTATGCACTGAATCAGAGGAATCATAAGATTTGAGATGAAACAACGTTCACCAGAGATCTGTGTGAGGCCACCAGCATCCACATCTCGCTCACTGGCACATGGGTTTGTGTGGGGATGTCAAACCAGCAGATGTGAAGCTGGTGCATTTACCCCAGCAGTGTCCCAGTAGAATGGCTGATGAGGAGAGGGGGGCCTGCCTGGGAAGGGGCAGAATGGCACACGAGTTCAGGGCATCCAGCTGGAGAGGGAAATTTGGCAACAGCAAAAAAGAAAGGAAGGAACAGCCAACCCCAGCTTACAATGATGGTTATTTGTCTGTGGGGTCTTGGGTTTGGTGTGGCAGGAGGCTCTGGTGTTACTTCAGCTGAAAAGTGCTGTTGACTTGCATTATTTGAATTTAACTTTGCCTTGGTCATGAGACCATTTTTCTTGTGTGTTGACATTCAGTAGTGACTGAGGTCCTTCACTTCCTTAAGGAAAGCATGAAATACAGAGGCAATACAGAAGCTACTTTTTCTAGGGTTGAGATACTTAAATAGCAGATTTCTGCTCTCCTCATCTTTGAATTTTAGCAGAAATGACAAATTCAGGAAAGGAGGAAGGGAAGGACGCAGCAGTTTGATGGTTTCTCCACTAGCTGGAAGCAGGGGTGTATCATGTGCCAGGAAGGGAAGGAACCCAGGGCAGCTCAGGCATCTCGGCCCCTCTTCCACAGGTAACTCTGCACCCTGCCCACAGCTCGGCTCTGGCCTGCCCCAGGCACCAGCGCACCACAGACGTGCAGTGGCCCAGCAAAGAGCACCAACATCTCACTTGACAAAGCAAGGCATGTACAGGCAGCACTGCTCTGTGTCCCTCTGCCCTCGGGAAGCTCCTGTGCCACTCCCCAGGCTCAGGAGCTGAGTGTACGGGCACGGTGATACGCCAAGTCCTCCCTGTTCCCTGCAGACACCGCAAGCCTTTCCTCTGCCCCTCTTCACATTCGTGGTCAGCATCACTCCCCAGTGACTGTCACTCCCCCAAGTGCCCAGAGTGGTTCAATTCTGGTCTTTCCTGGCATTCCCACTTTCCCTACTTAATCTAACACTCAGCGCCCAAGATGCCAAGGAGGAGGTGAGAAGTCAGGATCATCACACGTAAACAGCTCACAGGTGTTAGCAAAAGCTGTGCAAAATAAATTAATGATTTTATTGTCAGTAATTGTGGAAGCACTCATTAAAAAGCCATTTGGAAAGAGGAAATAGCTTGGACAAAGACAAAATACCTGGGAAAAAATTGGTCTGTGGCAGCACAGGACTCAAAGAAACCTGTGGGCAGGAGAACGGGAAGGAAAATGGTGCAGAAACTATCCGAACTCACAGAGCAGCTCTGTAGCAATGAGAGGTATCTAAAGACCTATCCAGCTTCTCCTAGTCTGGAGCCCAAGCACATGTGTCTGGAGAAGAGTCATATGTCCCTCTCAGTCTCCAACTTCCATCTTCCTGTTCCTGCATGTGGTTGGGGGCCCAGCTGCCCCACCTATGTGGTTTGGGAACTGCTGTCAGGAAAGCACATCAGCACTCAGACATCAGCCATGGCCTTTCCAGGACCCGGATCCGCCCTCTCTGTACTGGGCTCCCTCTCCCAGCCAGGGCTGCCCTGGAACAAAGAGGGGCAGACGGGCCCCCACACCGCTGTTTGGCGGATCAGAGCCCTGGAAGTGTGGAGAGGTTTATAAGATTAATTCTTATCTCTCTGGGCAGTGGGTCAAGTCAGAACCGTCATTCAACAAACTCTACGGATAATCTCCCTTTATTACTTTCAATCAAACTAAGTGTCTGCAATCTGCAGCATGGTTACTAATTTAGTGAAAGAAATTACCTGTAGAGCTCAATTATATAACAGACAAAATATAAAATAGTCTGGGTAAGCAGCCATTCAGTTTGTACATCCCTCAGTGCAGAGCAAAGCTGCTCCAGCCTGGCTGCATCCTCACCCGCAGCTGCTCCGTGGGGGAAAACGCCCAGAAACAAGTGGACAGTGTGTTTGTCCACTGCCTAATTAAACTAATAGAAAAAGAAACTTGTGCTTAGGGCTACACTTGGCATCAAATCTAAAAATTTGCTGCTTGCGAATATTTAACAAATGCGTTTTGTGAGAAATCAGATTTCCAGCGTATTCCAGTTAATGGAATTCTGCTGCAGCCCCTGGACAAAACAATGTAAAGCTGTCTGGCTTGTGGAAATCATTCTCCTCCAGTGATGGATAATATAGCATGAGGTTTGCCTTGGTTTGATTAATTTCAGAATATTGCAGAGAAGCTGCATAATCCCTAAGATAGCAGAGAGAAGGAGGAAGACACGATGGAGCGGGATAAAAGCGCACAGTAACGAGCACAGGCAGTTTCATACATATATTATACAGATATTAGAGCAAGGCTCACGAACTCGGGGCTCTGGGCAAGTGGTGACCACAATAAGGGGCAAACACCCGCTCAACATTTCCACGGCTATGACCAGAGACAGAACACGAACAAGAAAATTCCCATTTCCTTTTTTCATTCATAACAGCCATTATTTATACAAGCCCTGAATATGGAAAAGGCTCCAACAAATTTACAGTGGGGTTTGGATGGATGAGGATGACGAATGATGGATGAGGGAGGCAGAGGATTCCCTTATTAAACCATCAAATCTTTCCCTAAATATCAAACAGACATCTCAGCCTCAACCACTCAGCTCAGACCAAAATTATGCAAACCAAAGAAGCAAAATTTTGCTTCTTGATAAAAACTGGAAATTTGTCTTCCATGTTACACAATTTTCACTACACCACTTTGCAATTTTTATGCTGGGTTTTACACCTATTTGAATGACTAATTAAAAAAAAAAAAAAAAAAAAACAAACGTGACAACACAAAACCCCAAAACATCAATGAATTTCAGTACAAATCAGGCAACTGGCATAATTACAAAATTGCCCTTTTTGGCAATCCAGGGAAACAGCTCCAACACCCAGTCCCCAGCAGCCCATCCCGGTGTCGCCAGCAGAGCCACCACCACAGGGGCACCTGCTGGGAACTTGCTGGGATCCTGGCAGGCACTGGGCAGGCAGAGCCACGTGTGGGGCCTGAGCCTGCAGCCCCACCCCATCCCACATATAGTGGAAATTTACTAACTTCGACCTATCTCTGTGTTGCCTTAAAACCCAGCCTTTTCCTTGCCCTTTCCTTTTCCACCTGTACGCAGGAGGACACACACAAAAAAAGCTGCAATAACAGAAAAGGAACACGGTGGTGCAAACAAGGAGCAACCCCACTCAGGGCTCTCCAAAGTTCTCCAGAGAAATCGGCACCAACAGCAGCCTTCCCTTGTCACCATCAGGGATGTTGGTGGCCACGTAGCCCTGGGGCAGCTCAAATTGGGAGCAAGATGGGGACAGAGCATTGCCTTAAATCCTTGCCCTCTGTGCGCAGTCTGTGGGTGAGCAGTGACTGCTCCCACTTTCCGGTGCGTGGCTGCTGCGCACGGGAGGTGCAGCCACCCCAACTATTTTAGGAGACATAATGAAGAAAGGAGAAGCAGCCCGAGTGCTTGAGCGAGAAGAAGCTTCCAGGACTGCAAAGCAGCAAACCCAAGGTTCTCGAGGGAGAGAGAGGAAAGAGTGCA
Organism: Orthonyx spaldingii; assembly: GCA_013397795.1. NCBI lineage: Eukaryota > Metazoa > Chordata > Aves > Passeriformes > Orthonychidae > Orthonyx > Orthonyx spaldingii. The sequence goes on along the minus strand of VZTJ01006799.1, from coordinate 29,598 downwards.
TGAGGATGTGGAGTAATACAGGAAAATAACGTATTACACATGGAAATGGAGCATTTTCAGCTGCAACGTACAGTAGTGACCATCCTACTTCCAAAACAATATTGAACAATTAGCGATGATTCACAGCAAACGGCCAGGAATGATCAGGGATATGGAAAATTTCTTGTATGACCAGAGTGAAAGATTTTTTTCTAGTCTTAACTAGGCAATAAATAAGAGGAGACATAACAACAGCGATAAGATAATGAACAACCTACAGGGGGTAGATCAGCTGCTTCTGGGCCATCTCATAACAGGAGTACCTGGGCATCCTCCATGAAATTAAAAGGTGATGCATTTGAAACCAATCAAGGGAATTTCTTTCCACAAATGCAAATTAAACTTGAGGACTCCCTGACACTGAACATGCCAGGCAGAGGAGCACAGATTATGCCAAGCAGAGATGCAAAAAATGGAGCAAACAGTTCTGGTAATACTAAAATAATATTTAAAAAATCCAGAATTATAGTTGTTAATGACAACAATTTAAAAAACACAACAAAATACCTCATACAAGTTATGGTTTAATTCACTTTCTAATTATAGGGAATCAAGATGAAGACCAGCTCCTTCTTCTCTGCAGCCCCGAAGCTCCCCAGGAAGGCTCACACTGCACCCACCAAGCTGGCTGTAGATATTACTCTTTAAAATGCCCCAGTGTTTCCCTCTTCGCTACAGAGCAAATGCTCTGGATGAAAACCCAGACAGCTCAGGTTCTGGGCTCAGCATCCCAGGAAATGGAATCCACATGAGAAAACATCCCCTTAACTGCCTTTTGATTAAAGCTTGTCACAAAGCGTTTTCTCCCTTTTTTTGTGTGGGAAATAAACCCAGCCCAGTCCATTTCCACAAAGAATTGTTTGACTCAGTTTCATAAAAAATAAAAAACTTCTAAAAAATCTGTTTTCAAAAATTAGTTGTTGTTTTTCATGTTAAAGGTCCAAGATTTTCAATCAAGACAGATATTTAGGTGAAAAATTCCATTTCCTCACTACATCATTTTTAGCTGAGAAAAAAAGGGTGAGTGTAGCTTTTTTCAAACACCTCTTGTTCCTCAGCATAATCAGAGAATCCCAGAATGGTTTGGGTTCCAAGGGAACTCAAAGTTCATCCCAGAATCCCAGAATGGTTTGTTTAGGAGGAAAGGGAGCTTAAAGCCCATTCCATTCCACCCCTGCCATGGGCAGGGACACCTTACACTGTCCCAGCGTGCTCCAGGCTCCGTCCAGCCTGGCCTTGGACACTGCCAGGGATCCAGGGGCAGCCGCCCTTCTTGGGACAATGAATTAGCTTTCTGTTCTTTGTCCCCAGGGCGCAGCATGGGACGAGGCAGCCTCGGCCCTGATCCCACAGTGTGGTCACTGCTCGGGAACACGCTGTGGGAAGGGAACCACGTGCATCCATGGGGATGGGATGGATGAGAAGCGCCTTTGCACTAGAATTCAGTCAGAGCTTTACTAAGAAATACACAAGAAAAGCCAGGCAAGAGGTAAAACCTACTCCCATCAGTTGCCTGATGGTCTGCGGTCCCATTTTTGCATCAAAGGTGCTAGAATTCCATGCAGTGTGTTTTTTTCCAGTGAATGCAATTTTTTAGCCCCAAAAAGCAATAAATAAATGAATAGTTGGGTAAAGCTGCATTTGCGTTTAAAGGAGAAGAGGATCAAAGGGAGGCAGCGCCAGAGAAGGCAACAGCTACAACCAGATTAGGCTGCAAACACCTTTAACTCTTCTTTTATTACTGCACCTGTTAGATTCATTTTTAATGATTTCTAACCTTATAATTTTATATTTTAAGTCTCTAATAAATCACATTTACCTCCCTTGGGTGACGTGTTTTGATATCTGGTTATTTATTCACTTTAGTGCCTGAGTGGTTGTGCAGCAAGGGAGGAGCTCACTGGGGGCACCGGCACTGACACAGGAGCAGCTGGCACGAACTCACAGGAGCCCAGAGTCTCCTGGCCACTAAATTCCACTTCTTTTTTTCTTTTTAGAAGTGGTGGGAGCTCAGCTGATGCCTCCTAGTCCCTTCTAATCATTGTGTGAGTCCCACGGTCTCCTAAAGCTGAGGAGTTTAGTCCTCATTCAAACAAGTCCACATGACCACAGTGAAAATCACGGGCTGATGTTGTATTTAGGGTTTGGAGGAGAAACCTCACAGCCCATTGGACTGTTCTGAAAACAGGGCACGTGTCAACACAAGCTCATCAGGACAGCAAACCCTCGACTGCAGTTCCATGTTTTATTCTGGATGTGCTCTGAGGACACAGCAAACCAATCCACCACAAGTATCACAGACTTCCAACAGACAACGCATCCAAAAAGGCTCCTAAATGCAGGAAAACAAGTCTATAATTACATAATTGAGCAGATGCACTGCAAGTTTTCTTTTTTGTTGCTCTTTAGATTTTTCAAAGGCAACGGGACAGCACTGTGCTAAAAAGCAATAAAGCACGGGTAATTTAATACGAAATTACATCCATATTGAAAAGTTTACATGAAGTTGAGAGCAGGCAGAGGTCAGATTTGCAGCAGGACTGTCTTTAATTGTGGCCATCAGGTTTAGCAATCCAGATCTCTGGATCAAAGACAAATAGAAGGCGTTTCCTCACCACTGACTAGTGAAAGCCGACAGCGAGCACAGCACTATCTTGCACCAAAAGGTCATAAAAATGATTATCTGAGAGGGAACATGTCTTGCTGTTCAACACACACCTTCACAAAGGCACCGTGGATTTTTCTAGCAGATTCTTCAGCAATTAGGAGCATAAATTAAAAATTTTACTATCAGTTTTCAGATGTAAAGGGGTTTTCTTATCCTCTAAAAAATGTTTCATCTTTGTGTAAGTCTTTTTTAATATTTTTCAGTTGCTTTCAATCATCCTCGCAGCGCGGTGAAACAATTCCTCCCTCCTTAGGGAAGAGATGTGAGCTGAGACACTGTTTCCTTTCTAAGGTGGGGGGAAAAGGAAAGGAAAAAAAATCAAATGAGGAGTAAATTATCAGCAAATCAGATAGAAACAAGCTCCCCAGATCTGCAGATCCATTGTACAAATGAAGCAATTTCATCTCGGCTCGCTCTGGGGGTGGGATTTTAAGTGGCCAAGGGGGACTGGAGCGGGATGCTGGCAGCCGAAGCATCACAACATTTGCATGCACAGACCACTCAAATCTGCACCAGGAGACTACTTGTGAGAATCCATCTTTTTTCACTTAACAAGATACAAAATATAAAACACATTTGCCTCTTATTAAGCCTCTCTTGTAAGTGGTTCCAGGTCCACCATTTTTAAAGAGGGGGAGAGGGGAGCCTGGATGCTCTCTTGGGAATTTCACAGGAGTGACTGGAGATGAGGTACAGGCTGGAAGCCTTTATTACTCTTTCTTTTTTTTACTTTTTTTTTCCTTGTCTCTAAAAGCACAGAAGGAATAACATTTTAAATCATTAGCATTTACTTTAAGTAGCACTTTCTCCAACTCAGCTTCCCTTCCTGGCCCTCACCCTGCTCGCACGGAGGAGCTGCCCCAATGGAACTGCCTTCTGGTTTTGGAAGGCAGAAGGTGCTTTTCTAAAAACTCTGGCCTCCAAACTAAGACAGCTGTGAAAGAAACCCTAATCTTGTTTTTCTTTAAAGTGCACTGAAAACAGAGTTCTTATGTTTATTAACACCCAGACCTGCGAAGCATTTTGCCTCTTAGATTTCCTTGAGTGCTCTTGGAGTGGTTTCTGGTTTAGTTAAAAACAAACCAACACAAAAGCAACACCAATCTCTGCAAAAAACAAGGATTTTTAGCAGCCTCAACCCAATTTACAGTCCTATGTCACACATTCCATAGTATTTTCATTGTTTCTATGCTTGTTAAATATTAGATGCAATATTAAAATATTGAAGAGAGAACAAGGAGGCTGGTGGCAACTGCTTGAATTTACAACCCAGACAAAGCGATCGGCGCAGTGAGTTATGAAAGGAGTTGTGGATGCTGCAGGTTTGAGCACTTTACAGAACACAGTTATGAAATACCCCTCATTCGGTGTTCAGAAAGGAAGGAAAAACAAATGGCTCCTTTACCTGGAAATGATCTGTTAATGAGAGCTCTTCAGAGATAAAAATAGTCTAATTTTCACTGCAAAACAGACTATGTGTTCTTCCTTGCCATTTGCCTGAAAGGAAACCTGGGCACAGGTGCGTTGTCTTGAAAATTGAGGATTTCTAAGAAAATGGCCCGTATTTCAGAAACAGGGCAAGCACTGTCCTTCATTTCCACAGAAAGGAGGAGGCAGAACTTCTGCTAGAAAACAGCAAAAGGGATAGAAAACAGAGCATCTGTTGGAAGAAGAAAAACATCCAAAACCTCATTTCTACTGCATTTGGAATCTAAACCCTTTGGATATTTCCAGTGCATCTTTCCGATGTCCCCCAGTTGCCACATTTCCCCTAAATCTCCTGGATTTGCTGCTAGAGCATGTATTGAACAAGCCCTTGTGTGGTGAAGAGTGCAGTGAGCAGGTTCAGTCCCTGGAGCAGCTGTGCAGAGGTTGAATGCTGGGCCCACCCGTGGCTGGGGGGAGCCCAGGAGGTGAAGGGTCTCCAGTCAGATGCACAGCCCAGGGCAGGAGGTGCATGGGCACCACAAGGTCCTCGGGGTGAGGGGCCTTCAAGACCATCCGGTCCTGCATTTGTTGTGTGCTGGCATGTCCACGGGTGTCCAAGGATTTGGGGCAGGAGGACCCTGCCCTGGGTGGAAGATACAGGGCTGAGGATTTAATCCCTTTGTACCTCAGTCACCTGAACCATAAAACAGGGATAATAACACTTGCTAATCTCAGAAGGCTTTAATTGATTATTTGTTAAGATCATCAAGAACCTAGAAGGAAGGCTTTAATGACCTTCAAAGTCTATTAATTATTTTATCATCATTGATGACAAATTGTGTGATTTTCCGCCTTTACCATTGAGTCCATTAGACTGGGAAGGTTCGAGGTGAACTTTGTGTCTTCCTGTTTGATCACCCCTAGGCCACAACCCAGCTGAAATCTTGGAGTATTATTACAACAGATAAGAAGAGCTTTACGGGTAAATTCTTCAGCCCAAGGTTTCTGTCTTTCTATCTCATTGTTATGGAGAAAGAAAGAAAACAACCTGGCAGCCCAATGCTGTGGTTAAGGACGAGGAGTGAGGAGGTGCTGCACTAAAACAGGTACAAGTGAGGAGAGTGCAGTCAAATGTTGGAGATCCAACCACGTCCCCAAGTGAATCTTCATGAGGCATTGCCATAAAACCCCACAGCTGTTTATCACTGCTAACACCACGACAACTGCATGTTTATTAATGTAATAATATGTATAATAATAATGTAATATATGGAATCATATTCAAACCATATGTTTGTCTACACGAGTTCACGGATGTGTCTTCTTTAAGTCACTTGACCCAAACATCAGCTGTAATAATGTTCATCCTTTATGCTCAAAGTCTCGTTAAAGCACCCATCAGGCAAGTTCCCTGTCCAAGTTATAGACAGTCAGAGACAAGGAGCTCACCAGCTTTTTTGGGAACTTCTTCCAGTGGCTAATTGGTATTGTTAACACATCTGTGTCATATTCCTTGTTGGAGTTTGGTGATTAGAAGCTGAGTTCACTCCACAAAAAGGGCTGAATTCTCTAAAGTGCTTTAGGTGGTTCCTTGTATTCCTATTTTTTGCATTTTTTAGACTCAGAGAATGAGCAAATGTTGCTTGTCAGCAAAGCCAATCTGGTGCAGGACTATTCGGATGCTCTAAAGATTTTTAAGAGAATCACAGAATCCCAGAATGGTTTAGGAGAAAAGGGACCTTAAAGTTCATCCCATCCCACCCCCGCCATGGGCAGGGACACCTTCCACTGTCCCAGAGTGCTCCAAGCCCCATCCAGCCTGGCCTTGGACATTTCCAGGGATCCAGGGCAGCCACAGCTTCTTTGAGCAACCTGTGCCAGGGCCTCACCATCCTCTCAGGGAAGAATTTTTGCATGATTCTGGCAGTATTTGGTCAAACCTGAAAGATTAACTTGTCTAATATCAGTAAGGAGAGATATTTCATGGCTGGTGTACTAGGAGGAAGCACATCCTGAAGTACTTTAATCCACATTTCATCTTTTTACCTCACAGGTCTGAACTTCTCAGAGCAATGGCCAGACAGCCGAGCGAAATGGTGCCAGAGCACAAAGGGAACACGCTGGGACCGGGGCAGGCAGTTTGCGTGTGCACCAATAACCACCTCACAGGGATAACCACGTGCACGGATCACCATGGAAGGCTGTGGGCAGGCGGGGGAAGAGCTCATTTTGTTATGGCCTCAGGACACTGAGCTAGAATCAGTCTAACAGGAAGGTGAAAGTTATTGAGCCACAAGCTTTCTCTCAGATGGTTTTCTCTTCAGAAGTTTACTTTACCTCTAAAATTAAATTTTTTGGTAATATTCAATACCTTTCTTTTAAAAAAAAAACCAAAAAACATTAAGTTGTAGCAGTGTGTCCACAGTTATTTATTACCTGCCTTGTGGTCTGAACAAATATGATTTTGTTATTCTATGTTGTCAATAGAAAAAGCACATATGGTTTTGGTTGACAAAATTATGATAAAATTCACTGTATCCTAAAAAATGATTGAAAAGTTTGCAGATGGTTTCTGGGCATACTAGGGAGGGGGAGGATTGAATTTCAACAAAAGACGTGCCAAATTTTTTTCTCTTCTTACTGTTCACCCTGTTTCCACATCCCAGCTTTTTCCGTATTAGATATGAGGGCAAAACAGGTATCCCGCCCAGAACTCATCTGTTTCTCTTTAGCTTTTGGCATTCCATCACACTTGGTCATGTTCACATGATGTTATACCCAGGTCCCTTCACAGATAAACATGAAGTGACATCATAAGTCTCAAGTCACAAACATCAAAACCCAATTACGGCAATCAAAAGAATTTTGCATACCAAAAATTTCATGTTTGATGAATATTCCTGATCTGAAGGTTCTCAGTTAATCTGAATCTTTCTCCTGGTTTTTTTGGTTTTTGTTTTTTCTTTTTTTTTTAATTAAGTTCTGTTCTTCTCAGTTCTTTTACTCCCCAAGGGACAAAAAGTGGGGAGAGGGCCAGAACTGCCAGCCCAGATCAGTGATTATCTTGTTTGGTTTGAACTGATAACCCCCTTTTCCTGAGCGCTGTTCGCACAGTCAAGACAAGCCCTTCTGTGGGCTTTGCTGCAGCTGCTTGCGGAGCTTTTGCACATTCTTTAAAACAAAAGACCTGTGCGAGCTCCGCTTTGTGCATTTCACCTCCAAAGCATCTGTACAAAGAGATCTCACCTGTCATTGCAGAAACACATCTTTCTTCTACTTCATCTTTCTGGGGAAAATACTTAACTTTCTGCTTGTCCCTAGAGGCTGCAGTGGCTGGGGCCCTGTGAACGTGCTGTCTGGGTGGGCTGGCAGTGAGACAGACCCCTCGGGTGCTGAAGGGAGCAGGGCCTGGGAACTGCAGGCTGGAGATCTTAAATTAACCCCCATGCACTGGGACCAACCTGCTCTGCTAAAACAACTGGTGGGGAGCACCTCTCACCTTCTCATGCTTTCCAGTAATTTGGGAACAGACTTCAACCTGTCATGGACATTTTTCTCTCCGTGACGCTCACTGTAGTTGATGATCTGCTACATCAACACCTCTAACAGCTGTTACCCTGGTGTGCACATTCCACGTGGTGATCAGTGGGGGCTGGAAGAACACAACCTGGACAGGAGAGTCTGCTTTCCCCAGGAGAGGGTGGAGGGATGATGTCCTCACTGTGTCTGAACAAGAGGCGAGCTCTGAACTCCGTCCCTGCTCTTTCTTTTGAGCCACATTAGTGACAGATAACTCAGAACACTCAGAATTTATTCAACTTGCCAGAGTATTTCCACCTCTGCCAAACCTGTCAGTGGCCTTCAGCGGCTGTCATCCCGCCTGCCCGGGATGTCCGGGGAGCAGCAAGCCAGCCTGGAGCAGATGGATAATTATTGAGTGGAGAACATCTGGAAGGTGTCACTGGAGTGTTAGTAGCTCTCCCTGTCTATGAGCTATGCCCAAACATGTCGATAAGTTTCCCAACATGGAATTCATTTTTTCTAACAGGATACATGTGGAAGTTCATGTTTCAGCAGTGGCCAGAAGTGGCTTTTTTCCTCTTCAAAAAGATTTGTGACCTCTTCTTCAGGCTACTGTAATGTGATTTATTCGGGTCTCCTTTCAGGGAGCTCTCAGGGAGCACTCAGGGGGCCCAGTGGAACAGAACACAGGAACACAGGCTCCCATCTCTGAGTTACTGGGAGCTGTGCTCCATGGCCTGCAGCCTCTGCCCATGAGCCACGAGCGCAGTGCCGCCAGCACAGGGATGCTCCGTGCCAGGGGCCGTGTGCCCAGAGCCGCCAGCGTACACAGGGCAGGCCAAGCTGGGTAAGGGCAGCAAGACTCCATGTGCAGAGCAAGTGTGGGAGTGAAGAACACAACAGAGGCACATTTCCCATCCCTCATCTGCACCCAGCAGCTGCAGCCAGCTCTGGGCACTCTCTGTGCTCCACAAACATCTGGGACGTGAAGGAAAACGGGACGTGTGCCTGCTACAGCATCAACCACAGAAACACAGGAGTACAGCAGTGCCTGTGCCTCCTTCCTAGAGCCGCTTCAATGCTGGAGGGGATCCTGGGGACCCGGAGGGTTACAGCCCAGCACCCCAAAATGTCCACAGTCACCCTGCCCAACCTGTTCAGTCCAAGGGTCCCTGTCCTACAGCACTGACACACCTTCTCTATAGGCAATTACTGCACTGTGCCAAGGAAAGATTTTGCAAAGCCTTGAGCAGCGACTGAGGAGCGAGATGCTCCCCATGCCCACACCTGCTTCCAGCAGAGAACCGAATCTTATCTAAAACTATTTTCTCATTCAGCACCTCTCCAAGTATGTATTAAAATAATCAGTTTAACGATCACAATGACCCCAGACAAACGCAGCAGCTGGAAGATCCATAGCAACAACTCAAACAACATCCTTGCAGAACACGGCACATCACGTGGCTCTCCCAACACTACACCTATGAACGGACTTTCTCAAAGCGACCATGGGAACAGCTTGGACAGAGAGCAACACACTTTTATGCCTTGTCTGAGCTGTCAGCCTCTGTCCAACGCCCTAAGAGGCAGGGTCAGCACTCTGCATCACTGCAAGTCCTTGGTATGATGCTTAAACCTCTAACCCACCAGTTCAGAGGGAAGAATTCTACCCAATAAACTTTCCTGACGTGCAATAAAATAACACATTTATTTACTTGCTTGAACCCACCAATGTGCTGTTCATTTTGGTGATTGATGGAATTGGGTTATAATAAGCATACTTTATTATTGAAAAATTTAATTTAAGGTTTAAACATAAAACAAATGGTATTTTCAAATCTATTTTAATGGAGACTATCAAAACCATTCCATTGCCATAAGGGAAAAATTCTGTCTCCATATCTGTTATGTATATATGCATAAAATCTTCAGCCTACAAGTCAAAGTCGCCTGTCCTTCTATCAATCCATCATTCTGAAAATAGAATACAGAAAGCCTTATTTTTTCACTTAATTTTCATTAGATTCTTGAGGGAATTAAAATAACACAATAATGGGCAAATGCTGCCACTACAAATCCAAATGACAGCAATGAATCTACTCATGGACAGAATTCGGCCAAAACTCCAGCTTAGAGTGCCAAGTACAGAGCAGACACCCATAAAAGTACACTTAGAGCTCGACTGTGTCAGGTAGGTGAATAATCGACTTCAAATCCAGACAGGAATATGCATTCCCGTAAGGTCTGGTGTTGCCTGGTGCTCACAGTGATGGGCTTGCCTCGTCCATCCTCATCCAGGGTTTCCCTGTCCAGGTGCCAGCTGGGCAATCCTCACAAGCACCCTGTCAAAGGGCCCAACCCAGCAACCTGCCAGGACACCTCTGCCATTCCAGCAGGACTGGAGAGGCACCAGGTGTATGGACTGACTCTCCTTTTCTTTGTACACCTCGTGCCAGTCACCTCTCCCAACAGACACACTTGGAAAGATTTTTGAGAATAAATTGAGAGAAGAACTTCATAAAGCTTTTCCCTGGCACTTTCCAGAGACCTCTCCATGGCCAGTGAAGACATCACCTTTCCCATCTTTAAAACAAAAAAATTGCAAAAAGATATTGTCATGGCAGGAGAAAATCCTCATCCCCTTCCCTTCTCCTTCCCCCTCCCTTCTCCTTCCCCATGGCTGCAGGTGCCTGCTGTGTGGCACAGGTTTTTCAGGATGGTCTTCTAGCCCCATCCTCTCAGCTGAGTGGTTGGAAGACACCTCTGCCCAGCTGGTGGCCCCTGAAAGGCTCCCCTGCAGCCCCAGCCAGGGCCACACCCTGAGCTAAAAGCACTCAGGGCACCACAGCTCAGCAAAGCACCGTCCCGGGGTCAGGAAAAACAGAGGCCCACAGCTGGCTATGCTGGCCCCACTCTCCTCAAACCCCTGCTCTATTCCTGTCCCACTGCTGTTTATTTGTGGACATAGGCAAAACATGTTTTAAATTTTAATACATTTAAATAAAATGCCATGTGGCTGCCAGCTTGTTGTTGGTAAGTAAGTTCAGCTTCAGCCACGTGCTGAAGTTCAAGTGGGAGGAATGTTCTCATTCGCATTTTCCTTATATTTTCTTAAAACACTTCAAACCACAGCAGCACATGAAAAGCACAAGGTGTTGGCTGGATTCTTGTTTGATAATTTTTAAATTACTTAAATGATGGTCTATATTCTAATGGGGTTGCCCACTGCCCTGATAAATCAACAGCTTCACCTCCTCAACAGGTCAGACCCTTGATACATTTTGCCTTGCTGCAGGAAAGAAATTTATCTTTTGCAATGACTTATTCTTTCCCTGGATGTTCCTTTGATGCAGGTCTATTGTTTCAGGGGAGAACAAATGTATTCCTTTAGCAGGTTTGTGCCTTCAGTGGAATTTGTGTAAGGAGGTTCCACTGCACAAACACAAAAAGCCCTAATAGATGCAGGCTGGGGCTGCCTCACGCCGGCACATGTCAGGTTTGATGACTGATGGTACTTACACAGATTTACACAACAAAAAGTACATTAAAAGGACGTTAAGATTGTGAGCCAATGTCACAAAAGCATAGAAATTCACATTTCAGGATTTAAACTTCCAATATTGACATGGAACGCTGAATATTAAAACGGGCTCCCATTAGAGTGAAGGCACTGAATAATTTTTAATCTAGACTATTAATTACCTGAAATTTGTTGTTCTCTCTGCCTCTTAAGGCTTTCACATTTTTAATTAACTTTTTGTTGTGTCCTTGTCTTGTAATTTCTGAGTTGCTCCTTCAGTATAATTACATAATATATGCGGCACGTGTGATAGCTTAATTGGAAACGTTAACCACAATATGCAGGGAAATCATAAAAAGCTTCAAGAAACTTTGAGAGTAAATGTTTCTACAGCTTTAGCAAGTTTATAAATGGTTACTTCCAGTATTATTCTCTAATAAAAACAATTACACCTAATGCCAGCCCAACCTGGAGTAGAATTAGGAATAAGGAGAAGAATAATTAGTACCTACAGAATCCCTATCACCACAATGTTATTGGTTTCAGGTGGAAAAACAGATTTAGGCACAGGCAGCCAACATTAATCCCCCTCTCTTTGATCCCCTGGCCCCCTCCCCCTGGGTCTGGCGTTATTCCTACAAACCCCTTTTGGATCCAAAGCTTTCAGATGCTGAATTGCTCTTAGGAGATGGGGAGCACTAAAATAAATGGGAACTGAAGGTGCTTAGAAACGTGTGCAGCCTGAAGGATGCGAAGCTAAAAATAGGAAAGTAAATTGTATTTTGGTATTTTCTTGTAGCATTCAAAAAGATTATTCCCAAGTTTATGCCAGGTCTTATCCTGCTGTCAGTTCTCTCAGGCTATTTTACAAGACTTCCGAGGAAAAGTGTGAGCAAACCCAACGTGCTGTAACTTTAACTCGCAGCCCTGCTGCAGGAATATGCAAGTTAAACCAGTGGATAAAAAACTCTCCCCCGTAATGACTACTTGCTCTGCTCTGGAAAGGGGCTGGGACAGAGGCGGGGAGAGGAGGACTGGGAGGAAAGCAGAGTGCAATGAGATAAAGCAGAAACTGCTATTTTGAATACAATTTATGTTTGCTAATTCCATTTCTATCCCTCCAGAAGTGAGGCTCCATCTTACAGCACGCTGCAGCCATTTTGCCTTTACCAAGAAGGAACAGAAAACAGGATTCTTCGCCAAATAACCCAGAATATTGGTTCATGGGCTGATGGGAACTAAGCAATGGCTAATGGATGATTAAGGCTGGAAGCAATTAAAAAGAGGAATTTTCTTAATATCTCAAGACAACTCTGCAATTCCAAGGCCAAAGGAGCTGCCTCTCTCCAGAAGTGCTCCCACATTTCAGTGTTAAACCAGGATTGCAATTCATCAGCTCTTAGGCCCGTTATTTCAAAATACAATCATTTATTGGGTTCCGTATTTGTTGAATTTGCTTTCCTGCCTGCAGCAGCTTATTTCAGATGAGCACAGCATCTCCCATTCCCTTCCAAAGGCAGTGCCTGGGAACCTGCCATTCTGTCAGGGCACCGAGCAGCAACACCGAACACGGACCCGGCATCGAAGAGAGAACAGGGAGGCAGCACGTGGAAGAGGACACAGCACAGGGGAAACGCCTCCGTGGTCAACAGCAGAGAGACAGAGGTGGGACAGTGTGTAGAACAGGAACCACGTCTTGGAGAGAAATGTGTCCATAATGCAGGAGATGCCACAGGCTCTCCAAGGTGCCAGGGACAGAACCCGCATCAGGCACACGCTGTCCCCACAGAGAGAGACATGGCTGGCACAGGCCACTCCTGACATTGGCTGGGGCTTGGCGAAGCGTTTTCCAGAGCCTGAGAAAAAGCATGGATACTCGTTTATCTGCTCCCTGAGTGGATAACGAATGGACAGGTCTGATGTGCTCTGGAAAGAGTCTCAGGTTCTGAGAGTGGCAGGGAGTGCATCAGAGATAAGGCTGTTGGTCAAACAATGGGCTTTTCTGGCCATACTTCATGTCCCTGGATCAAAGTCCACTATTCCTTTTCAGCCAGTTCTAAAACTGGGGTTTGAGAATCAGGAGAAGACAATTTCTACTGAAGGGAGTTGTCTAAGGAGTATCTCAGGTGGTTGAGCATTTTTTTCCCACCAGAAAGTAAAAAGAACACAGGTTGTTAGAAGGAATTATTTTCCTCCTCATAGACAAAACCACACACACCGAAATTTGGACACAAGATAATCCAAGGTGTGACAGAAAAGGGTCAAACACTCCAACTAGACTGTCTCGCTGCTGTACAGCCCTGTTTACTCACAACCAACCTGAGAATCCTGACCAGAGCAGCTCCCAGAGCTGAAGCCCTTAAGAGGTTGAAAATTGGGGTTATACTAAGTAACAGATTTCAGCCTCTACTCTGACTAAAGCCAGGGTTACCGAAACAGTGGCAAGCGCTCGTTATACTGAGCTTCAGCAAAAGACCACTATCAGTAACAGTAAAAGCCATGTTGTATCTGACAAATTGTTATGGCAGAGCAGGTCGGCGTCTCCCGAGCGTCCCCGCACCGCCCAGCCCCGAGCTCGGCTCCTTTCCCACACCGCCTCCATGTCCCAGCCGGCAGACACAGAGTCGTCCTCCCCTGCAAGGCTGAGAAGAGCACTTTATTCTTTCCAGGTGTCCTGCCCTGGTTTATTTATGGGCTCACTTTCTTCCCTAGTGTGAGAAACCCAAGCTTTTAGCCAGCTGGGAAGGATTGGCAAGACGCATTTGGAAGGGGAAAAAATTAGCGACGCTTTTTTCTCTCCAGCCTTTGCTTACCTTATCAGCAGGGAATTTTCCAGAGCCTCAGCATCTGCCCCACGAGCAGCAATGCACAAAGGCACTGGATGCTGAAACGTGGTCACACCTGATAAACCTGGGCTGTGGCTTAGGATAAACCTCCCATGAGGAACACAGAAGAAGCTAGACTGGTATTTCTGTTCTCCAGGGCTTTGGTAAAATCATGGCAAGCCCTACACAGCCTAGGAGCCATTGTATCTCTCGCAGGCCTGATAAAGTTACCTTCTCCCATTCCCAAGCCAGTGTGGCAGGGACAGAGAGAAGAGGTCCCCTTGCAGCACCACATCAACCCAAAATGACATCCAGCAGCTCCCAACAGCTAGGAGCCCAGCAACCCTCCAGCTGGATGAAACTTGTTTTTCAAATGGAAATGGCACAACAGAAAGAACCAGTTGTGCATCACCAGTGGCTCCTTCAGCTGTAAATTCACACCAGCAGCAGGGGGTCGTTTTTTGCTGGAAAAGGGACACAGAGAATGTGTTGCAGCAGCTTCAAGAAACCCAGAATCCCTGTGGGACCAAACCAAGGCAAAGTTCAGCGGTGTCGGACAGAGCCCACGGGGCCTGTCCTCATCACCGAGCCCCTGCCCTTGGGCTCTCGGTCATCGGAAAGGTGACGTGGGAAACGTGCCAGGAGTTCAGTTTTGAAACACGGAAGCATGAAGACCCTGGAGAAGTTGTTTCTTGAAAGAAAATTAATCTTGGGTTTATCAAAATGAAGTGTCAGATACCTTTATGCTGATGCGAGAGAGATCCTACCCTGCTTGGTTAATGGCAGGTTATTCCTTTTCCTATGCTGTCAACTATTGTTACTGATTGTTAATAGCATTAATATTTCCATCACTTAATTTATTTCATTAATCCCATTCAGGTTTACCATTCCCAGCATATGAACTGTAAATAGCAATAATAATGCCATCAAGGTTAATATCAGTGATGCTGAAGGGTATTATGTAAAACACAGGCTGTGAGCGGCAGTGAGACAGGCGCCTATAAAACCTGCCCGCGCTAGCGGGGGGTGGGTTAAACAAAGGTCTCGCACAGATTTACGGAATTGCGTTATCTTCTGGAAGAGGTGAAGATTTAATACCCAAAGTCTCCTTTAAATTTCCTATAATGTTCCTTTCTATCCCCCGACTGTAAAAATACAGCCACAGACATCCATAAGGAATGGCATTTTTAGCTTAAATTATTAAAAGTATAATAGTGGTTTCAGCTTGCTTCTAAAAGCAAAGGCAATGGCAACAGACAGTTTGTCCCCTTTTAAATCCTGATGTGAAGGTTTTGGGGTGACTCTAGGCAGTGCAAGGAAAAGGTCTGTAACAGAGCACAGGACAAACAAAATTATGGATGTCCCCTGAAAGCCAAATGCTGGGTGGGAAGGGGGAAGCAGCAACCGGGGGACCCTGACAAGCAAGACACTCACTGTGCTGGCCATGGGGGCGTTTCTAGACACTGTTCTCAGACAATTCCATAACACTGCAAACCCAGGGTTGCCCTGAGCACAGCACATGGTTGACTGAGAGAAGCAGCAATCCCATCAGCACTACCACACCTGCAGTATTTATTACCTCAAAAATAAAAATACATCTGCTACCTAAAGGCTTATCAGCAATTAAAGGGCTGGAGTACCTCTACTCAAATGACCATTCTCACAACTGGAAGGCTCACGGCCCCGAGGGGACATGGGTCCTATGTGTTCACCACTGTCATATCCAGGGAACCCAGCACGTCAGTGTCCCTTTTCCCATGGGGGCCAAGGCGGGAAGCAGAGGGGAACCCCCCAGGGACATCCCTGTTACAGACCCAGCAACCTCAGGAAATATTTGCTAATGTTGCTTTGGGAAAAAAAAAAAAGGGGTAAAAAGGTTCAAGAATGAGAATTTAAATCCTACAAGAATTTTGGGAGAATAAGGGACCCACTGGTAAAAGAGACCACTGAAAACAGGCTGAGGGAAAAGTGGGGAAAGGGCTCTGTTTGCCCCTGTGGGCAAATCCATCCTCTGGGATGGATTTCTGGAGATAAAGAACACGGTGGCTTCCTGCACTCGGCCAGTGAGATTGAGTATTCACACCACTGGATTTGGGAGTAATTTGTAAAAGAGCTGGAGCTATTAAATACCTTTCTGTTCCTTTTTCATGGATCCTGCTGCTGAGGGTGCAGGAGTCTGCCAGGGCAGGGAATGGAAAAGCACGTTTGCCATGGAGGACGGCTTCGTCCTGCGCTGGGAAGAGGCCCATCCACACAGACCCTCCTTTCTTTGTTACATCTGCCATGCCTTGAAGAATTAAATTAGATATACAAGGGGGAAAGAGAGAGGGAGAGAGGGAGAGAGGGAGGGCAAGGGAGGGAGGGAGGGAGGAAGAGAAAGAGGGAGGGAGGGTGAGAGGAGAAAAGAGGCTCAAGCAGGAATATATTTCCTATGTCTGGATAAGGGGAAGGATTCGAGGTAATTGCTTGCTTTTCTCATTGTTCTCAGCTGCCAAGCAGAGATTCATAGAGTGTCTGCAAAGATCTCTCTCTTTTTTCTTTTCCTTCTAATTCTTCACTCCCCCCGAACCCCCATCTGTCCCGATCCCTATCCCTCCCCTTCCTCCTGCTTATTCCACCCTAGGAGAAAAAAAAAAAGTAATTTGTCTGTTTTATTTATGATGCAATGAAGGTATGCTGAACGCATCGGGATAACCTGACACTGGTCAAACTATCTGTCAGCAAAGAAGAACTGCCTTCATACTCCAGCGAGTGCATAATTTAACCATTTCTCTCCCGGAGGCCAACACCAGCCCATCCATTCCCCACACGAGGGTTTGTCACTGCTCCCTCCACGATCAAACCCGGGGTTGTTGGCAAAAACCAGCATTTGACATGTTTTCAATCAACCCTTTATCTTCTCATTTTCACTAGTCATATACAGATTGTCTGCATGTAATAAAACTTCTCCTTGGAAAAATAGAAAATTATTTGAGATATTCAGATGAAAGCCAGGTCCCAAAACAAGATGGAACACACAAATCTGCCAGCTAGGAAACCAATTCAGGATGGATTTAGGACCCAGATAGAGCCAGACAATTGGATGCTGAGTATGGGGAAGAAATTGTAATGCCTCAGGTCTGAGAGAAGTACAGCTAATCCTTTCCTCCTGATGCACAGGGAGCAACGGCTTCAGCTCGGGCAGAAAATGCAACCCATCCAGTGAACAGGGTGAGAGGGAAACAGGAGCTAAAGAAGGGAGAAAGCCAGAGGGAAAAGAAGAAAATATTAGCAAATAATAGTCTGAAAGATTTGAAATGTGAACCCAGAATAAAAAATAAAAAAAATAATAAAATAAAATTAACTGCACAAGGTTTTGTTGGTTTTTTTTTTTAATTTTAAAAATTCCAACCAAACAAAAATAATCCACACAAGCCCTGTTGAAATGGGATGGAGCAAAGAGGGGAAAGGAATTACTAGGTTCACCCCACCATTACAAATTAGTGCCAATGCCTTTCCATGACTCCCAGTATGGCACAGCAGGGAGCATGTGTGAGCACGCTGGCCCAGCCGGTGCCAAAGGGGCCATTTTCCAGCACGGATTGTGCCGGTGGCTCCCATCCCCACCAAGGGACGGGGGGATTCCCAGGCAGCTCCCCGTACCCCCACAGCCGTCACATGAGCGAGGGCAGCTCCTGGCACCAGACAGGAAAGGACTGGGCGAGTTTGAACAGATTTTTGATTTCATCATAAACACGGCCCTCAGCATTCGGCCCCGGCCGTGTGTCCCCGCAGGGGGAAGCACTGCCAGGCAGGACTGCCTGCACCCGGGGCTGAGCACACCCGCAGCATTCTGATGTTTAATAAACGACAGAACAAAGTATAAAATAAATAAGAAAAGATTTTGCCCTCTAATGCGATGCATGCAAGAGGGATCAGGGCAGAACTCCAGGAAATGAGGGCTTTGACGAATAGCTGCTGCTCAGGATCTTATTTATTCCTGATACACCCCAGCCCTCGCCACCACAATCAGGAAAAGATTTTATGAATGGGAATATCTGTAGCAAGAGGGAATGTAACATGGAAGGGAGATAATAGGAAGGGTCAGGTGAAAGCCAGGAGGCGGCTCCTGGGCTGGGCAGTGACACCGCAGGACACCCCAAGGCCACTGTCCGGGGCCACTGTCCAGGGCCAGTCGCTTCCTCCCATGGCCAGGCTGCTCACACAGATCTATTCGGGAAAGAGGGATTGCAGATTTCAATTCTGGGTTTATTCTGCATCCCTGAGAAACCAGCAATGGGAATTCACATATATTTTTCTTTGTGAGGTTATTTAGGAGTCAATCCTTACAGCTGTTTGTGCACTTACCTATCAATGTACAGGTATGAAACACACATTAAGATAAAAACAAATGTATTTGGCAAAACATATAAATAAAGACGTAATTTGTATATAGGGAAGCAATTTATAAAGGATGATATTCTGTAGCAGATCTATCAAAAACAGGCACATGGTGCTGTTTCTCCTGTCATTCAGGAAATCTCACATTCACACAAAAATGATGAACAACCACATTTTTCACACAAAAATTGCTCCCTAGTAATTAGTATATTTGGGAATAAAAAAGAAGTCCTTTTTACTTCCTTGTTCACCTGTATTTTTTTCACTAGGGAATGAAGAAATACCATGAAATTCCAAGCAGCCACACTCCTTTTCATTTACGACAATTTTAAATATTAAAATACAAATAGAGGTCAACACAGTAGGCACAGATTTTATTGTCAAATCACAACTAAAATCAAAATTAGTTAAAACAATTTAATTTTGTTAAGAAAAGGTAAAATGAGACTGAAATATTCTGTGCCTGCTTTTAACTTGTACCAATTCTGAAGGCTGAGTCGTAAAGCTGCGAACAGGACAGCCATATCTAGAACAGCTACATTAATGTAAAGGCAGGAGCCCCAGTAACATCATCCTAATTCCAAACAGGTTGAGTCACCTCCTCAAATCCACAGGTAAAACCTACTGAAATAAAATTCCAAGTCTTTTTGACTGACAAGGAACTGCACAGTTCTGAACCCTGATTTCTGTTTGGGATCTGGAAGCGTTCGTAATTCGTGTTTGCCAAAGCAGCCGGGTTATTCCAGTGGGGAGCAGGGATCGGCTTTCCGTCTGCCCGAGGTTCCTACAGGAATCTGACAACCCTCCTGCACGAGCCCTTGTTCAGTAACTGCTCTGCCATTTGGGGTTGCTTCTTTTTCACCTGACTTGGCTCCACAGAGCCCAAACCACATATTTAAAAATGGATTGGAACGTCCCGAAACAAAATTCGTTATTAACAATAATTCTCCCATCCCTCCTCCCCATAACACTGAGCCCAGATACACTGCTAGGAGGGAATTTACTCAAAGCAGTAATATTTTAATCAGGGACTTAGAGCAAATGAAAATCATACTTCATAAAAATCATACTTTGTAAATTATGTTCGTTAAAACATGTTTTGTAAAAAATCATCCTTGGTAAAATAAAAGAACTCCCATTCCATTTCAAATGAACAATTTTTAAAAGACAAGATGAAAATATTTTCAGACAGAAAAAAAAACAAAAAAACCACCAAAACCAAAAAAACTAAAACAGGTAGCAAAAAGAAACTTTAAAAATAAATTCACAATCCTCATCAGTAATGTAAAAATTCTCTGGAATATGAATTTCTATGACATCCAGACCTATATTTTCAGAGCTGGCTCTGAGGATATTTTCGTTTACGTGCTCCTTTGCTGTAATAAAAGCAAATAATAAAATGCTAGTGCTATTTACTGGAACACATCCATGGGGGTTTTTCCACCTCAGATGAGTGACGGGCATAGACGGTGCCAGACCATTTCTACCCGGGTTTAAAATAACCCTAAACAATTTCTATAATCTGTTTTCAAGGGCATCTTGTTGGTAATATAAGATCTTTTCCACAAACTCCAGAATACTTAATTCCTAAACTGTTTTATCGTTTGGCTGCTGAGTATTTATTTCTCAGAGATGTACTTCAGAGCCTCGCACGGAGAGACCCCGCTACTTCCCTGGCTGAGCTCTTTGTAAGTCCGTCCCTTTCCCATATATAAGCATGGAAGAAGCACACGGAATAAAGGCTTCTTCCCAGCGCTGTGACAGCCTACGCTTGGGGCTGCAAACCAAAAATAATTCCCTGTATTTGCCCCACTCTGTTGGCTTTTCCCTTTCTGGGATGGTGCCTTAATTAAGGATTTTGCCTCTCTCATCTCCATTGCTATTAAATTTTAACCCAGACACGCAGCCTTTCCTTTTTCCACCCCTTTTATGATTCCCATTACTGCAGCCCCGGCCCCCCACGTCCCTCCAGCCTCTCGCTCCCCACATTGGATTTTTTCCTCCTTAAATCTCGGGCTCTTCCCGCTGGCCTTGTGCACTACCAGGGAATCATTTGCTTTCATAATTTACATTTTTTTCTCTCCATCTCTCAGGGTTTGGCAGGGGATGCTCTGGACGCAGCCTCGCTGCAGGTGCTGTTCGTGGATGGCGAGTGCCCTCTGCAGGAAAACACCCCCAGCCAGGAAAAACCCTTGGATCGGGGAAAACAGGAGCAAAGAACTCTTGCTTGATTATGATTTTTACTCATTTCATTCTTACACCATCAGACCATCAGCACTTCTGGTTCCTGAGCTGAACTTTCCCAAGCTGCTATCCCTCCCAGCCCCACGGCTACATCCCAGTCCATTCCATACGGAACCAGATTCCAAGAAGGGTTTTCCTTTCTCAGGTAATGTTTTCTGGCAGGCTTTAAAATCTCTGCCACATTATTTCAGAGCACAGACACACAGGATTCCTGCTTTTGCTGCAGCAAAGCTGCGCAGGATGGAATTTTTATTAGTTTTTCCCAAAAAATAAGCTCTTTAGGAAATTCCAAATCAAATCCTGCTCAGACCCCTGTCTGGAATGACAGCCTTTGCTGTGTGTGCCCTGCTCACTCTCCTATTTAAACAGCAAATTCTGATTAGGTTTTATAAATATATATAGATAAAATCAATACAAAACATTGACTGGGAGAAAGCTCAAGTGGCAGACTTAAATCAAATAAAAAATAAAATAATAATTTTACAAACCCAGCAAAGAGAACACCTTTAAGGCAGGCCTGTAGCAGGGACACCTTTACACCAGGGCAATCTGAGGCCTCCTGAAAGCCTTTTAATCAAAGGCAGGTCCCACACAGGGACCCCGCTGCCATGGCCATCCCCAGCCATGACTCCAAGCCGTGGACCTCGTGGAAGAGGGTGGGATTAGGAAAAAAACCCTTCTCTAAAGGAAAAGCATTTTGAAAGACGTCATGAAATGCGAATTTACTCGTCCTTTCCAAGAGCTAATAATGCCTGTGCAGCACAATAGGCATCGCTCACCGTGCCACGGGCAGACTCCCAGGCTCCTTTCTCTGTCTCCCCCTTTTTTAAGGATATCACTTATGCAAACCTCACCCGGCCTCTGCCTCGAGATTGTATATCAGAGCAGCAGGGGGGCTGATGAAGTGCTCATTTTTTTACATCAGTCTTATAAATTGCTCTCCCCATTAATTGTTTCCATGGAAACAATGCATTTGGCTTGGATGGGGATCCTGAAAAATTTTTAATGGGATTCTTAAAAATGTGCAGAAAGCAGGTGGGGGGTAGAGGAGTTGCTCTCAAACACCCTCAAAAGAGACCCAGCCTAAGTTCTACCAATATGTGCTGTTAATTGCTTGTGGCCCAAAGCTGCCGAGCCTGGAGTCAGTTGAGGATCTGAAAACATTATTCAAATGACCAGGAAAAAAAAGCACCAAAAGGGCAAGTACAGATTACGTGACAGCAGAGATGAGAATTTCCAAACACCTCCTGGCAAAACACAGCCATGAGACCATGACCAAATAACAATTCTTTAATGTCACAGCCTTAACTAATAATTTAAGCATGAGCAGTCCTTGATAACCCATCAGATCCTCCAGCGAACGCGGTGCTCCGCGCGGAACCGCCGCGCTGACAGGGACAGCAGTAGCGACACAGCCGTGCACACCCACCTTCCCCTTCTCCACTCTTCCTGCGCCTGAGAGGATTTTTCTCTTAATTTTTTTTTTCCCCAGCAGGGAAAGTATTTGTATTACAGGGTATGAAACTAGTCCAACATGCAAGCTTATTTAATTTGGAAAATGTGTGGCTAAATGCCACTTGTTATGGGATTAGTTAACAGCTGCAAGTCTGCTACTGTGGAAAGAATTTTTTTCAAGGAAAAAAAAAAAAGAAAGAAAAGGATTTAACTGCGAGCTGCTATGCGCTGTCTCCCGATGTTCTGTGTGGATTTTTGAGTTCCATCGGGTGTCTCAGCTCTCGCTGGGGTTGTCCTCACTCCACTGTCAGCTGAAGCCATCTACACTTACACTGGCTCCTCCCAAGTAGCTCCAAGTGCTAGCAGCGAGCCTGGAACCCAGCCCCGGAGCTGCCCGGCATGCTCAGAGGAGCCGGCCCAGCCCCACGGCGTGATCAGCAGCAGCTCCGGCCTCCCCCCGCACCGCCGGCTCGGCCCAGCCACCCTCTGCCTCCAGTTACAGACACCCACAGGCGTCAGGTTACTGGCAGCTCTCACGTTATACCTCCAGCTAATCCCGCAGTGCAGACAGGCTCTAAATTACTTGTTAAAAATCCTGTCCTCGTCCTGAGTGTCCTCTGGTGTCCTCCATCACTAAGTGCTGCTAATGAAGGAGCAGATCATCTTTAACACATCAGTCACACAAGCCAAACCCACCAGTCACTTTATTTTCCATGACCTCCCTGCATGACCAGAACAGATATTTCCATGCAGATGCCAAGAAGCAAGTTCCTAAATCATAACTTGCTCCTCCCAATCCCGAAGTGCTTCTCATTAGTATCCTGTTGCTGTCCTCTTTCCTGCTCAGGAACACCTTATCTTAGAATCATGGAATGGTTTGGGTGGGAAGGGACCTCAAAGCCCATCCCATCCGACCCCTGCCCTGGGCAGGAACACCTTCCACTGTCCCAAGGTGCTCCCAGCCCTGTTCAACCTGGCCAAAAAGCGCTGGAGATTAAAGCTCCAAGCCCAGTTCAACCTGGCCTTGGACATTGCCAGGGATCCAGGGGCAGCCACAGCTTCTCTGGAGCTGAGGTCTTTGTCAGCCTCAGTTGTTGGGTATTAACCACAAATCTGGTGCTTGGTCCCAGGATCAAGGAAGGACACGGAGTCAACTCGAGGAGCTGAGAGGAGCAGCTGCCTCCCAGGGAAGAAGTTGCCACAAATCCTCTCCTTGGAGAGGCATGAGGAGGAGGATGGCTGGGATGGGAGGAAGCGCACGGCTGAGCACAGCGGAGGCTGCTCCGAGAGTGTCGCTTCCCACTCGAGACTCTGCATCTCACTGCTGCTCAACCTACAGCACAACAGTCCAAAAGATTTTCATGGCAAAAGCCGTAACAAAGGAAATAAATCCGTTTGTCACCCCCTATGACAGATGTGACCCAAATTATCTTTGCAGAAGATGTACCCTAGTGGATCTGCTGCTCTGGGGGGCAGCAGGACTTTGTGCTTCTGGGCACAAAACGCTCGAGGCATCCCAGTGAGCCACAGCAGGGAAGAGGACAAAGGGGTTGGCATCAAACCCCTGAAAAATTGCCTGTGCCTGCAGCTGTCTCAGATCAGTCATCTCTGAGCAGAAGCCAGTGTGTGCTTCTCCCAAGGTTTTGGGGGGGTTTTTCCAGCCCTCAGACCTCTAGAAGTCCATTTCTCTACCTCAGAGCTTCTAACAAAAACCACAAATGGAGGTGTCTTCAAGAACAACTTGAAGAAAGTGCTTTGCAGCCTGTCCTTGGAGCAGAGGAGAACCTGTACGAGGCCTGAGCTCATCAAACTCCATGTATCAGCTCTCTGCAGAACTGATGCTATCTATCCTAGCTGAAATTTTGTTTCAATCCTGTATTTATTCCCATAATTTAGAAACAACATAAAGATAGTCACATCACATGGCAGGAAAATTTGCCTTTGGCTGTTTCTTTTGGATACCATAACCCGATTGCTTTCATGTCACATGCACACAAATGATCACAACTGTGCTGACACACCTTTGGCTGTTTCTTTTGGATACCATAACCCGATTGCTTTCATGTCACATGCACACAAATGATCACAACTGTGCTGACACACCTTTGGCTGTTTCTTTTGGATACCATAACCCGATTGCTTTCATGTCACATGCACACAAATGATCACAACTGTGCTGACACACACCCCGCAATTACGTGGACACAGATGGATGTTGCATGGCATTTTTCTGCTGGAAGTGATACCCTGAAAGGGGGAGGACAGGAGTAATTGGACCAAGTTTTTTAAAATCACACTCCTGTTATACCAGTGCCAATTCCTTGGCCACAGCCTGAGCCAGCGTGCATCTGCTCGGCAAACTAACAGCTGACTGTGCAGAAAGAGCTTTTTCCTTGCCGAAGATCACCAAAACGGAGGCCATGGCCAGGCTCCCTGTGGCTGCACACCCTGCAAAGGCAGCGAGTGCAGGACGATGGGGTGTGGTGGCTGCCCTGGCAGCGTGTGCCGGCAGAGGCTGCACCTGCAGCTTTGTGCTCAACAGCCCCGATGGACTTGTAATAGTGCTGAGCACGTTGTGCTGAGACAAGGTACCAGCAGAGGGACTGGTATAGACCTGGGAAAGATCTTTAAAAAGCACTGGAGATTAAAGCTACACATCCACTTTCTAAGTGTATCAGTATCTCACTCACAGTGATGAGCACCAAACCAGCACAGGTTTCCTGGTATTTTACAGGGCTGCATAAGATGGATTTACCATTTCAGTCAACAAATATAATCCCTCCAATAAAATTTAAAATAAGTGGGACATTATAACTCTTTTCAGCAAGCAAGACTCCCAAAGTTACGTGTGAGTGCTCAAGCAAGCACTCCCACCCCTGCGCTCCTGGGTGTGACTGTGCACAGCACAGACCGGGACAGTCCCTGTCCCGGAAAGAGCATCAGCACACGGAAACTTCAGGCACATCCCCAGCTCCACTGGGACCCGCACGCTGCAGACGCTACAAGCGGAAAGCAGCGTGCAGAAGAAAGCTGTCATTTCCTTCATTTCCTTTATCTTAAAAGGGCTCAGACTGGGTAAAATCTGCTTCTCACAACGCTACAGCAAAATTCTAGTTTTCTGTGATTTCTTTCTAAAAATGACAGAACAAAAATCCTTGTTTCCAAAGCTGGAGGCTTGCAGCCTCCTTTCCCCAGGGGGCTACAAAGGTTTATTCTGTTTGTCCACATTTACTGGTGAACTGGGTTCACTTTAAGAGAAACAAGTGAGAATTGGGTTTTACCATTTCAGAAATGAAAGGTATTTACCCTCAAGACAGTAAAAGATCTCTTAAACCTTGCTGATGCGGGGGAGGAAATGTGAAGTTTACAAATGTAAAGCTCCAGCCCTGCACACCCAGCCCCACTCCTGCTCGGGTGTGGCGTTCACTGAAATCAAAAAGATTTCTCACCAGCATAGTTACACATCAACAGATCCATACTTGCATCTTTTATCAATGCTAAAGTTGCTTTCAAGAAGAAAACATTCTTCACAGCAAATTCAAAGTTTGCCCAGTTTAAAAATTATTTAATAGAATCATGGAATGGTTTGGGTGGGAAGGGACCTTAAAGCCCATCTCGTCCCACCCCCTGCCATGGCAGGGACACCTCCCACTGTCCCAGGCTGCTCCAAGCCCCAATGTCCAGCCTGGCCTCAGACACTTCCAGGGATCCAGGGGCAGCCACAGCTCCTCTGGGAATTCCATCCCAGTCCCTCACAGGGAACAATTCCTTCCCAATATCCCATCCATCCCTGCCCTCTGGCAGTGGGAAGCCATTGCCTGTGTCCTGTCCCTCCGGCCCTTATCCCAAGTCCCTCTCCAGCTCTCCTGGAGCCCCTTTAGGCCCTGGAAGAGGCTCTGAGGTCTCCCTGAAGCCTTCTCCAAGCTGAACAATCACAATTCTCTCAGCCTTTCCTCAGAGGGTAGGTGTTCCATCCCTCTAAATCATTTTAGTGACCCTTTTTTCTCCCACCTCATGAAGTCACATAAAGCAAATCCCAACTGCTCACCAGAAAAAACGAGAGCTATTTGCTAGAGCCCTGATAATGTTTAAAAATATATAGTCAAACATCATGCTAAGTGGAGGCCTGATAAAGTAAAGTCCATCTCTTACACTAACCTTCAAGGTAAAATTAATAATTAATTAGTAAAGCCAGGACATGGAATGATTGCTATCAATATTTTAATACTTTTACTGCTAATTTCATTCTCCCTCCATATTCTGCTGCTGAAGAAGCAGGAGAGCTGCGTGTGCACTTTCAGTGCAGCCCCACACCCACAAGTGTGCCCCAAAAGTCCCTGCTGCCAGAACCAAACCCAGCACCCATCCACGCTCTGTTATGTGTGTCCAGCACCAGCATCAGCTCCAAGCCAGGGCCACCCCTGTGCAGCCAGCAGGCACAACTAGGAGGGGTTTAATGAAGATAAGCAAAATGCAACTGAAAACTTCCCCAAGCATTTGAAATATCTAATCCCTCTCCTGCAACACAGCAAGGAAAACTTTGGCCCAAGAGGAAAACTAATCACAAAGTTGTGAGGAGGTGACTCCAGGTGGGTGCCAGGGCACAGGAGCAGGCGGGTGGGCAAAGGAAGGGAGATGAGTGCTGCCCTCACTACTGGAAGGCAAAGTGTGTCCTGCCTGCTTTATTTACTCTTTATTAGGCTAATGAGGCTGTTTCCTGGGAGTTTAATTACCATAATAGAGACAATTCCTTTCTTAACCCTCTTTACAGCCTGGAAGAGAAAGAGCCTCTGACAGGGGAATGTGGAACACACGAGCCACGCAGTGTTTGCATCAGCCCGAGCAGAGCCCCGGCACCTCGGGCACGAGGCCGCAGCCCCCCGTGGGGGGGTCCCTGCCGTGGGGTCCCTGCCCAGCACCCGTGGATGGCCGAGCTGAAAGGCAGCACCGCAGAGCTCTGCTGCAGAAAAATTAAGAGCACATGATTAATGCTACATAAAGTGTGCGGGTTCCCAGCCCTTTGAAATCGTACCTCTTCATCATTTCCATTTATAGTTTACTAATGAAATTAGATATGGTAAAGGGTTCCTTTCTTTCTTTTTTCCTTTAAATTGACTGTACATTTTTTTAGAGTTAAATCAACATATTTTCCATTCCATATTCAGCAAGAAATCAGACAATTAAATGTGAGGGGTTTTTTTTCTGGTGCTGCTAAGAGATATTTCCATGGTGTTGCCATAATACATACAGCAATTTACTGCATTAGACTTACACGTCTGTTACTCTTCACAACAGATACAACAGATCAGATTAGAACAAGGTAAAGAGGCAGCGAGGATGAAAAGCACCAGATCTAAGAGGAGAAAACACACAGGCTCTGAAAAGCCACAGCAGAGATGTGCTCACCCAACCACAAGGCTCTCCCAGCCCACTTCATCCATGGCTCCACAGTCCAGACAACACCCTGCAAAAGCAATTGCTAAACGCAGAATAAACTTGTGTCAGAGTCCAAAATCCAAAACAAAAAATCCTCGCCTAATTTTCTTCTAACCCTGCCTCACAGAAGGGATAAGGCACGAAGCCCTGATTCCTGGGCACCACGGTGTTGATTACAGGAAGGCATTAAAACATCACTGTGAGATAAAAAGGTCACAATCAAATTAAGTGAGGTCGGAGACAAGGGTCATGCTGGTGTGACACATGCATGGTGTCCAGGTGAGTCACACACGTGCTGTGCCCAGGTGTGTTACACACCTGCCGTGCCCACTGCAGCCCCAGCTCAGTCCCTCCCAGGACACCTCTCTGGCACTGCTGACCTCTGGGACCACTCGCTGAGCACTGTCCAGTGACCATCGGGAGGAAATTCTCAGATTCTACTCTTTAAAAACATGGGGGGAAGGGGTATTTACACAGCTGTCACCTTAACTAACACTGCAACTGTAAAACGCAGGTGAAATGAAATAACTAAAGGCATTTCCCCCGAGATTCTGATCACAGAGTTGCCCCAAGAGCAACAGGATTTTGGATCCTTGCATTCCAACACCACATGTTTAGATGAACGCTGTCTATTCTGCAGTGCAGTTTGAAGGTTTGGGTTGGCAGTAAGAAACTGCACTCTCACTAAAATTCATCCATGGATATCCCCTTTGAACGCTTCTTGGATGGTTATTTTCACTAACATTGTGTTTATTAGCAGAACAGAGGGAGGACTGTAAAGCAGGATCACGGGAGAGTTTGATTTCCAGGCAGTGATGAATGGCGGGGGAGGCCAGGTCACCCGGCTGCAACATCAAAGGGGCGACTGAACCAGCAGCACACTTGAAGTTAGTTAAAATGCCATCACCATTTTCTGAGTTTTGCTTTTTTCTTACATTTAAAGAAATTATATTCCCCAGTGCTGGCCTCAGCCATTATTTCCAGGTCTCTGATGATACCCAGAACTCTATAAAGGCATTACCTGCTGGCATGCCAAGGAAGATTTGCCACATGGTTTAATTGTGATACGGCACACTCCTGTCCTCACCATGTCATTTAAAGAGTTTCAACAATGCACTTTATGCACCTTCCCAAGGGTCTGCCCCACCCTAAGGCACCAGGATTAAACTGCCAGGGAATTTGTGTGGGTCTGGTTCCTTTCGGGCTAAAACTGGACAGGTTCTTTCAGAGCTCTGCCCTCCTTTTCTGTGAACACGGAGTGAGGAACTAGGTGTTCTTGGGGTAGCACATGGCACAAGAGGCAAGTCCTAAAGCCTTGGAGCTGAACCAGACACAGGCGAGAGAAATAAAGTTTTGTGCTCTATGCACACTTACAGTTAGCAAAGGTAAAAGTGGTCTCAAACTGACTACTAAGCACAAGATATCCCAGACTGCTTTGGGTTGGAAGAGACCTTAAAGTCCATCCAGTTCCACCCCCTGCCATGGGCAGGGACACCTTCCACTTTCTCAGGCTGCTCCAAGCCCCAATGTCCAACCTGGCCTTGGACACTTCCAGAGATCCAGGAGCAGCCACAGCTGCTCTGGGCACCCTGTGCCAGGGCCTCTCCATCCCCACAGGGAAGAATTGCTTCCCAATATCCCAATTAACTCTGCCCTCTAAATATGCGCATTCAACATACCTAAATAATTAATATGTGCATTGAATGAACCAAATCCTCAATCAAGCCTTACTAAGGGCAGGTGGAACAGAGACAAAACCTGTGGCAGATCACACACACCTGCTGGGGCCTCTCCTGCG
Source organism: Orthonyx spaldingii (assembly GCA_013397795.1). Classification (NCBI taxonomy): domain Eukaryota; kingdom Metazoa; phylum Chordata; class Aves; order Passeriformes; family Orthonychidae; genus Orthonyx; species Orthonyx spaldingii. The sequence continues at coordinate 283 of VZTJ01006799.1, read as the reverse complement.
GGCTGGCCCCGCCGCTGGCTCCTCCATCAGCCATCCCTCAGCGCGGCTTCGGCTTTCCCTGGCGCGTCCTTCCCGCAGAAGTTCTCCTTCCCTGGAGAAACGGACCCGTCCTTAATGTGTCCATCCTTTCCATCATTAGGTGTGAATAGTAAACGTCGGTGATGTTTGTAATTGACCAGGTCTCGTCTGAGCCACGCTCCCACCGCGCTGAGCCCGTTCCAGCACCGAGCGGTCCCGGCGGCTCGGAGCTCCCGGCGCGCGCGCTCCTCGCGCCCCCTCGCAG
>VZTJ01006787.1:4723-20656 GCA_013397795.1 Orthonyx spaldingii | reverse complement strand
AAACGGAAGGAAACGAAAGGAAATCTGGACTTCTGTTTTTCATGAGTGGAATCGTACATGAAACTCACTAGATGCAACTGGTATATAAGTACATAGTAGTTTTTCCTATATGACTGAGAGGGTTCATGGAGCACTAGTAGGCAAGAAGCAAACTTTTCCCTCATTTAATTAATCTTTTGAAAGCACAAACCCAGACGAATATTAGAACTAAATCTTGCTGTGCTTTTATATAATGAACCTCTTTGACAATAACTTATGTCTTGTTTCAAATAGTTTTGATGCCTTGTTGTTTGGATATCAGTTATGTTTAAGGAAAATAATAAAGAAAATATTATTAGTTTGTTTATTTAACTATTGCAATTTTACCCTAAATATTTCCATTTAATACACAAAATGAACACAGGTAATGTGAAATTTAGGGAATTGAACTCCATTGACTCCAGCTTATTTTTTGTTTTTTGAAAATGAATTAACTTAATTAATACAATTATAAAAAGCATATACAGAAAGCCTTTGAATATTGAAAAAAATTTTTTTACAAATCACATTTTAGCTGTTTTATGCTGTTGTTAAGTAAGTCCAATAAGTCTGTTAATCTATATCCAATTAAACTAAAATTATTAGATCCAAACAAGATTATTCTGTTTCAATTGAGAAGAGGATACTAAGGGTGGTTTTTTACTGGTCTCAAATAAATAACTTTCAGGCAACTTTGATGTTACTGAAAGTGTAGAGAAGAAAAGATTAATTTTTTAAAAAGAACTTTTTTTTCCTTGAAGGAGATTTTCTGCGCCTAAGTGAGGAAATTGCACTGAATAGCACTGAGTTGTTATAGAAGAGACCTTTCTGTATGTCCAGCAGGACAGATAGAAACATAAAGCTTTAGGGCAGCATGAAAGCAACTAAATGATCTAAATTGTTCTTATAACTTACTAGGAAAAAAAAAAAAAAAGCCGAGAATTGCATCCCAAAATAGAATTCTGTTTTTTCTTGCTATATGACATATTATGTTACAGTTTTCTCTCTTTCTAAAATGAGTGTTTTTCTGCAAATTTGTCACCTATATATATTAGATTAAAAATGCAATATATGAGTATGTATTTATCTTCATGGATACTGATTTATAAACGTGAAAGATAAAAATAAGTTTTTTGTGAGTGTGGGAATGTACATGTCTATACACATGGACAGATATGCGATTTTTGGGGTTTTTTTAAATTTCATACAAATATGCCTAAAGCATAGGCTTGAATGAAACTTTAAAAAAATAATTTTCAAAAAAAATCCCGCTTCCATGATTGCTTTGTCTATTTCAATCTTCCCAGCATATGTTCTTGTCGTCTGCCTGCCTTGCCACTTATAAACACTAAGACAGAGAGACAGATTCCAAAAACAAAAACCAAACCAAAAAAACCTAGGACATCTCATTTATTTTGGTTTAATTCTTTCATTTAAAAAAATCATTAAAAATGACATTGTCCTCTAATTTTTGCTCTATGCAGCAGCTGCTATTGTCAAGCTGTTGTCTTTGTTACAGCATCTTTGTGAGAGAGACTGCAAAATCCCCATGTTTGGGGATTTTGTTTGTTTATTTGTTTTTAAATATGACAGCTTTCTTTTAGTTTGAGGCAGACTTTATTTGAAGCGACCTCTCTTTTTAACCCTTATTTCTCTTTTAAAAGTTCCACTCGTGAAGAAGAACAGAGTCAGATTCTCAACTGGGGAAACTGCAATAATTTCATATAGTTTACACCAATTAAAGCTGTGTGGTGTGGAAATCATGCCAACAGTCTCTGTAAGGATTATATAGAATGGTGCTCTAAAAGGGCAAATGTTAAAATGGTAATCAGCACAAAATACTTGATCTACTTTTTCTTCAGTTTAGGCCTCTTCACATGTCTTTTTACAAGGATGGCTATATTTCCAACACACAGGGAAAATTATTCTTTTCAATTGTTTTTTTAATCTCTTTTCCAAGAGACAGAACAGGAAGTGAGAAAGGAAGATTATCCAGCTAAAGTGGACAGCACAGGACAGTGAAAGGATCCCATTTTGTGTGTTCATACACCTGAGTTTTGTGAACAATGCAGCAACAACAAATATCTAATATCCACATTCCATGACATGAGTATTTATTGGTCATTATTGTATCGAATTTTTCTGCTAATGAACATAACTGAATATCTGATTTTCAGAGGTTAAATATTTAATGGGGTTTTTTTGTGTTTGCCTGAGCACTGATGTACAGGGCAGCACATTTTAGGGCTTCTACATTCATGTGACCCACATCCCATTTTCACATCTTCAAATTACAAAAAAAAGGCCGCAGGTCTACATGGAAAACAGAATTTTTGTTCCTCCTTATATGCTCGTCCAGGTGAATACATCACAAATATAAACAATTTGAAGTTTTGATGTAGATGTGCATTTTCCCCCCCAAGATCTGAAAAGTCCCAAGAAGAATTTTCTCTTTGCATTGTAAATATACAAGTCCAAGGGCAGCAATACTCAGTCTCACTAACTAGAATTAAAATTAAATGAGATGAATCATGTATTTCAGCCTAGATTCTTTCAATACTCTTTCCTCAGCCCATATGCTGTAATTGCTCTATGTTCCATTTCATGACAAAATGTGCATAGTTCTGAGAAATCTGTATAAAAAAAAACCTTGCAAACAACAAAGCACAAAAAAATTTATTTTCTGAAAAGACATCAGTTGCTGAAAATTATTCTCTGCATGATCCCACAAACAGTTTATACTGACATAATTGAGTGGGAATACAAAAATAGTAAGAAAGTTAAAAGTGGAAACTTAATTTTCCTGGTATTTGATTTCTTAATGTACAAATTTTTGGTCTTAGGACACGCATGTCCATCCTTTTCAAACTTCCTTTTTCTACCAACTAGATTTCCTTCAACTGGAAAACAAGAGAACTAATATGTTCATTATATAAATGAAGGCCAAACTGATTTTTCAGCAGTGCAATTGAAAATAAGTTTTTCTATATGAAATACAAATCAATTTCAAAAGTGTCCTTCATGAGATCTATCTGAAGTTTCTACTAGAAGCTATGAAATCTACTTAACAGTGTTTTCTGAAGCACAAAGTTCTGAATATCAGTTTCCTCCTCTTTGTAGGCAAGAGTTTTTTTAACTGACTTAACATAACTTAATTTTCGCTCCCAAATATGAGGTTAATTTTACCCTGGACATGCATTTATAAGTTCAGATCACTCTGTGCCCACAGTGATAGAAGCTAAGAACACTGTAATAAGCCAAACACATCTCTGCATGTGTTATCAGTATAGGCATATACATGCTTATATCATATTTAACTAGAGTGTTGAATGATAAATCTATGTATCTCTTTATTTTTGATGTCTTGGGTCTCAATAAAAAGCTAATCGTATCCATTATGTGTATAGCAAATCAACTCCTATTTACAAGAACACATATATATTAATCACGTTGCATGATAGAGTGATTCCCAAGAATATAATGTTTTTATATATATAATCTGTAATGGGTAGCTCAGTTTACAGCTGATGTTTAATTAGGAGCTTGCAGTTGCAATAAACTTTTTTTTATTGCACTCAGCCAAGGTACAGTATAATGAAATGTAAGTGACCCAAACTAAATGGAAGCACTGAAGTAGATAATGTGGCAATATATCAAGTAAAATACACTGATTCTGCAGTCAGTTCATGCCCTAATGGCAGAAAAAGGGTTTGAAAGCCACTTTAACCATAAGTAGTGTGTTTATGTATTATTCACAGTAGCAAATAATTGCAAAATGTCAACATTTCATTTTCCTCTTAAGAATTTCTTTTGATTAGTGACTTAATTAACCATTAAAAAGGGAAAAAGAAGCATGTATTTTTTATTTTTAAACCATGAATATGAGAAGCAGGAGTGTTGCTTACTAGAAAGTAATTTATGATCTCCAAATGTCACAGTTAACATTAGCAGTCTTTAAGAGATCAGAAATAAAATAGATAAAACAGTCTACTGTTTTTATAGAGTGTTATTCTGCATTATGTATATATGTATTTATTATTGTTAGTGACATTTCTTATTAACATGAGAGAAGAAATGCAAATATTTGAACAATTGTCTGATTAATTTAGTTTCTATTTTTTAAATTTATTTTTTATTTCTTTTATTTTCCTTCTGCATTTCCCAGAAATTCTGCAATCTGTATGAAAGAAGTAGCTGAGAAAAAGCACCCATGTTCTGTCTATACCAGTGTCACACATTCTCAGCTACCACAGACCCCATATTCAGCTTCCTGAGTCCTATTTCACACTGCTATTACAGTACACAATGAAGTAAGGTTGAATTTAGAACCTAGTTCTTTCACCAAATGATAAATGGGGACAAAGAATTACAGATGTTCTCTAGTTTCTTTAATATGATTATCAGCTACCTGCAGGTGGCTCTCCTTAATTTAACATGTTAGTAGACATTTTTATTATTGTCATTATTCTTTCTGTGCTTGTGTAACAGTCCCTAAGAGGGTATTCTTTGGACTATTGCTGCCCTGTTCTAGACTCCATGCGAATACAGAATCCCCAAAGATATTCTCCGCTGTGGGACATCTACAAAATGAGACCAAATTCACCAAGCAAGGAAAATGACAGAGAGATTAGAGACTTTTTTCTATGAAATATATTTTTATCTAGCTACTGAACGTGATTCTTACATATATAAAGCATCACAATCACTTCTCAGAGGTGTTTAAATTTCTTAGGAATTAATGAAATTGATTGATGACCAAGACTCCATCTCTGAGTATGAGCAGAATTATACTAAGTGGGAACAGTTCTGCCTTCAAACTTGTGAAGATTCCCGCTTCTCGCCATTTATACCTGTTCTGAAAGAAAATCTTGTATCACAACTATTAGCATACACTTTCCACAATGCACTGCTGACAGATTACATGTTCTTATTAGATAATTTCCTATCATCTATGGTCCTGAGAGGCAGATCTCTGTTCTGTTAAACTACAGAGAATGATTCATCCTGATGCTTCATTTTCCCTGAGTGAGTACCACTTGTTTTGTTGTACAGCTTTTAGGTTACTGTTTAAGCAATATTTTAAAAATTGTACTCTAAGCAGAATATCCAAAACAGACTGGGTGAAGAAAAACCTTTAAAGAATTAGTGCTCAGAGCTTGGCATACTGGTGAACTCAGCTGAGTCTCTGATCAACTTTCTCACCTCCATCCCTCCTACTTTTTGGTACACATTTCTTTGCTCGACCATAATGAAGTTATCTGGCTATCCAATTCGAGATGGAGCTTCCACTGAATTCAATAGGTTTCATATAAAGAATCAGTCTTGTTCAATATCACTTAAGAAGTCCATGGATCAACCAAAACCTAAAATATTTTCTCCTGGTGGTATTTCTTTCAGGGTTAGAGATGAAAAGCCGGACACGTGTTTATTCATGATTTAGTTCATACGAATCCACTGTTTGTGGGTTGTGGTCTTTTAAGTAGTTCACACTGGAGATTTCTGGCAGAGTTCACCATATGCCCAATACGTAATAAAAACAACATCCCTTCTGCCATTATGAAACATTGTTGTGTGGAGAAGTCAGTGTACTCTGAGCTTGTCCATGCACATCAGATAAAATATAAATGACTTTCAGTCCAGAAAGATAAAATAAGCACCATTTCATCTTACCATACTTAGCTTTTGATTAAAATATAAAGCCAGAGAAAAAATAGTGAACCAAACCTCTAAAAATAAACTTACTGGTTTGCCACATGCCCATAATAAAGTAGAAACAGAGGCCCAGAAAAATAAAATTAGTTCATTAAAAAAGAACTTATAAACATTTTCACATCATGCTTATGAACTCTTGGACAGTTCAAAATGACTATTCACAACCCCTGCTCTGAACCATAGTTAAAACAAATATGCATATCTGTGCTGGGTCTGGCTGGGATAAAGGTCATTTTCTGTCTATTCATTTCATGGATCAGTACCTGCCCGCCCATGGGAAGTAGTGGATGAATTCCTTGTTTTGCTTTACATGTGTGTGTTGCTTTTGTTTTACCTGTTCAACTGTCTTTATTTGTACCCAAAACATTCTTCACTTTCACTTTTCCGATTCTCTCCCCTAAACCCATCACAGGGGGACTAAGGCTGCATGGGACTGAATTGTCACCTGGGGTTAAACCACGACAACATCCATCTGAATTTTGTGACAGAGGTTTCATTTGTTACTGCATACTGCTGTACTAACTGACCATTAGTGAAATGAACACATTGCTGAAGAGGTAAAGAACATCAGTTTAAACCTTATTCCTCAAGTCTATGTTAATGCATAAACCTCATTTTTGCTACTGCATGTGAAGGAGTAAATGGTCATTTATTGTGACTCAGTAAAATAAGCCAAGTTAACTTGAACATGTTTACATACACAGCTATTAAAGAATTGATCGCCTAAACATGGTTTGTAGATGTTTGTGCAACAAAAATCTTGGACTGTAAGATAGCTTTAAATATTTCAACTCTGTTCTTCCTCTAGGGCAAATGGGGAGGAATGAATGTAAAAGAATCTTAACTAAATTGCACAACTCTCATAAGTATCTTCTATACTAAATAACTATTGAATGACATAACTTTGCAATATGGGAAGGATCTTAGGTCATTTAGTTCCTTAGTTCTTTTAGGTCAATGAATTCCTATTCAAATTGTGTACATGTTATTATCAAATGTCCGGTTCACATATAAGAATTTCTTAATGTTTTTAGGTTAGTTTTCTTTCCTGGACTGCATCAGGGGAAAAAGGAGAAATTCTTAATGAAAGAATCATGGAATCATTTATGTTGGAAAAGACCTTCAAGATCATCAAGCCCCAACATAAAACTAATGCTGCCAAGTCCACCACCAAATGTTGTCCCGAAGTACCATCTCTACACATTTCAGATACCTCCAGGACAGTGATTACACCACTTTCCTGAGCAGCCTGTTCCAATGTTAAATAAACCTTTTGATGAAAAAATTATTCCTCAACCTTGCCCAGTACAACTTGAGGCTATTTCCAGTCATCCTATTACATGCTATTTGGAAGAAGAGTCTGAATCTTACTACAATCCAAGTCCATCTTACTGCAATCTCCTTTCAGGGAGTTGTGGAGAACAAGAAGGTCCCCCCTGGGCCTCTTTTCCCCCAGGCTAAACACCCCCTCCTCTTTCACCTGCTCCTCATCAGACTTGTGCTCTAGACCCTTCACTAGCTCCATTACTCTTCTTTGTAAACACTCCAGCCCCTCAATGTACTGAGTAGCAAAGATTGATAGAGGTAATATGAAGAATAAAGAGATTAAAAAAAATATGTCTAAAGATAAGCAGAGAAAAATGTAATGCCATGTATTTTTTTTTTTTAAAAACACATAAACACACCCACACCTACCTCTATATTTGCTACCCTAAAAACATGTTCCCTTTCCTGTGCTATAATGCAGTGTCTCCTGAATTTTAAGAATGTTTATATGCCTAAAGAACCATGGAAACTGAATCACTGAAATGGTTTGCCATGAAATATTTGGGGAAGGGGTAAAAAAAGGAAAAATATATGTGCCTGATGCATAGTTGATATCTGCAGAGCAATAACAGCTGTTTATTTATTTTAATGAAACATTTTGTCATGCTCCAGCAGGGTCACATCCTCCAGTTTGCACCCTCCTGCTCCAGTGTGGGGTCCTCCAGGGGCTTCAAGTGAATCTTTGCTCTCCTGTGGACCTCCATGGGCTTCAGGGGCACAGCTGCCTTACATATTTTCTTTTTTTCCCCTTTTTCCCCCCCTCTTTTTCAGCCCAGAGGTGCTTCCTCCACCGTGATGGGCTTGGTCTTGGCCAGCATTGGGTTCGTCTTGGAGCTGACTGACATTGGCTCCATCAGAGATGGGGGAAGTGTCTTGTAGCTCCTCACATAAATCACCTACACCACTCCCTAAACCTTGACTCACAAACCTGATGCAGGCATGCACATATGATAAAAGCTTAGGATATAAGCGAGGTATAGGATAATGTAAGGATATAACCTAGATCCTTAGAGAACATAACAAACTCACAGGATGTGGATCTAGGACAGCAGAGATGCTCTCAAATGAGTGTGTGAATTGCTGCCTATTTGGAATGCAAAGTTTGGGTTTGTCTTCCTCCTCACTGAAAAAAAATATTCTGTGTCAGTCAGGCATGAACAACTTGCAGTTTGGGGAGAGACCTAGGGAATTATAAGGGCAGAAAGACATGCTGCAACCTGAGTTTGGAAAGGAAAGATTGGGAGAAGAAGATAGGAAATAATGTCTTAAAATGAAGAAAGATTAAGATTAGGATCATGATATCCAAAGTGGTAAAAGAGGTGCAAACAGCAGTTTTAAGTATATTTTCATTGAAGTAGAGTTTGACAGACACCAGAAGGTTTCATGCAGGTTTCTTGATTTTCAGAAATCTTTTGCTGGGAAAGTCTATGAAGTTAACTGACTAGTTACGTCTGTTGAGAGAAAGAGAGGGAATGAGAAAGAGAAAATAAGGATGATGAAGACCTAGAAATATTTACAAGAATTTTATTTTTATTTAGAAAAACACAGAAATCTCAGAAATTTGTTGCAATATGCACTGTTGTCACTTCTACAGCTTTTACCTCACTTTGAGAAACAAAGATCTCTCTCTCTTTATATAAAAATTAAGTCTTGCCCTCCCTGCCTTTGTACATTTATTTTGGATAATTATTTGATGGGGTGTTCAAAAGAGTTTCTGAATGTAAATCAGGCTTCTCTGCAGATCTCTCATAGATTCATAGATCTAATAACCAGAGAGAACCATTTTGATCTTTAAGTCTGACCTCATACAAAACACTACCATGTTTTCCTTGAATCAATTACTGATGCAAATCCAGCATCTTTGCTTGAATGAGAGAGTTATCTTCAGAAACAACACAAAACAAAAATTTTTATACAACTCTCCAAATATGCAGAGATTTTTACTTTTTTAAACAGGTTTTTCCCAACACTTTTTTTTTTTTACTCAAATAAAACAAAATATGTCTTCTTAATGTATAAATATTCTGTGTTTCAACCGTGTAGTACTGAGATGGATAATTCATCCCACCTAAGGCTTTTGAAATGCATGGAACACAAAAGAAACCATTAGTAAAACAACCGTAAGTGGTTGCTCCTCTAAAACTCAGCTTCCTTACAGTTCTGTTACACTGAGAGATGCCTATAGAGAACAAAGTTTTCCAAAATTTCTCTGTAACACTGTTAAGACAATGGGCCTCTACAGTAAACCTGAGCTGTCAGCCAGGAACCAGTGGACCATTTCAAGTGCTTTGCTTCTATTCTGCCTCTGCTGCTCAAAAATGCACACTGTCAAGCAGTCCTGTGTGCTCCCAGCACAAAAAGACACAAAAAAAGGGTTATACGCTTAGTCACAGGATGGGAGAAAAGTAATATACCCTGCTGATCATTCCACTGGAATTGCTCAGAGTCTGTAATTTCAGCACTTGAGTTTTACAAAATACTAATTTACAAACTCTGGTCAGCCAGCAATATTTCTAGATTAATTATTTATCCTCAGTTTCTGAGGACTTACCGGAAAGGGGGAAATTCCAAGAGTAGACCCCAGTCACCGAACTGAGTGTTTCAGAGGCAAATATCATAACTTCTCAATGTGAACTCAAGAGATAGATCCTCAATTTACTGTTTAACCACTTGGGCCTGACAGAAGCAACAGAGAAACTTTCATCCCAGAAAGTTGCTCAGGATATTAGAAGGCTGAAGACCTGGACAAGAAGTTTCAGCAGCTGTCATTAAATGGAGTAGAAATAAGAAGAGGAACAAATGTCTATTTAAAACCCTGCTCAGACAGGTTAGTCAAGGAATAGTCTAATCCCAGGTTTTTTGTAGTGCTATTTGCTAACTTTCAGGAACAAATAGTGACAAGGTTTCAGAAATGCCTTTTCTTTGACCTTATGTAAAACCAATTTGCTAAGCTGAGTAGTTCTTTTGGTATTTATTAGTGCTTCTTTTATTTCAATTTTATGCTGTGTAGAAAGCAAATGACAGTGCAAGTGAGTCAGAGCTGTTCAGGTGGAAAAACAATGAAGGAAGGAAAAGAAGAAAAAGCCACCTAGGTAGAGGTATCATAAAAGACAGGATTTGGTCTTTCCTTCTCAGTTATTTTTTCTGAAGGTCATAATTCCTGTGTCAACCTACAAGTTCTTTGACATATGAAGAGGGAGAGCAAGACAAAACTTTTATGAAGTTTCAAATAACAGACATTTCCTCTGATGGAGGACACTTTTGACTCAAAACAAGGACAAACTTTCAAGTTAGAGACAACTTCAGAGTTGAATAAGGTTGTTCAGGGTCATACCCAGACACATTTTGAATATCTCTGAAGATGGAGATTCTATGGCTTCTCTTGACAACCTCTTCCAGTGTTGAGGTAACTCCTTGATTTAAACATTTCTAGTGATGAAAAATGCAACATAACCCTTGACATATCATTCCCACACATCGTTCATTACATTTCCTGTTAAACCTTAGTTTCATTTATAGTTCAAGTTTCTCTAACTTCAACTTACACACACTCAATCTTATTTTTATTTTGTCTGCTAAACTCTTTTATTCAAATTCTTTTTCTTACATTTATAAGAAACATATTTATAATCTATGGTCGTGTCACCCCTATTTATAAGCTGAATAGATCAGGTACCTTGAACGTCTCATGACAAGGCATGTTTAATCCATTTGTCATCTGTAAAGCTTTTCTCTGAAGCCTATCTCAGTTTTGCACATTGTTTAAAAGTTGGCCATGAAAAGTGGGTACACTAGTCAAGCAAGAATTGTAACTTTCAAATAAAGTAATAATATAGGTACACAGATTTTTTTTGTTTTTAAGTTGAGTGCTTCTTAATTCCAATTTTAAAATCCAGATGCAATTCTTTTCAGGGGCTGAACCTGCTAGATGGCAAATACCAATAAAAAGAGTTGATCAATTCCCTAGACTTATTATATGTACATTGTACTTTTCAAGAACACATTTGACTTTTTATGCAGTAGGGGGTACTTGTCATTGCATTTTGCAATCTGGCTTTCAATATGATGGATCAAAAATTCATACAAGGTCACTATAACAACAACAACAACAATAAATTTCATCGAAGTATAAATCAGGGACCTCTGTGGTGAAGTAGTGACGTTCAATACACAGAGAAGTGATTTCAGAAACATTTTCTAAATTTCATAAGATTGTGATTAGAGCAAGGGTCCCGAAGCATTCCTTAGAGGTTCCAGGGGAAGGACTGGCACAGCAAACTGCAGTCAAGTCAATGGTTACTCTTTTAATACATATTCAAAGTTCACTGATGTTCACTGTTGTTTCTGGGGGCTGATTTATAACCTCAGACTGAATTAAGCACAACTGACAAGCCTGATAGTTCTTAGTAGTGCTGGTAGTGACAACAAGAAGCTAACATGGTTCTGCCGTCATGTCCTTTGGATCTGTGGCCTGACAATGCAAGGATGTGCCAATAGTTCCCTGTGCCAGGCAAGCAGGGTCTGGGCTATTTCCAGGGTCTGGACTATTTTCTTTGGGGGATATAGTGTACTATGTTCACAGGTCAGGCCATTTAGAGACTGATTTAGTATTTCCAAGTGTTCCTGTACCAGACCAGGAGCAGAGACTCCTTCCAGCCTGAATCTCATCTGAAAACTATTCACAGTTCCCTCTGAATTAAAGCATTACTTGGAGAAAGAAGAAGGATGCATAATTAATTAACATCTTTCTTGTGTCAGAAAACTAAGGTCCTGAATGTGTGTCTGAAAAATGGACATGTATTCTGAATATTTTCCCAAGCCCCATCTGAGATATTTGAATAGTCAAATTTTCTTTACTGCTGTCTATGTTCACTTCTTATAAACCCCACCAGAAGCCTGGAGAGCCCAGCAGCACAGAAAATTGAGCCTCAACCAGACTCTGAAGAACTGATGTAATCAGGCCAATAGCTCCTTTTTAAACAAGGCTTAACAATGACCCATAAAAGGAGATCCCTTGTCTTTGAAACACAGCCTCAGTAAATTCTCTGTCAATTAAAATGCATTAAAAGAAAAATGATGTTAAAAAAAATAAAATGTGTGGCTTTTCTTTTTTTTTCCTTCAGAACAACTGTGCCATACAAAGAAAACTTTTCTAATTTGGAAAGCTTAACCCAGATTCCTTGCTTATACTCTCCCCTGAAACATACACATACTTGAATTTAATTGAGTTCCAGAGAGTTCAACACAGCAGATAAATTTCTTCTTGCAAAGTATTGCTTGCTGACATTTTTTTTAGTAGCTAAGCAGTGAGAAAGTTTATGTACAGAAAGTTAAGGGGAATGTGACTGTTGGACACAATAAAAGCTCAGTTTAGTTCATACACTCTTTTGCACAGGTTGCTATTTATTTGAAAAGCTTGTGGCACTCTGTAGACAATAAGAAGGTCATAAAATCCCTTATTTTCTGAAAATCATCCAGTTTAAAACTTTCTGTATGAGAGAAGCAAAAATCTTCCACAGCTCTAACTAATCTTCCCCAGAGGACAAGTGTATTGTTATTTCAAACCTATTAGTGGGCACTTTCAGTGCAGATGGGGAGTGCTGGGAGACAGTCAGCCTAACTACACTCAACCTCCTTTCTCAGCCAAAATAAACCCTCGTGACCCTGAGAACATCCCACAGTGGACAGGGCCTCATATAATCCAAACTCTGTTACTGAACAGCTCTTAAAGATTTATATCTTTTTGATTCTTAAAAACTACCAACATTTCTGGAATTGGAGTTTAGCATACAACTGTAGAAACCTACAACAGCAGCTGTGTTAATAAATGATTTTAAATCTTGACATATGTGCATAGACTTATTTTCTACTAAGCAGTTCAACAGATTTCCATAGCTAAATTCACTCCAACAGAGTTACATTCTCTTATGTAAGCAGCAAATTTGGTCCACCAGCTACAAGATCAGATGTAATGTATCAGCATCCTTTATCTAAAAGATTTGTAGGCTGGAAGCTTATGCTGGGAAAAAAAAATTAGAAAATATGTCTATATGATTAATCTTTAGTTCATTTCATGAAATGAGACAAATTATCAACAATTTTAATTTCAAAATAAACAAATATTGAGTATCTTTTCTTGTAAATGCATTATTTTTCAGAGAGAATTGCTGAGTATGAAGTATTAAATATTATATTGAAGTTTTATAGCCTATCACACTTCCAAAATAGATGATATTCTTAAAATATGTGAATATTTTAAAATATGTGAATGTCTTAAAATATGTGAATTTATGAATTCTTTACATAATTTTGCATCAAAAACATATATCGTTACCATCACTTTTGATTTAACATCAGTTGTTGGGGCTTTGTTCTTTCTGTTTATTTGAAAGCTCATGGAATCATGAGAATCCCTGAAGAGCTCAGCCTTCACAAAGTAAAGGTTTTCTGGATTAAAAGTTGAGAAAGTGGGGCAAATTTATATAAATACATTGCACATATTCAGGAATCACACACACCAAAAATGTTACCCATAGCTGTCCATGGCACAGAGTAGTTTCTAACAAGATTGTTGTAAAAGTGAATATTTCTCAGAAGGGGCAGCATTTTGAGTACAGCACTCCACCTATCCAGGTATTCACATGAAGTCAGCGAGACTAGTACCTTTTTGCAAAATTAAAACCTTTTATCAGACTTGCTTGGCAGGTAATCAGGCAAGAGAGGAGGCAAGAAACCAGTAGAACAGAATCATTCATACTTCTTTACTGTAGAAAAAAAAAACCACCAACCTGAAGACTGTCAATTCTCTGACAGAATTTTCAGAATTATTCATAATTTTGCAAAGACATAATTTTTACATTACCAATTTTTACATTAACATTGCCAATATCACAATCGACATTGCTGTTTGTACACCACTTTTTTTTATTTTCTTTTCTCCCCAAGGCTATTCTGTCTTGGTTATGTTACACACAGTTTTACAAAAAAACCCTGTAAAACCTAACAGAGCATGATAAACTTGCTACCGGATTTTCAAAACCGATATATATTGCAAAGATGCAATTTTCTGCAAAATTCTGTATCATAGCTTAACAATTCCATAGAAACATGTCCTTCTTTACTGCATTATGCTGTTTCTCAGAATATCTTTTCTATAACTCCACTCTTGTCCTTCTTTTAAATCCTGTTGTGCCAGAACAAAATAAAAGAAGATTACGTTTATATGCTATCTTACATCTGGATAAGTCAAAAATCATATTAGGAGGTACCTAGCACCATGAATGTAAACATATCTGGTGTGAAGGGTGTGCAGCATAACCTTGTATGAAAGTGCACGAATAAGTACTCCACACATTGATGAATAGAGGTAGCTTTAGATAAAGTTTATATTAACACTGTATTTGGCAAGATGTCCTTCAGGATCTGTGGAAGCCAAAACAAGAATGATTCACAAAAACACCCTTCAAGAACTATATGGCTGTGATGGATTCTGCTCTGGGGTAGGACAGAGAGTAGATGATTTGGTGGAATTGATTGCTGCTTCAGTTTTATGCAGTAAATGAATATGGAACAAAAGAAAAATTTCCAAAATATTATGACCAGGACAGATTGGCAATGAAAAGACTGTCCGTACTACTGTTTATCCAGGGTAAAAGACAGATTCCATATGTGTTCTGGAATGGTCTGGCCTGGCTTTGATCATGAAACAAGAATTATTCAGGCTGTGACTATATCAGCATTTAACTTGATATGAAGACTGTAATCTTGAAATTGATCTTTTTATCATCCCCATCTCTAGCTTGGTGTCACCAAGCAGTTGAAAGCACATGGATGAGACTTCTTTAGGGGGAAAGGAAAACAACACAAAATAAAACAAAAAAGCCCAAAAATATGCAGAACCTATATGCGTCAACCTTAAAAAACAGTAGTTCAGTCCACAGGATATAAGTAGTCCTAGAGTGACGGAATTGCTCATAAGGTATATGGCCATATGGTCACTCACATCAACTGTTTTTCCTTGGAGATACACTCCTATTGCACTGCTTTTAATGCAAATAGAACTTCTGAAAAGCTTCTGTGTGGTCTAATGGCCTTTTGATGCAAGGAAGATAGAGCTGAAATGCAATAGATCCCCAGGCAGGATAATAGGCCTGTTCTTCTGGACTGAAAATCAGTACAATGCAGTGATCAAGAACCTCAGAGGAAGCAGAATGTGACTACATAAATTACATTTATTTCCTTGGCCTTGGCAGAAGCAGATCTGCAAGATATTTATATTTCAAACTCCAAATACGTGCTAAAGAAAAAAAGAATTATTATTAATGATATAACCTACTACTCAGAGCTCAAAGTAACTGTACTCCTTTTAGAATAAGCATATTTTAATTACAGAAAATTGGAATTAATACTATATATTTTTGCAAAGAATTTTTATTAGACATACTGCACAGCTTTTAAAGCAACACAAAATAAATAGTGCTATGCTACAGTATTTTCTGTAACTATGCAGAATCCAAATGAATCAGTATATTTTTTGATAACTGAGCAGTGGTTTACAATTATTACTTCTTTTTCCTATTTTTTTAATTAGGATTCTTTTTCTAGTATCAATATTTCAAAAATCTCACTGAATTACATGTCACTGATATTGAAAAAATTCTAGAAATTATCCAATATGAAGATATATTGTCAGTGGCAATCTCTGGTTATATTTTAGTTACACATTATTTAACAATGTTAAATCATTGCCTGATGTGAATTTAACCAGAGATTGAGTTCTTAAACCATTAGTTTCTACCTCCCTTCCCTACTCTTCCCTTCCCTTCCCTTCCCTTCCCGCACCTTCCCTTCCCTTCCCTTCCCGCACCTTCCCTTCCC
>VZTJ01006781.1:103394-128075 GCA_013397795.1 Orthonyx spaldingii | reverse complement strand
CATCGCCGGCCCTGCCATGTTATTCGCAGGAATAGCGCACCCGCTCGCCGCGCCGCCGGGCAGGCACGGAGGGTGTTCCCTCCTCCACCTCGCCGTTCACGCAGCGGGGTTGGCTTATTTATTTATTAACTTACTACTCCAGTGCCGGGCGATGCTGCCATTTGCTTCCGTGCGAGCGGCGGCGCATCAGCTTTCTCTGTTTTGGTTTTTTTTTTCCCATTCCTCTTCTAATTCCCCTCCCAAAAAGAAAAGAAAAAAAAAAATCAAAAACCAACCGTGGGGAGTCAGGAACTTTCACGGGCAGGTTCAAAGCAGGGAAGTTAATATGGCATGGATTAGAACGTTTCTGCGGTACTCGTTGGCGTGAAAATCAAATATACGTGACTTGGGCTTCGGGGGCTCCTCGTTGCCTTCCCCGCAGCCTCGGGCGGCTCTGGGTCCGCCCGTGCCGGCAGCTCAGGGACCGCGCTCCCCCCGGCTGGTTCCCGGCCACCGCACAATGAGCGGCTGGGGCTGCCCCAACAGCCAACCCGTGCGGAGTCACTCCTTATCTGCAATACACTAGCTTGAGTTACAGGCATGCCCCTGTGCGTCTCCGGCTTCTGAAAGTCTCCAGAGTCTCAGAAATACTTAAAACCTCGCCTTTCTGTCGGAGCCACCATTGCTAAAGCAGTGGGACATGTTCAGGACGCCGCGGGATCTGCATGAGCTCTCACGAAAAGCCGGGGTTTGATGCAATGCAAAACTGATTTTTTCTTATTTTTTTTTAGCCTCTTTCATCGCTTTATTCCTTCGAAATGCTCACAAGTTGTGAAGAAAAGTAAGTGTTTTGCGTTATCTCTACAACTGCTTCAGGAAGCCACGATGAACTCATATTGTGAAACTAAATCCATGAAGCAGTCATGATGAGTAACTCGGGGACGAGTCGTAATTGGGCAGTAACGCATAGTTTATCATCTGGAGGATTCTAGAGGGCTCAACGTGAGTGAGAACTTACAACAAGGTTTCCTCTCAGCTGTAAAAAAAAAATGATCTACTAAGCCATTGTTTATTTAATTACTGTTACTTTTGCAGTTCTTTTCCATCAATTGGTTGCCAACTTCTGAGTGATTTAATTGTGAACGTTACAACGTTTAGTGCCCTTCTTAAAGCTGTAGCTCCTCGACTCAGACAATTATGCAAGAAATTCAGGTTCTTTTTTTAAAATGAAGTCTCTAGCCTGTGGGTTTGCAGATGTGACCTTAAAGGCACAAACCTTAAAGGCACAAAAAGGAAAAGGTATGAAGCAAATAGTCATCCAAAAATGCCTTCTTTTTTTAAATGTCACATTGTTTGGGTTTTTCTTTTCGAGGCAATCTCTCCTACCCTCTCTTTTTTTTTTTTTTTTTTTTTTTTTTTTCTTCCCCCAAGCTGGGTATGATACTAAACAACAGGATTGATGGAGTACTAAGAAAGGAAAAACAGAGAAAATATATCTGGGTGTTTATCAAATGGTTACTGATGGGTGCACAGTTCATGGGATATCAGGTAAGGTCATATGCACAAGACTACCAAAAATCTAGCAGCCATCATAGTAGATTTTTCAATGTGTCCAACTGTGACAAGAGGTGTTATGGTTAGTATAACTAAGATATTACACTGCTTCTGATAAATATATATTTGCTTTTTATACTCCTTTCTGCTTTACTTCTGCAGCCTTTGAATAGATCAAGTGATCCTGGGATAAGCTTTGTTACTGTCAGATCTGCTTGTAGTTTGCTGTGATTTCTCCTGCGGCTGGGGCATGGCCCAGCCCCCTCCCTCCTTAGCCCTCCAATCTCAAGTCCGTAACTAATTTTTAAACCCCCCGGAAAATCTCAGCCCCAATACTCAGATTTTCCCTCCTCCGTGTAAACTTTTACTACCAGCACTTTAAGCTGTAGAGGCCAAGTGTTACAGCCAAGACAGCCTGGATTTTGATTTTACCTTCAGTTAGTTTGAAGCAAGAAGGAGTCAGCTTATGCTGAAAACAGTCAGACCAGAGTTGCTTTTGTCCTTCAGATTTTTTTGATAGAGGCACCAGAAAAATAACTGAGTAAAGCCTGTTTATTTCACTGTTTTTTATCTTTCTGGTTAACAAGCAAGTTAAAAGAAGCTAGAATGAGTGATTTAAGTGTTATTAGAGATTCGGCATGTTTATTTTGCTGAGGAGTCAATACACACAGTTAACCAAAGTTTGTTTTTTAGAGATGAACTTTGGACAAAGTTCAAAGGA
This sequence comes from Orthonyx spaldingii, assembly GCA_013397795.1. Classification (NCBI taxonomy): domain Eukaryota; kingdom Metazoa; phylum Chordata; class Aves; order Passeriformes; family Orthonychidae; genus Orthonyx; species Orthonyx spaldingii. The sequence continues at coordinate 125,821 of VZTJ01006781.1, read as the reverse complement.
AAAATAATCATCAGCCGTTACTGTGGATGCACACAGAAATTTTTCATGGTTTGTCTTAGAACTCAGATCATGATAAGTATCTCACATACTGCCCACAGTGATCTTTGGGTCACAGCCAGGTAGAGTGGCTCAGACCATTTTCATAGAATCATTCAGGTTGAAAGGGACCTTAAAGGTTGTCTAGTTCCAACCCCCCTGCCATGGGCAGGGACACCTTCCACAAGACCCCATCCAACCTGGCCTTGAACACTTCCAGGAATGGGGCAGCCACAGCCTCTCTGAGCAACCTGTTCCAGTGCCTCGTCATCCTCACAGTGAAGAATCTCTTGCTAGCATCTAATCGAAATCCACCCTCATTCAGATTAAATCCATTATCCCTTGTTCTATCACTACATGCTCTTGTCAGAAGTTCTTCTCCAGCTTTTTTGTAGACCCCCTTTAGGTACAGGAAGGCTGCTGTAAGGTCTCCTCCAGGCTGAACAGCCCCAACCCTCTCAGCCTTTCTTCACATGAGAAATGCTCCAGCCCTTTGATCATCTTCATTGCACTTTTCCAGTCTCGCTCCAGGAGGTCCACATGACTCTTATGCTGGACACCACAGAGCTGGACAAAGCACTCCAGCTTCTCATAAAGTCCCATGAGAGCAGAGGAGCAGAATCCCCTCCCTCACCCTGCTGGCCATGCTGCTTTCGATGCAGCCCAGATGCTGTTGGCTTTCTGGGCTGTGAGCACACATGGCCAGGTTGTGTTGGACTTCTCAACCAGCCTGAACTCAGCAATTTAAGCCACAGATCTTGATTATCACAGACATGCCAAAAGCCTTTCCTTTAAAAACACGTCACTACTCCTTTGTTCAGACTTGCAATGCTGAAGAGAAGTGGTTCCTGCCTCTGTGCTACTTAGCTTCACTTCCATGTCAGCAACAAGGGCCCCCATTTGTGTATATGAAGAATTCACATTCTAGTGAATGAGAAATGGTTTCCTGTACGAAAAGGAAAGAAATGTATCATCACATGCAGAGCTAAATGTTTGAATAAACTGACTGGTTTTGTACATTGGCTCTATACAGAGACATCTACCATGATTTCCTTTCAGTGAAAGGAAATCTTGCTAGAAGCTTAGGAAAAAATTCCTCCTTTCCTTGTTGAGTCTTTGTGCACAAAGTTGACCCACACACCTCTGCTTTTGAATGCGATGTTTGTGCTGCTTATCAAAAGTCATAGTTCAGTTTGTCTGAGTTTTCCACTTTCTGCTTGATCACATCACTCTGGATGCTCATCCAGTCCCCTTTGTCTTGTTTTTTTCCTAAGAGCACTTAGAAGTACAAGCTAAAGCCTTATCAAAGTTAGTGGAAAACTCACAAAACTCAACAGGATTTGATAAGAACTTATAAACAGCTGCTAGATTTTATTTCTCATTGAATGTTATTTCACCAGTTTGGGAGAATTTCAGAGAAAGAAGCACAGTCCATGTAAAGTGATAATGCAGGGGCACCTCAAGAATAATAGTCATTGCTAACAATTATTGTACCAAGTGTTCAAAATAAAAAGTTACATCATAATGTGGTAGCTTGCTGTAGCCAGCCCATCTTGCAGTGCTGTTTGTTGAGAATACTTAGAACAAAATCTGAGAAGATATTAGTTAACATGCAGAAACAGTCTTCTAGCAATTTATGTTAAAGGGATATTAGCAGCAAGTGCACTGACAGGTCACAGATTAGGGTGACAGTGGAGTAGCCTTATAGCACTTTCTGTTCCCCTGGTTTTCAGCAACAAAACTACCTTAAAAACTAAACCAAGAGTTAGTTACTTGCCTATTGCTGTTTTTCACTGTGCTTTTGGCAGGAATGCTAGATGGCTGCAAGTAAGAGGGAAGATAGCCTGTGCAGCTTAAAAATGAAAGCCATAAGACCATTTCAGGCAAGAGATTCCCCAGCCTAAGAAAACAGTTGGGAATCTGTCCTTCTCATCGGTGTTTGAACACAGGGTTATCTCTCCAACAGAATCCAGGCAAAGAGTGCCTTCCACAAGCAAATATCTTCCCCTTCCCAGGTCAGGGAAGGATAGGGCATCACTCACTTCCAGACGATAAGGAAAATTAACCAGACTGTTTAGACCACCAGTTGGGGCCAGAGCGTGAAAACATGATGTGCATGAGGCACTTGCCATTAACGATATCAGCCACAGTGGAAACTGCATTGCTTAACACAACAACCTCTGACTTTGTGGATTATTGCCTTACACAGAAGTTATTGCTTAGAGCAGCCAGTGAAGCAGACCCCTGCTTGCCCTGTCTCATCCCAAAATGACTTTCTTACTTGTCAGCTGTCAGTTGGTCCATCCAGGAGTGATGCAGCCGCAAATCTCACTCTCCTGATTGCTCTGCTGGGAGGCAGCTAAGGTGAGCTAGAAACAGCCATAGGAGTGCATTTCCCAGCATCTATATTCCAGTAAAAGTAATTCAACATTCAGGCTGCTCTGTTGCCTTTGTAAAATTCATGTTCTCCAGGCTGCCCTCAGCAGCTGAGCCAGGGAAGGCCTGTCAGCACAGCACAGCATTGTGTCTGTAGTGGGATTTCTCTGGAGATGCAAGCTCTTCTGAGGCAAGCCTTGAAAGGATGACTCCGTCCTGCTCACTCCTGATCACTTACTGCTTTGCTTACCAGAGATACTGGTTATTTCATATAGAAAGTAGAGGACTGTAGCTCAGAGGGGGTAGTCTGGCCTGTTGCACCAGGGAACATGGCAGACCTATGAGAACTCACCACTGTCTCATACCTGCCAGCAGCTCCCAGAGCCTTCTTCCTTGGCTTCCCTCTTAGGCTTTCAGTCTTGTTAAGGCTTTGGTAAATACAGTCAGGAAGGTTGTCAGCTCCTTATCTAATCTGATCTCCAGCAAAACACTATTTCAACCAGTACTTCTGTATCAGATCTGCAATTAGAGGAGGCCAGAGAGCATTTTACCCTTCACAAGCCATTGCTTTCTTCTTCTGAAGGTGCATCTGCTTTCAGAGAATCTGGTGATGTTGCTGCTTCCAGACTGAAGGAAGATCTGAGCAGCAGATACTGTCTCTGGGAGTGAAGAGGAATGGGTTTCCTTGCCTTTTTTTTCTTTTCTCCTTAGGCAGAAGTGAGCAGTCATAAAGGGGACATTGCTCATGGCTCTCAGGTGGCTGGCCAGGCTGACTAAGCATGGTTTCCGATCCTGTACACTGTTTAGAATCACAATGAGCTAGAGATTGTGTGCCAAGATGCAAATGGTCCAGGGAAAGGATCCTCATTTTTAAGCCAGCAGTATGAAGTATCCGAGGAGCAATTGCAGTTCCATTATCAGATAAAAGAAACTGGGTTTGACTCATTGTCCTTTTTGTTAAACAATATAATGCCCCCTAATTCAGGCTGATTTGTTGTAATGTTGGTCACCCTACTAAATTTTTCAGCTGGCCATTGTTGGACCATTAGTGATTAGGGATACCTCGTCTCCATCAAAATGCCCTTTTCCAGATGCTTTCAGAAGAATTCTCCCACTTCTGTTTTTGAGGAACTTGGAGGGAAAAAATGTAGAGTTGGAAAACTGTGGATGGAAATGAAACTGCTGAGTACGTTTTCAAGGACTGCTGAAAGGAAATGACAACTTTTGTAATGAAGCATTTCAGTGTGTCACTAACCTGATAAGCAAATAGAAATGCAGAGTGGTAAACCAAGGGCAAGAACCACAGACCAAGACAGCAACTACCAGCTTGTATTGCAGGCATATAGACATCTCATCTCAACAGCCTTCCACATGCACAGAAATCAGACATTGTGACAAACAGGACAAACAGAANAAAAAAAAAAAAAAAAAAAAAAAAAAAAAAAAAAAAAAAAAAAAAAAAAAAAAAATTCAATTTCTGTAAACAACAAAACACCAGTAAAAGGGACATCTTGTCTTTTTAGTCCTTTTAGGGGTCAATGGTCATTTTGGCATCTTGAGGAGAGATGATAAAGTCTGCACCAAAGTCCAAGGAACATACAGTGTAAAAGGTCACTAAGGGGAGAGGCAGGAAATCAGGGGACCTAAGGAAACCTACAGGATGATGATAATTCTAGGACATTAAGTACTCCAAATATAAATACTGATTGTGGTTTTCAAAAATATTTCCATAAATCTGTCCCCTAAACCCTTCAATATCACTACATAAACATAAACAGCCTGGAGTTTGAGAGGACAGAACATCTAAAAGGTAATTCAGTTCTCTAAGTATTTAATTAGACACATATTTGAGCCACCAGTTTGAGACTACCAGCTGAGCAGCATTTACCTATAAAGTAACAAGAGCATCAGTGTTTGAAAACAATAAAAAAGCAGTAAGTTTGAGAAGTATTAAACTACTGGAATCTTGTGTATTTGTTACAGGTTGCCTTGACTTTACCATGCTGAAAACTCGCCCAGCATAGGCATAGGGACAAGAGAGGGAAGATGAGCTGTGAAGCAAGTGTTATGGAGGGATAGAGAGGGGGAATCTAGGAGCTGAGCTGTGCCTGGCTTTGCATGCAAGAATAAGAGTTAACAGTGACTCAGTGGACAGAAAGGTCACTGCTAGTACAGGTATTCAGAGTGAGTTTTCGTGGCCTAACAATAAATAGTGTTAGTCACCTCTAGATTATCTGGGATTAAGTGTATCATGGATGAAGATACCCCTGAGATGACTGATGCTGAATTATTATGGGCTTGCTCACACAGCACCATGCCACACAACATTGCATCTTCTGAGGAGCTGTGGCGCCCCTGCCATCACAGCCCCTGGAGTCACCAGTCCTTCCTGATGGCATGACACCTCCTTCTCCAAGCTTCCTTGGCTTCCCTGGCTATGTCTGGGTTTCTGCTTTGGTTGTGTTATCTCGTCTTGCTGCTTCCTGGGATAATCAGGAGTTTAATGTGGCTGGGTTTTGAACAGAGTGAGAAGGGGCAAAGTAAAGATCAAAAGAAGTCAATAAACCTGATGGACACGGGAGGCATCTGCACAGCGAGACAATGCCCTTTTTATTTAGTCATGTCTTACAATACAGCTACCACATCATAAATTCAGAGACACAGGTTTGTAGAGAGAGGTCCTCACAGATATTTTATTTATAATTGATTTTAATATCTTCCACTCAAGTCTTCTGTTGTTTGAGTGATAGGCAAGTTGCAAAATATATCATTCAAGACTTAGGGAATTGGGCAATTAAACCTGTTTGTGTGTTCTTTGTGTTCAAAATTGATTATTAACGGTATGATACACCAACATCATGCTTTTCAGCTAAAAGACAGTTAGATAATGTCAATAAATTCACAAATCTCATTGGCATTGCTTCCTTATATGAAGAGTACACATAGGCATAAATGTATTTTTTTCTCACTAGGAGGACCAGAATGAAAAGACTGTTTCTTTCAAAACTGTGTTAGGCTATCAAGTGGAAATCATAGAATCATAAAGTATCCTGAGTTAGAAGGGGCCCACAAGGATCATTGAGTCCAATTCCTGGCCCTGCACAGAAAAGCCCCTGTAACCACACCATGTGCTTGAGGATGTTGTCCAAACACTTCTTGAACTCTGTCAGGCTTGGTGCTGTGACCTTCGGGAGCCTGTCCCAATGCCCAACCACCCTCTGGGTGAAAAACCTTTTCCTAATATTCAACTTAAACCTCCCCTGACACAACTTCAGGCCATTCCCTTGGGTCCTGTCACTGGTCACCAGAGAGAAGACATCAGTGCCTTACCCCCCCTTTCCCCTCACGAGGAAGTTGCAGACTGCAGTGAGGTGTCCCCTCAGTCTCCTCAAGGCTAAACAGACCAAGTGACCTCAGCCACTCCTCATACAGCTTCCCCTCCAGCTCTTCACCATCCTTGTGGCCACCCTTTGGATGCTGTCTTAGCATTTCATGTCTTTCTTATATTGTGGCATCCAAAGCTGCACACAGGTCTGTAGGTGAGGCTGCCTCAGTGCAGAGCAGAGCAGGACAATCCCTTCCCTTGCCCGGCTGTTGATGCTGTGCCTGATGCCCCCCAGGACAGGGTTGGCCCTCCTGGCTGCCCGGGCACTGCTGGCTCATAATCCACTTTCTGTCAACCAGAACCTCTGTGTTCCTTTCCCGTGGCACTGCTCTCCAGCCTCTCATTCTCCAGTCTGTCCACATATCCAGGGTTGCCCCATCCCAGGTGCAGAATCTGGCACTTGCCCTTGTTCAATTCCATATGGTTGGTGAATGCCCAGCCCTCTGACATGTCAAGATCTCTCTGCAGGGCCTCCCTGCCTTCGAGGGAGCCAACAGCTCCAGTATCACTGGCAAACTTACTTAGTAAGCCTTCGAGTCCTGCATCCAATTCTTTAATGAAGATATTGATGAGCACTGGCCCCAAGATGGAGCCCTGCAGAACCCCACTAGTGACCAGTCACCAGTCTGATGTCACCCCATTCACTATCACCCTTCGTGCCTGACCTGTGAGCTAGTTGCTCACCCATCACATGATGTGTTTATCCAGCTGTGGGCTGGACATTTTGTCTAGAAGGATACTGTGAAAGACAGTATCAAAAACTTTACTGAAATCCAAAAAGATTACTTCAACTGGCTTACCTTGACCAACCAGGTGGGTTACCTTGTTATAAAAGGAAACTAAGTTTGACAAGCAGAACTTTCCCCTTAAGAACCTGTGCTGGCTATGGCTGATAACCATGTTGTCCTTTAGATGTTTTTGAATAACTCCCAGAATAATCTTCTTCATAAGATTATGCCATGATTTTCAGGATATGACAATCACGACATGACATAATTTAATTAGTTTGTTTTGCAGTGGACTTGGAAATACCATATTGAATTTGAATAAAAGCCTATGAAAGTTTGAAAACATTGCAAAGTTTCAAGTCACCCTAGTCTCACTGGTAATATCAGTGGGGTTCCTGAAAACATTCACTCAGTGCTTGCCATTAGCTAGGTAGTTAAACAAGGAGTTGGAAGTTATCCGAAGTATATAAATTTCAATCTGAGTTTGTATTTTGTCTATTTATGAAGCCATTATGTGCCCACCCTCTCAGCGCAAGCTGAAGGACGTTGTTTCAAAAAAGATATGCTGGAATTAGAAAGGCAACAGAAGGGATAGGGAATAACTTTCACCTTGAGGGAAAAAAAACAACTTGGGGACTAGGACATGTCAGGTGAATTAAGAGAAAACTGAGAGGGAACATAAGAGGGCTGCTGAAGGGAGAGCAGCATGGAGAAGGAAAATCGGGAACGATCATTCACCATCAAGTTGCAAGAGTAAGTGGCAAGAGTGAGTGAAATGATTAGACAATGTTTAAAACAAACAAAAAGCAATACTTTTTTGCCCAATGCATAATCACATTTGGAACTCATTGGTGCAAGATTTCATGGATCCTGATAGTATAAATGTGTTCAGAAAGGCATGAAACAAATCTACTGAAGGATGCAACATCTGACTCAGCAAGCACTTTTACCACTGATTGCCAGAGGCTCACAGTGGGAACATCCTTCTGGGTACATCCCATTTCTTACAATCCTCCTTAAACATCTGAGTTGGGACATTATAAGAGAAAGCCTGCTCTAGATTACCCACCCTTGGTCTCCTTCACTATTGTCACTTTTATGAGTTCAGGAGTAAAGGAAGCAGTAATATTTTGGTGAAGGAGAAAAAAATCAGTGCAAGAGGCTTCTCTATTCACGAGTACCAATGGTATATAGACTTTGCTCTTTACTTGAATAAAGTGAAACTTCTTGTACTGTGGGCTAGGTTTTTTCTTCTGAGAATGAAAACAGGCCTTACCTTGTCATTCATATCACATTTTTTGGAATGAGATGCAGTTTATCTTTTAATAAAAACACTGTTCTGAGAGGAATCACGTAAGGGGGCTGTTTGAAAGCTGTGGAGGAAATGGACTGCATGTCCCTACTAAACCAAAATGGCTTGATCCTTGATCTCACCACTGGTCCCAGGCAGACAGTGTTAGGCAGGAGACGGCCTGGGGACTGCCCAGTGGTGCTGGTGCCTGGTGTGTCTCTGCTGGGCCCCTGCGGTGGGTTTGCAGCCATCCTCCAGCACACTTCCATCCCAGCTAGCCTCTTCCCTGGAGAGGTGGAGACCGGGGCCAACCCACACAGCAGCTTCCACGAGGGGCCACTGCTACATAGAGGGGGAAGAGGAGAAGGAGGAAGAGAAATGAGGGGGAAGAATCCAGAAAGCATCAGAGTCTTGAGGGTTTATTTTCAGGCATGAGCATCTCTGTTTGTAAATGGCTTGATGAATGTGCATGAAGTACCCCTGTTTCTGCTGAGGTGCACAGGTGAAAAAGGATGGCCACTGGGAGCTGCAGGGGTGGTTTGCTTCTGCCTCAGATGCTATTGGCAGGCACTGAAATGTCAGTGCCCTCTTTCCAAACCCTTCTTTCTGAACCATATAAACTTAAAAAAGCAGCAAATCCCTCATTCCTGAGGGAACATCTGAAGGTGAGATGTCCTATGCACAGCACTTCAGAGAGGAAGAAATGCATGTTACACAACAATTAAGTTCTAGTTACAAATATCTATATGAAATATGAAGCTTCCAGATTGGACCTAAAGAAAGGCTTGTGTGTCTAGAAGCTTGTTTGTGTTTTTCAGCAATACTGGTTGATTTCATAATATATATAATACCTTCACAACTTGCCCTTCTTTATCCTTAGACCATGGCAACGACAGCACTACTAAATATAATATTGAGACTTGGCAAAATATATTTTTAACTCCCTAGTTTCACATGAACCATGTCTTCCCTTGCTTGCATGGGATACTTGCTGCTTTCTAGAGCTTCAGTGTGAGCAAAACTGAACTTAGAGGGCCAGAGAGTAATTATATCAATGGATACTTCTGGGGAATTCACTCAAAAGTGTAAAATTCTTTCAGGAATGCCTCCTGGCAGAGATGAGAAGATTGGATATTAACTTTGATTGATAAAATGAGAGACCTCAAACTCTACCTGCCCTCATGGAGAAGAAATGCCTCCTCTACAGATTTAGATAAATATGTTCAATGTCAAAATACATAAAACCATTTCCAGACCACCACACGCCTCAGCAATTCCACTTTCACCCAGAACTGAAAGAAATTAATTATTCCCCAGAAACAAATTTTTTCTGCTATTTGTAAAATGCTAAGGGATAGGAAGTTAGTCCCCTTCTACCACGGAGTCCTCAGAAGGGATCAAATAGCTTGTTTATTTATCTTTACTAGCATAACCGGCTGTCAGTGGATTATCTCCTTCTGTCATTGATATGGCTTCTTTTCACCATCAGGCAGCTGCAGGAGCAGCAGAGATTTTTTTCCTTCTGATTCTTGGCTTGTTAGTTAATTGTGTCTCTCACTTCTGGTTGATGGAGTGAACTGCTTGGTGGGGAATCTGCCCCTGAGGCCAGTCTGTCCTGCTTCTCTGCTATGCAACTGAAAAATTTAGAGGTTTCCTCTTTGTTTCAATGGTGAGACCAAAATGGTATAATCAGATAGATAAACAATAGTGTCATTTTGCACCTTCTGGTTCAAGGTACAGCTGCCCCATAGAAATGATACAGTCATGGGAGCTCATGGTGGGAAGTGGGGGGATTTTCCACTGCAAGGTAGGATTGTCCCAGATGTACAATGTTTGCCACAATACAGCAGCATTGACACCTGATTCAGATGAGAATGATTTGGCACTGTACACGTTTTTTGGCACAGTTAAGGAAAAGACTGACTATTACCACCCCTGGAAACTAATATACAGCATCAGCATTAACAAACTCTAGCCCTTAGTTCAGTCTGACTCTGCATGCAGAGAGAGAAAACAGGCACCTGTCTTTCTGCTACTGCCACCCCCAAACCTGGGATTAACATCTGTGGGGGGATATGCCAGTGCTCAGCACAGAGCATGCAGCATTAGGATTATTCAGACATGGGCCTTATCTTCACCTGGGAGAAGAAACTGAATACAGTAATAAGGGGTCCTCCACAATGCCAACTTTCCACATTGCCAAAGCTTCTTTCTGCATTGCCACATTTTAGTGCATGCAGGAAGCTCCTTTCCATTGACTTCTGATGGGACCATCTCTGATTGGATCACTTTGAGGGAGACCCCAAGTGGTGTGGGGTGAGAAAGGTCCCTGTGATACTTTAACCTATGAGGATCTAGGATAACTCAGCAGTGTGTGGGCTGGAGCAGGGTGGTGCTGGGGCAGTACACTTGCATTTGGAGTAGTCCACAGTAATTTGAAGGCTGAGATTCCTTTGCATTTTAAGGTGGGTACAGGTCATCTCAATTAAAAGGGGACTGAGATGCTTCTTTTGAGACCAGCTGAGGTTACTCAGTCCCAGAGATATGGATGATGCTTCAAGAAAAACACCTCAGGCTGCCACAATTCAGAAGTGTCCCTTAAGCCTCTGTTTGGGGTGATGTCAGACATCTCAGTTTGGCATTGATAGGATGCCTCAGATTCACTGCAGAGCATTGATTCTATGAGGGGCATGTAGGGGGCACTCAACATGCAGGGATGTCTCCAGATCTGAGTCCATTGGCCTAAATATGCCAGTACTGATCTTAAGGATACAACCATCTGGATGGGGAGTTAGCTTAAGGAACATCAGTTTTTGGAATGCAGGACTGTGTGATATAGAGGGGACCAGAGAACTTCAGCATGTGGAGGTGAGGTTGCCCAAGGGAACCTCCATGGTGCTGCCAGGATACTTGGGTATGGTGGGTATCAGAAGGGCGGAGCTTGGAGGTCTCTGGGTGTCTGGATCTGGGAGGGTACCTCACAACTTAGCTGGAAGACACATTTAGTGCTGAGCACCATCTCCCCCGTGTCTCTGGCTTCTTAATTTGGGAAGATCCATTATGCCTTCATCCCCTGTGAAACTCCTGGTCCAAACAGTACTTCTGGCAATCTCTATGTGTGACAGCACAAGTCTGCTTTCCCATGGGACATTTCTCTCTGAAACTGTAAATATAAAGATAAGCTCATGTTTTAGCTGTTTTCAAAACAGACAGTCAGAATTCCATCCAATCAGCCCCAGGGGGCAGATGGCTGTGGCCAATCAGTGAGCGGCCATTTTGTATATAAAAGCTGAATTTAATAAATAAATTATCCTCTTTTGCCATTTGATCTCGACCTCTTCTTGTTTCAACATCGGCTCAACAGCGACATCTATGCAGTTGGTGGGAGGAGCGTTGAAAAGCATTCAAGTACAAATCTGTATGGGTTTTCTGTGACTACACCCAGGCCTAGTGGAGCTTGGCCAAGGAGTGCTAAACACAGGCCTGAGTAACATTCTTGGATATGGTAAGCCAGTGGTCAAAGCTAAGAGAGTGTTTGGTGTTGCATTAGTCCCTGTGCTGGAGAGCAAGGTGAGGACTTGCAAGCTACAGTGAGGCTCAGAAAACGTCGTGGTGAGGCACTTTCCTTTAGAGATCTGATGTTATTTTCAGTTCTGGGACTCTCACTACAAGAAAGACATTGTGGCATTGGAGCAAGTCCAGAGAAGGGTAACAGAGCTGGTGAAGGGTCTGGAGCACAAGTTGATGAGGAACAGCTGAGGGAGATATGGGTGTTTAGCCTGGAGAAAAGAAGGCTCAGGGGTAACTTTATCACACCCTACAACTACCTGAAAGGTTATAGGGAGGTGGGGGTCAGCCTTTTCTCCCAGGTAACAAGTGATAGGACAAGAGAAAATAGCCTCAAGTTGCACCAGGGAAGGTTTAGATTGGATATGAGACTAAAAATTTCACGGTAAGAGTTGTAAAGCATTGGAACAGACTGCCCAGGGAAGTCGTGAAGTCACATCTCTGAAGTTTTCTAAAAACATGTGGATCTAACACTTGAGGACATGGTTTAATGATGAACGTGGTTGTGGTTCTAGGTTGATGGTTGGACTTGATGATATTAAAGGTCTTTTCCAACCTTAACAAATGTATGATATTCCAGCCTTGCCATTTGTTGCAGCTCAAAAGCAGAGCACCTCAGGATGGGGAAAGGCCTGCCATCAATAATGGGGTAAAAAGAGAAAAAGGAACCCTCACTTTTCCTAATTCAAATCAAATATTTGGATCAGAACATAAGGTCAAAAGATATTAGGGATGTTTGAATGTGAAGCAGAGGGGACCAGAGAACATGAGAGCAATGGCTGAAAATGAATAGAGAATGACCATGTCATGGGCATACACAGGGTGGAGGGAGTAGTCCTTTTTACTGATGTTCAAAAGGGAACTGTAATGCTTTAGGTATTTCCCTTTGATGAGAAGGAATAAAATACTGAAGGTATCTTGGGAAGTTATATGAGATCATCCGGGAACGTACCAGTCTTAGTGACATGTGTGGGGCACATGCATTGGCAGGTGCAGGTAGGAGATGGCTTCTCGAGGTGGACACCTGGAGAGGGAGAGAGATGAAGAGGAGTCATGGGCAACAAAAGGACCTCCAAAGGGCACAGGCAGGGTGAGAAAAATACAATCTGAAATTGAGTAAGTTGTTCGAGTACAGCAGACAGAAAGTGAAATTGGGCTGAAAAGCGTGCAAGATAAAAGAAAAACAACACAAGCAGCAAGAAAGTGAGAAGAAAGAGAGAAAAACAGACAGTGATGTCCACCTGAAAAGTTGAGTTCCTCACTCCCTACCCCTCACTTCAATGAATATTTGAAAGATTTGGCTTGCTGCCTGAGGCAAATTATGTTAAGTAATGGGGAGGGTAATGAGGTTTACACATGGAGGGATATTCTTGCCTCTCTACTGCTATTTCAGTAGCAAGTGTGTGGCTTTACATTATGTCCTTTGTATAGGGACAGGCTGTATGGTATGTTAAGGAAGTAATGGCAGTAAGGGCTGGGACCAGAAAAGGTGACTGAGTCTGCTTGACAAATATTGTTGTTGTAATATTTTTTAAAAGATTCAGTTTAGAGCTGTTTTAGTAAGGAAATCTGAAATAGTCCAAGGCTATTTTCTTTTCCTTCCATATTTCTGTCTTTTTCCAAGAGAGACTGTTTCATCTTCACCTTTTTTCACACTGTGGTTTAGGATTACTGTTGTCTTTTATTTTCTAGCTACTTTTTTTCTTTCTCATGGACACACCACACCTATATTAGGATTTGAATTTATTTTTTCTTTCATTCCTTCTTTATCCCCTCTCTTCCCCTTCAGATCTAAGTGCAAGAATACTTCTACCTTTAATTACTCTCCTTCATGAAATCTCCCTTTTCTCCTGTCTCCCAAAGCATATTCTCTCTCTCATCCTTCTGCTTCCCCTTGCTCTTGTATATGTGTTTCCCTAGCTTCCCATCTCTTTCTTCCCATCCTTCCTTGACATTTTTCTTTCCTCCTTTTTGCTGCCTGTATCCCAGTGAGTGTCCCTTCCTGCCTTCCTCTTCCTCCATCCTCTTCCTTGCTCTCTTGCAGCTTCCCTGGCTCCCAGATTTCTCTTCCTGCCAGTGCCTGTCTCCAGTCCAAAAGTCTCCAACTATCACTCTGTTTATGGGAAAACCGGCTTGAGATAGCCTGTGAGGGCCATAAGCCTGAAAAGAAGGACTTAAAATGAGAAATCAAAAAGAACAAGCCACAGGGAAAGCTGAAGAAGTGAAGTGTGTAGGAAGAAAGTAAAAGAAGGGAAATGAGACCAGGGAGGCAAAACCAGAGAGAACTAAGAGTCACAAAAACTCTCAGACATGGTAGGAGGAGAGAAAAAAAACAAAACAAAACAAAACAGCTGGAAAATGCAGTAGAAAAGATAAGGCTGTCTCTAGTTATCTAGCACTGTGGCAATGAGTCAGAATCAGCAATTTTCTGATCTCCTACTCAAATGTAAACAAATATTCCTTCATCTTTATTGCAGTGGTGCCCAAAGGGTGCCAATCACACAGCACAGCAGGTTTATTTGCACACAAGAGACCTCGCAACTCCCGGCAGCACTTTTGCTGTAAGGCAAAAGCAAAAAGAAGGAGGAGGGTACAGCACACCTGCAAAGCTGTCAGGTGGGTGTCAGGCTGGGGGATAATAACTGGTTGAGATTTTCTTGGGATTTTTTTCCACCAAAGCTGAAACACGTTAAGATTACCTGCTGGAAAGATGACATGGGCTGACCTGCTGGAACACTGCCCTGTGGAGAAGGAACTGTGGGTCCTGGTGAACAACAATCTGTCAATGAGCCAGTAGTGCCTTTGTGACCAAGAAGCCCATTGGTATCTGGGGGGGGCATCAGGAAGAGCATTGCCAGCAGATCGAGAGAGGTGATCGTACTCTATCTAGCCCTGATGAGGCTTCACCTGGAACACCAGGTCCAGTTCTGGGCTCCTCAATACGAGTGGGACGTGGAACTCCTAGAGCAGGTCCAGTGGAGGGCAAAAAAAGATGGTTAAGGGACCGGAGCATCTCTCTTACAAGGAAACACTGAGAGAATTGGGTCTGTTCAGCTTCAAGAAGACGCAGTTGAGAGAGGGACCTCATCAATGCCTATCAGTATCTGAATGGGGGGTGTCAAGAAGATGGAGCCAGGCTCTTCTTGGTGTTGCCAAGCAATAGAACAAGAGGTAATGAGCAGAGACTGAAACACAGGAAGTTCCACCTGTGAACACGAGAAACAACTTTACCATATGGGTGATCAAGCATTGTAACAGGCTCCCCGGAGAGGTTGTGGAGTCTCCTTTCCTGGAGATACTCAAAAGCCATCTGGACATCATTCTGAGTAAAGTGCTCTTGGGTACCCTGCTTGAGCAAGGAGGTTGGACTAGATCACCTCCAGTGGTCCCTTCCAACCTTCCCCATTCTGTGAAGGTGCTTGCCCACAGGTGAGCCAGGGTGGCTGCTCTGGCAGGAGAGCCAGGCCCTCACCAGCTCTGGTCCTTCTCTTTGGCCTGAGATGTATCAAGCAGCTAGATATTCTACTCTTCTGCCCTTTGCTTCCTGTAACTGAACGCTACACAGTTCCAAATAACTCTTACCTCAGGTATTCAGTAAAGTCTAATCCCCATGTTCAGCTGTGTTAGCTGGAGGAAAAGTGATAGATAGACCCTTGTTAAAGATTATCATATTCTTGGACTGTGAAGCCTGTAAGTTCTACCCATTTTGCTCGTCTCTTTGGACCCATAACCACATGCAAATAAATAGTTATGATAAAAAGGAATTACCTTTTCTAGGTACATCTTGCCTCTATCTGGCCATATGTCAGTGTGAGACTGCCTCACCCTTTATATTTGTCAGAAGAAGTTAAGTAAAGGTTGTATTAACTGCTATTTACCCTTGTCCTGTGGTATGCAGCCAGTGTGAAATTTGAAGACAATTTAGAATGCTGTCACCACTTCTACTGATGATATTTTGCACTCCCTTTATTTAGTACAAAGCAAATCATACTTCAGGTGCTTAATTTTTTTCTAAAAATTAAGACATTAAATGTATTTGCTTTTCAGCTTACAACACCACATCCTTATGATGCAGTGGTTCTGACTTCCAGTGGGCTGCCTTTTTTAGAAGTGTTTGTGCACAGCTGCTCGCTGTACAAATACACCCTTAAGATCCACTCGTAGTGAGTACCCTGCCTTTAAATCCGTGTAAGGTGGTTATGAAGCAGAAGGGTCACAGAATACACTTTGGTCCTTTGCAATCAGTCCCTGAAGAGCAGAAAGTTTTCATTTGGCAGCACAAATCTGTTAACTCCATCAGCAAGACAGCACAGATTGAGGCTGCTGGCACTTAATATATGTAAGTTGTCAGGAATTCCAAGCCTCCCATCCAAACCAGCTCTTCTGAAGGCAACACAATGTGGCCCGTATCTCTCAAATCTAGCACAGTCTTGACCAACTCTTGTTGACTAATTCTGGGATGAACTAGGGAAGCCCTTACATAGATTTTAGCACTGGAAGGGATCACACCTATTGCAATGCTGTATTTCAAACATGTAGCAGAAAACGGGAAAAGAAAGTGCAAGAAAAGTGATCTACATTCAGATCTTCTCTTTTCCCGTGGCTTGCTGGTGTGCCCTAGCCAAATCACTGGATTTCTCTGCCTCATCTTCCTTATGCAAACAAGGGGAAGTGATACTTAGTCATTATTAGAACATCCAGGGATGCAAATTACTGTGTCAATGATTACTGTTTGTTCTCAAAATACATGCCATTTCCCTTTATCCCATTTACAACACTGGATTAGTCACTTCCAATGTTACAGAATCATAATCATTCATTCCTTCAGATAAAGTACTAAAAAAAATGGGTCTGGTCTATGAGAGGTGGGCCACTATTTAACCCAAGTGTATGTGGGATCAAGTTGCTTAGATACTGGAGCAATGGAGGATATTAAGCACAGAGGTGACCAATAAACAGCACAAAAAAGTGCATAATATAATGAGGATATAGCAAATGCTTGTCTCATGTAACATCTGATGGCTAATGAGTATTTGTAACTCATCTGCAAGAACAGCTTTACTTTCTTGCAATGATACTGATTGCATCAGGAACTTCATAGTAGTGCAGAACAGTACATAAATTAAAATCATTAGACTGAGGGGATACACAGCTATTAGCACACATCAGCATGCTTTCTTGAATGTGGATTTTACGAAGTAGGAAATGTCTTCAAGAATCTACCTACATCTTTGTGGTTTTGCAAAGGCGTTTTTTGCTGGTATGTGTGTATTAGTGCCAACATCTCCCTTGCTGAATTTGGAATTATAAAAAAAATCCCTGATCTTTGACTACATATTGTCGTATCCAGGGAGGAAAATGTTTTACTGAAGCTTGCTGGAATTTTGAATGAGCTTTAATCACGGAGATACTGGAGACAATTACTCAGGCTGTGGCTACACACAAAATTGCAGCAATTGAACTGAAGATTGGAAACTGATAAAGCAGTTCAAGCCTGTAGAAAAATACCTTTCTCAGCTTAGGTCAGCATAGGCCCCACACACCTTTCTTTGCAGGTAAGGAGGAAGTATCAGTTGTCATTCATCTTGATTCTTACAAGGTTTGAACACAATTCCACACAACATTCTCCTAAGAAAACAAAGAAAATACAGTTTAGATGAAATTTTCATAAAGTAGGCGCCTGACTGGTTAAAAAAATAGCTTTAAAACCCAGTTATCTATTGTTCTCTGTCAGACTTAGAGGAATTTTCAAATGGGATCCTTCCAACATCTGTGTGGAATCCATTTTATGCAGTATTTTCATTAACAACCTGTGACGAGGGAATAAAGAGTACTCATAAAATCTGCAGACATCATCTAGCTGGGAGAGGATGCAAACAGTTTGGCGGATGGACTGAGAATTCAAAATGATGTTGCTAAATTGGAGAAAATCAACGACTCAGTAAAGAAAAGTGCAAAGTGCTACACTTAAGAGGAAGAAATCAAAAGCACAAAGAGAAAATGGGGAATAAGTGGCCAGGCAGCAGTACTGCAGAAAAGCAGCTTGGGGTGTCAGCCGTGAACTGAACAGGAGTCAACAGTATGATGCTGTTCCAAAGAAAGGCTGAGCCGATGCGGGGTGCTGGGTGCACAATGCAGCAGATGACCAGTTTGCTCTTCCTGGCTTGGGGAATGACAGATACAAATGGAGGGTTTCACAGCCCAGCAGCAAACCTGGGAAGAGGCTTTGAAAGATTAAGGAGGTTTGTTTAAGATGGGCAGGACTAGAGAATGATGTAGTAACCATTGGCTTCTCACTGACTGCTGAGAGTGGGACAAAAAGAGGTTTCTTCTTCAAAATAGAGACCCTAGGAAGATCTGAAAACCCCTGCCATTTAGGCATAAGGGCATGAAGTCATAGAGCTACAGAGGTGGCCGTGCACAGTGTCCTTCACTATGTTGTGACCAACTTCATCCAGGGATGCTGTAGGTATGATCAGGCCTGGCAGTGGGCAGCAAATGTAGGATGCAGATGGAGACAAGCTCAAGGCACCTGCTCAGGGGGGCCACAGCTGAACTATGCCGCCCCAGAAATGAAGACAAACTTACTTATTTTGCTGTAAACCCCTCAGATGCCGACATTTTAATTTTACAGTGAAAGCAGAGCAAATTCCTCCTACCACCAAGTTATGGAGAAACCCTGTGGCAGCTGACAGTAAAAGGCCGTGAGTTATGTCCCTGGCCTTTCCTGTCGAGCCATTTCTAAGCATGCTGGTGAGGAGATCCCAGGAGGCTTCCAGGAGGCAATATAAAGTGCCTAAGTCCTTGTCAGTGCAAGCACTTCCTGCTCGTCTTCTTACATCCATGTGGACATTTTTTGTTGCAGTAGCTACTAGTCTCTGTCGTGATTTAAATGGGAAAAAATTTGACAATATTTTCCTCCATGTTTTCAGTTTTCTCTAGAGCTGGCTGCACTTTCCTCAAATACCAGAGCTTTGAATTTCATTGAGGAAAGAATAAAACCAAAAATGCAGAAAAATTCTGAAACTCACCGAGTTTTTCACCCTGTTTCTCAACCAGGAGAAGAAAAGCCTAGCTAATGCTAAGTGACAAATATGGTTTAGCCAACCTCCACTGGCCAAATCTAGTGACTAGTATCTTCTTTCTTTTGGATGAAATGGGATTAGCAGATATATATTGGTCTTGAAAATCAATCAAGAAACATACGGTTCTTGTAAAATTTGGGAAGTTGAGAAGCTCCATGGAGATCCATCATTACTTAGGAAGCCGTGTCCCCTGCAGTAGATCATAGCTGAAAGGATGTGAGAAAACTGAACTATCCTGTTTGCTGTGGAGTGGAGCAGAGAGGAACAAAGAGCACTGTGGCTGAGCAGGCAGAGGGATGGATGGGCAGGTAGTGGGAGCTGAGACTAACCGGACTTGCTGCATGACACTGAGGAAACTTTTCACCTGTCCCTGTGTCACAACATCTCCAACTATAAAATGCGATGAGCCTAGCTTTTCCTTATAAATAACTCTAACTAACTTTCCTTATGATCCAGTGGTCCCATAAATAGCTTGCCTTATAAATAGCTTACATGGCAAACACTACATAGGACATAACGGGCTCTGTGGCATTTTTCATAATAAACACATTTCCAAACCCAAATAGCTCAGTAAAACAGTTACAGATGCTAGGCTTCTTAAGGAAAGCATGTGCTTTCAAAATGTGTTGTTAGTATAAAAACCCAATTCATTGGACTGATTTAAATGTATTAGCAAGCATCTAACCTGCAGTAATTGCAAAAATCTAATCACAAAATTAAAACAATTATCAAGGTAGCCCTCAATGTTCATGATACTACATCTATTTTATACAGAAATTCATAGCATCTGAAGTATCCCATAAAATAAACAAAATAATCACTAACTAAAAAGGAGTTGTTTTTTGCAAATCTTTTGGGTTAGAGTTAAAATAAGTAACTTCACCGATTAGTCACAGAGTGTTTGCTTACTTGGGCTGGAAGCCAGTCCATGTCAGCACTCCCTGGAGTAAATCCATGTGCGACAGCCCAGTGTCACAGAGATGCCCCAAGTGACAATGACTAACAGTGCAAAGGGGTGTCTTGTGATCCCAATTCATGTGCACACAGGGCAAGACCCACATCTTCCAACACTTACAAAGACAAACAAGCTGTAACCTCAGACTGAGATGGTTCATCAGGGAAACTGCTTCACTTGAAAGACCCCATCTTCTCCCCTTTCTTGAAATGCTCTTGCCAGTAAGGGGATTCTTGTATGGTGGAGCTTCTCCTCTACTTGTAGATACACTGGGTGATGCATGTTGGATGGCCCCAACATGCTGCCATTTGTTGGAGAAAATAAAACACATCAGTCCATTTTTTTCTTTCTGCCAATGGCCAGACAATGGTGATTAGCTGGGAAATGTTTGAACTGGCATTGGCAAGTTAGTGCCTCTTTGAAAAGTATGGATACTTTGCGGTTCTTCCTGACTTTGTCTGGGGCTTCAGAGGACAAGTTCATATCAGTGCCTTCCTTTCCGTCATCTTCCAGGAACTGCTTTTCACTTCTGAGAATTACCAAGTGCCAAGACTGATGGCTGAGGTGGTTTCTGGTGGAGCAGGCAGAGACGATGAACTTGACCTGGTTAGCAGGAACATACTGATCTTGTCAAATAGTTCTGACAAAGCATTCAGTGGTTTCATTTCAGTTAGGGTCAAAGAAACCTTCACTTCCACAAGATGAAAAATTCCTGTTTAAATTATCTTAAGGCAACCGTGAAGTTCAGTTCTCCAATCTTGTCAAAATGAGGATCTTCAACCAGGCTGTTAGTGGGCCTCCTGGCATCACCTATCAATAGGACTATTTCTCTGTACAGGCAGTTGTTTGTGAAACTCGTCTTAGCCCTTTCACAACACCCTTTTAGCACTTTCCAAGAGCCATTTAGCACTTAGCACAGGAAGCAATATGTGGCCAAGGACATGGGAAAAGAAGAGGGATATATTAGGGCCAACTGCTGTTTGAGGGAATTTGCTTATTGAAGTAGATTATAGTATCAGAAATGGTAATCAGGTACTGTTGTAGGCAGAAAAAAAAAACCCAAGCAACCTTCCAGGGATAAATTTCTCCAGACTCTGGTTCTGACTACTTTTTAACCGAATCAAAATCTGCAGTCACCAGCGACTCACCGGAATCTATGTCTTTGTTCAGTATAGAATTTTTTTAACTTAGTTGCCATCTCCTGAAGGACTTGTAAATTATCCAGATATTTTCCTCTTTAAATAAGCATGCACTACAACTGAGAAACTGCCTATGGAATATCTGTTAAAAGGAATAGGATGTTTGGTGAACTGCTCCAGGATAAGCTGCTTCTGAGCAGCTTCCTGTTTCTATCTTTAACATTGTCAGCTCTGGTGTCCATGATTTGGACTTCAGACTGAAGTCTTCTGTGTCTGATGCTCCTCTTGCTGCACTTTGCTGCAGTCTCTGCAGTGCCTTGTGGCTGAGAAAGCTCTGCCCATGTTCTCTCTGGAGCAGATAGCTCAACCCTTACATGCATTTTATAATTCTTTATATGTCCCAGCTTATATACAGACAATGTTCTATGTAGTTTCTTACCAAATGCAATACACAGTGTGTTCAGCTTCACTGCCATGTTTCTTGCAGATGTTTCATAAGTTGGCATCACTTTATAGATCTTCCACTATTTCCACTTCTGTTTCTATGCATGTTCTTTCCTCTGCATGACCTGGAGACAGCTTGGCAACCCAAGGCAGCCTAAAGAGCTACTTCTATGCAGAAACCGCAAGTCCTAGAGTGTGCTGAGCCAACATCAAAGATAAAACATTAAAGATACTGACACAGCAATGGCACTGGCAATCAGCTCTTGCACGTGTGAAGAATCTGTAAGAATGCGCTTATGCAGCTCCTTCTTCTATCCATCTGATTAAGGTGATCTGCTACCATTTTACATCGCTTTGTCAAATGTGTATTTGCCAGTTCAGTCTGCTGTCACCAAGAACATTAATGAATGTTCTTGTGAAACTTCCCATGTTCTGCTAATTATCCTCTATCTGATACAACTTTGATCACTTCTTGAATATGGGATTTTCCCTTTAGCCAAGCACTATGAATGGTTTATAAATCCTAGTTTTTACAAGGGTAGGGAGCTAACCTGAGTTAACTCTGAACTTTAGTTTTCTAGCACGTTTGGGTTTTGTTTTAAATACCGGGTGGTTTTGTGAAAGGTGTTTGATGCAATTCAGAACATAAATAAAAAGATTGCAAAAGTGGAAAGAATTAATTCCTCGCTTATCCCATCCTTCTGCACTGCAGACCCAGGGTCCTGCAGGGAGCAGATGACATGACACCATCAACACACTGACACACAGTGAGCAGGAGCACTTCTCACTGCATGGTCACCTTGCTGCCAGGGCAGTGGAGACAGACTGGAGCCCGCTGCCAGCCAGCAACTCTCACCAGTATAGTTGTGGCTGCTGGGGGTTCAGTGTCGAGTCTTTCCCCAGCCTCTCAGCAAGTTTGCAGTTGGCATGAAATGTCACGCTGCTCACAACATTCCACTTAGTAGCCAAGCTGCCAGCGAAAACCAGCTCTACCATTTGAACCGCTGTTCCAAGTTACAGAGTCAGCCTTATTCAGTAGGGAAACAGTCGGCCTGGACAGGTAATTACATCCTCAGTTATCTCTTCCTTCAAAATCTTCCTCCGTATTTATATCTTGGACCTGTTTTGGCATTCGGACAAGGCTGGTGCTCGTCTATCTGTGCAGTGATGCAAAGACGTACAGGAACCCCTACACAATCACCTCTCCTATAAGAGGCAGCTTTAGTATCGCCTATGTCCTACATCCCCCAAGGGAAGCTTCCCTCTTGAATGGTTTGGTGAAACCGGTATGTTTTGAGCTGGAGCTGAAGAAGCGGCCGCTAAGCCAGCGCAGCCATTCCGGGACTTCTCTCCCACGGCCTTCCCTAGGGATGGAGGGCAGGCAGCACTTCTCTGCTGGAACGGACAGCTGGAGATACGGG
>VZTJ01006781.1:84065-102198 GCA_013397795.1 Orthonyx spaldingii | reverse complement strand
CCGCGCGCTGCCCTCACGGCGCCTCGTCAGCCGGCGCGGGGTGGGGCGGGGCTGATGGCGGCCCGCGGCTGGGGCACCCCGCCCGGGGGGAAGTCGCTTTCATCCTCTTATGCTGCTCCGTTGCGGTTTTCCACACTAAGACGAGCAGCAAAGAATGAGTGGGGTTGAGGTCCAGGAGAGAAGGTTGAGGTCCACTTCAAAAGGAGGAGCGAGAGAGAAAGCAAATAAACATCTTCACAGTTCTTCCTGATTTTTCAAGTGGAGAGGGGAATGTCTGTAGGATAGGCGAGGCTCTGGCCCACATGCTTCACCAGCGCCGGCGGTGGCGGGTTTCAGGACTAGAACAGCCGTCAGTAGATTCCAGCACAGCAAGTTCTGTTTTCCTTTGATTAAGAGATCGGGTGCAAAGGGCCAACCACCAGTCAATTTGGTAAAAAAAAAAAACCCACAGAAACAAAAGGGAATTGAAGCAATCCATTTCTTTTGAAGATAAGGGTGAGGTGGCACAAATGCCATCCAAATTGCTGAGCATCTCAGTATTGCCTGTGTTAGGCTCACAGGTCAAATGCAGTGTGAAAGCAATGAGAATATTCAACTGCCAGGGCATCTGGGCTGTGTCAGAAAGACTTGCTGCTTTCTGCTTTCTTAGAGCTAAAAGAAAATTCGGTAAATAGTGGAGCTGAATGCTTCATCCTCCTCCCTCACAAGCTTGAGGAGGTGACAGATGTTTCCTCAGGGCCTGTTATTTCAGACACCTCCATGATTTATATATCTCTGCAAGCCTGGTGGGTGGAATTGCATGTCACAGACGAGCTGAAAATAGCTTGTATATGCTCGTATACAGATTCTGAGATCTATTGGCCCATGCAGAAAAACTCCAAATCGAACCACATGATCTGTGCCTGGCAGATGCATTAAGATGTACTGATGGAGCAATGGTGGGTTAAAGTGAAGTTAAAATGTTCAGTGGAGAGCACTGGCAAGGACTCTGCAGTAACATTGTGCACAGCAGAACCACCGTGGTTTAGCTCTCATGATTGTTTTGCTAAGACAGGCAAAACATACAGAGCGAAAATTCATATTTAGAACAACATGCAATTCCGTGTGGGATCATAGAACTGGACAAGACTGCATTTGGCTTCTACATGAGAGGTTCAGAAGGTACCTGAAAGGTGGTTGCAGAGCTTCGTTTGGATGTCTAAGTCCTTCTCACTAGAAGCAGTTCTTGGGGAAATTCTGCTGTGGGGCCTTGGAGTGTCAAGCTGTTGACACCTGGTCACATATTTTGGGATAGCCTGGTGAAAGAAGCAGACGAATAAATATGCTACATCCACGCATGCCCAGCATTCCAAAGATCTGTTAGGTGGCACTGTGTATGGCACATAGGCACATACTGCGCTGAAAACCCAGTGTCAAGGCTAAGGTGTAAGGGAATGTTCTCAGGGGAACGTCTCAAAAGCTGAGGTTTCTGCTTCCTTCCATGTGTAGAGCCCAGGGAGTTTCACCCAGCTGCTTATTAAGTTTTCCCCTGAGTGCTGCCTGGCTTCCTTTGGGTACAGCTCAGAACCAGCATTCCCTGGGAGATGATAATATTTTCCAAGGCCGGGACATTCATCCATGCCAGCCTCTAGAGAATATGGAGAAGCTGTGCAGAAAGGGCCTGGGCACACTTGTCCACACCCTGTAGCCCGCAGTAGACATTCACATCCTGCCAAGGTAAACTGTGTGAGCGGTGCGCCTGATTCACAGCCAGGTCTGCAGCAAAAGCAGGGAGTGAAGAGTGGCAGAACTTTAACTCCTTGGGAGGGGCTGAAGACAGAACTCGCAGCAGACGACCCAAATTTTTGGTGGGAGCCTGTATCTCACAAGGTTTCCTGCCAGAGTTTCTGCTGTACCACATGCCATCTCTGCACTTAAAGCCTTTTTTTTTTTTTTTTTTTTTTTTTTTTTTTTTTTTTTTTTTTGGGGGGGAGGAAGGTTTTTTGTTTGGTTTGGGGTTTTTTTCCCTCAAATACCACCTTCAGGCATTTGTTTCCACTTACCTGAGTGCTTCCCAAACACTGGGCTTAAACTTACTGCTGTCTAGTTGCCTTTGATCACCAATATGTGATGACTCGGATCTGGAGCCTAACCCAGTACTCTCACCCAGGAATTGTTCAACCTATTTAATTTCTCAGAGATTATCAGGATTCAGCATGTGCTTCTTTCTCTTTTGTCAAGGCCGCATGACTTCCACTTTTCCCTTGCATCTTCCAACTTCCCTGTCCCCATGATTGTTTGCTATTCCTTTTTATTCTTTTGAGTCTCTCTGCCACAAAGTGTCACACAAAGTGATACTTTCAGATGTATGGTGGAGCTGACAGGGGATGTTAATTCTGCTCTCAGAGGTGCCTTTAGAAAAAATGTATTCTTTAAACACCTGCAAGACAAAAAGGTTTCACTTTTAAGCTGATGAACAAATAATTTGTCCACAGTCAAAATATTTGTGGTGATAATGGTGCTGTGCCCTGAGGGAATTAATTCAACTATCACTTTCCTGCTTACAGATACCTGAGTCCAGTGATGTCCCATGTTGTATCCCAGTCCAAGACACATGGCCCCACTCTTGCAGGAGGAAAATTCTGGATCTTTGGAAAACTTTAGTGAAATTTTAAGTGGCACAGCAGGAGTAGAACCCAAGGTCTTCCGCTGGTTTACTCTTACCCAACACAATGTACACCTCTCTGTCCAAAATTTTGGATGACATCAGTGGGAGAAATGGTATAAAATTGCCATTCTGTCTGGGAAGATGTTCGATCTGTTTGCTCTTGCAATGTCTTGATGTGTGTGTGGCCATATGGGAGTGTGGCAACAGCTCCCCTAATCTTCAACCTGCTACTGTAGTGGAAAAAATAACATAGAAATATCCTGTAATTGTTTTTTTAAAAAATTGTGTTGTGTTTTTTTTTTTTTAAACACTTCTCCTATACTAGTTGCAGTCCAGGAAACTTCGTGTTTATTAAGCACTGTGTAAATTTGCAGCTCTCTACAAATGTAAAATCAATAGCGGTGATAACAGCAGCAAAGTGCTCAGTCCAGCCCTGGTAATAACCCAAGAGTGCTAATTTCTTGATAAGGTCACTTGCTTCACACAGGCACCTCCTCTCCATGTGAAAACACAGGGTGCAGCACACAAGATATTTGTGTTTCCCTGACAAGACAGGAGACACTGAAAACATGTAATTTCCAGCAGGTGATAATGGCGGGCACATTGAGCCTGAAGGACTCTTACAATCTATTGTAGAGGCCTTCACCCCTCCACTAAGCGCTGCAAACATGTTCTGTTCTAGGAAATAAAAATCTTAGCAAACATCTGGTATCCTTTAATCTCTTCTCATAAGCGGATGAGAAAGGGGAATCGCCAGTAACCTGATGGAGTGAACAAAACTGTATGTCTGGAGGATGAGCAGAGCGACAAGACGAAGGATTGTGTGGCTGACCTCTCTAAACTGTGGTCTCCATCAGTGATGCCACCACTCATAGCCTGGGCAATTTCTGAGGTTCACTGAGTGTGCGTAGGGACCACACTCCCACCTCTCCCCAGGTGTCCTGGTGCTCTAATGGCAGCTCTGCCTGCTCAGGCTACCCCACTTCTGTCCAAACTGGCAGGTGGAAGGGCTTTGGGCTTTTCACAGCTGGAACTTTACCACCAGTGGCAATAATTAAGTATTTACTATGGAAAAATAGCTTATATACCCCTAATGGCTGATTGCCCCCCTCTACCTTCCACTGCGGTGATTCTTTTAACAGTGGAACTGCTGCAGACAGCTCTGGTTGGCTCCGTGCAGTCTGCTCCTCTTCCCTTCCAGGTCCCCTTTTAACCTGGTTTAGGGTTCCCAGGTGGCTTACAGCATTCAGCTGGCCTCTGTCATGACCTCCCCAAGGAGTTCTCTTGTAGACCTGAGAACCTAGGATAAATCCACTCCCTCCTCCCTGCTCACCTCTGTCAGTGAGCCTGGCGTCATCTTGCTCTGTGGTGAGTCCACAGTCACCTTTGGGTTTTTTCTTTGCCATGCTGCTGCAGTAAATCCAATCCATCTGCACATCAGTACCCTTCTGTTTCCTTCTTCCCTGACCTCTGCCTGCTAACACATCCCTAGGTCCAGTGACCCTTGGCACAGGAAGAATCCTCCTTAAGCCCCTATCCCAAAGGTAGCAATTCCTGCTTAAATACTAATCATACAGTAATAATCACCAGAGGGGTGGCAGGGACTTCAGGAGATCTCTAAAGCTATCTCCCCTCTCCAAGCTGGAGTCGCCAAGGAGCAGAGCCTGACGTGAGCGTTAAACGCTTCCAGCAATCGGGATGCCGCAGCCTCCCCAGCAGCCCCCTGCGGCCCAGGAGACCGTCCTGGAGAAAAAGTACTTTCTTGAGCATAGCACAAATCCTTCCTCCTGCAAATAAGGCTGATGATTACTTGTCCTTGTTCTGGTGGATCTGCAGTAGAACTGATCACTGTCTGCTTTATAGAACCTTTTATATAATAACAAAATAGGTTTTAGAGTAACTGAGAAAGAGGCGTTTGCTCACTTGCAAAGTCAGGAAATTCCCTGCCAATGGACATTCTTTGTCGGGGATCCTTTGCCAGCATAGGCTGAATACTAAGCCCCACAATCTGCATTTTCCTTTTGAATGACTCCCACAAAATAAACCAAATATCACATCCAAGGAGATTTATTACATCCCTTCCAAGTGTGAAGCATTCCTCAGTTACATTCCACTTCTGTCTTTTGTGCTTAGGAAAGGGGAAAAAAATCGCTGTGATGCCTCTGGATCCCACCCCTCCAGGGCTTCTGTCGTTAATAAAGTTGAGCAGCTGGAGCCAGATTTGTCAGACTAGTCCTGAATGGCTGGCTCGCTCCTGCTGCAGGAGCAGCACCATCAGAGCAGAGCTAGGATTCCTGCTTCTGCTGGAAGACTAATAAGTCGTGGCACCACGTTTCCTCAGCAAAACCACCTTCTGTTGTTCCCAGTGACACCCTATCCCCGTGGCAGTCGCTTGCCAGAGTGGATCTTCTTGCTTCCTAGCTGCTTTGCCTTCTCCTGCCTCTGCATGATGCAAGAGTTTGCAATGCTTTTTGGGAGCTCAGATGTGCTCTCAGAGACTCTGCTTGAAGTGATTGCTCTCTCCAGGCTTTGCAGTGAAGCTTTTATCCAGATGTGTAAATGAGGATATGTATAGAGGGAGGGCAAGGAGGTGAAACCTCTGTTGTGTTATCTGAGCTTAATTAAGTTTCTCCCCTAGGCAGTTGCTAATTGATTGACCCCAGGACTATAAAAGGAAGCAAATTTACCAGAGCTCATTAAAAGAGCAGAGTTTGAAATTTGAATTTTTTTTATTTTATAGATGAGTACCTTTGACTGATGCCTTGCTGACTCATATTCATGAAACAAACTCTGTTCAGCAAATGTTGGTAGGTGGATTTGGTTTTATAAACCCAAACGAGAGAAGTGGTGAGTACACAGATGCCTGTTCATCATCACTGTCCCTTGCCAGCATTTATAGGTATCACTTAACTGGAGCTCTGATACTGCTTTCTGCCCCAGCCAAGGCTGCGCTAACCAGCTTGTTGTCTCTTTCAGCAGATGTCAAGTCCATTTCAATTTCACAGGCTTCAAAAGCTTTTCACAAAATTGACAAAAAAAACCTCCCCAAACCAAAAATCACCATAAAATGCAGCCACTGCAGGTGTGGGTGAAACCAGCTGTGCAACAGCATAGGGCAACACCCCAGTGCAATAGTGTAGTGAGTGGAGAAGGGAAAAAGATGCTATGTCCAAGGGGAGCTGCAGGAAGAACAAAGGGAAGAGGATTGTCTTCTCCCAAACAGCTGGAACATGGACTTTACCAAAAATGCAGAGATCATTTCCAGTCTGAGGGTGTTCACATCTGTCTTACACAATCGAACTCCCATGCAGAGTGGGAGTCACCCGAGTGACAGTTGCCTTCTTCTCAAATACCTCAGGGCACTGTTGGCAGGCCTCCTCTCCAAGTACTTCTCTTGACTTTTTTTTGTGAGGTTTGACACAACGGGAGCTTATCCTGTCAGGACTGAGACATAGCCAGTGTGCGGAAAAGGCTACAGGAAATAAGGTGGGCAGAACAGCGTGGAATAGATATGCACACCTGAAGATGTGAAGGATGAAGGAGACCATAATGAGCACAATGGAAGAGCAGCCACTGCCCAGGTGACAGGTGGCTATTAGAAGGCCAGCTTTCACAACCAACCCAGCAAAAGTTCCTTGTGTCACTTGCAGCCAATTCACTGCAGCTCCAGTCAGCCTTAATTCCATCACAGATGGGTTTTAAAGCTATTTCTAGTGTGGAGGGGGAAGTCCTACTGTGTAGCAAACTGAAAAAGTAGTGTATGCACTCTGGATGTGAGAAGTTGCAGCAGATTTAAAGTTTCTCCTGTCAGCCTGTGAGTTGCTTCCCTTTTTTTCCTTGCAAGGACAGACTGGTGTCCTATTCCCTCCAGCTCATCAAAGAATGTGCTCATCTCTCCTGAAGAGATTTCATGCATTATATGAAGGCTTTCAAAAATTTGATGGAACTGTCAGCTGAACAGTAGCATGGACAGGTGACACCTGTCCTACATGTGTTTCACTGTGAACACATCTCTACAGTTATGATTGCCTACCTCTGTCCTGGGCTTGTTTGCCTCTAGGCCCTTCAGAGCCCTTCTGAGTAGCTTTTCTGTCTCTTCTGTTTGTAAAATGTTTAACATCTGTGAGCGTTTACAGGAAAGTTCCAAGTTTCACGCCGTATTTGAAAGTCGCTGGTTTGTTGGGTCTCTGGTTTAGGTAGTGGTTCCAAGAATAAGTCTCTAGTTGTAGCTATGAGGAAGAGAGACTGTTTCTGTCTCTGTAGTGAAATGACATTTGTTGACAGGAAGAACTGACCTTCCAGGAGAAGATGTTGCTGAGGAGAGAGGGGAAGCCAAGTGTCTTCTCCTTGGAGCACATGGACTTACCCCTCCTGAGTGTACTTGTGACCCTCACAACTGTCTCCCCTACTGTTTGCTCTGTCTGCTTCTTTCTCTTTATTCTTTTCCTCTCTTCCCAACCACACCCACTATTTAACCATTTAGATATAAAAATAAAAAATAAGAAAACCACCCAACCCACTAGACAGAGGGTTTGCTAAAGAAGGGTAATTTTAAAAGCAAGTCTTTGAGGTCAGTGTGTAATTGTACCATTGGGACTGTGTGATCTGAGACAAAAATAATCCACTGGGTATCTGGTCAAGAAGGAGAGGATGACAGCCTGCAGTGAGGGAAGAGTGACTTACATGGGATTGACCAGGCAGCAAAAGACCAGGCAAAACTACTCCCTGGCACCAGAATTAATATTTGTGCAGAATACTGCAAATTATTCTGCCTGTGATGGGATCATTACAGCTGCTGTTCGGGTCACAGCCTCCCTTGGTCTGTGCCAGGAGGCACTGGGTACTTCCTGGAAATTTAATGGTCTTCCACAGAAATAAAGATATGATGTGAAGTATATTTATATATTAACTTGCTCCTGAGGAACATTTCTGGTTTGATGTGGAGTTTAGGGTGCTGAGGTTTTTTAATGGTTCTCCATTTTCAAACCCCTGCTTCAGGTACTTTATGAAAACCTGTCTTCTGCAAAGGGTTCATAGGACTGTAAGCCATGCCCTTGGAATAAAGAAGGATGTTTTCATCCCTATAAATATCAGTTCTTTTCTTTGCTGTTCCTTCTCAGTAATAAATGACACCAGTAAGTTATGTGGGCCATTCGTATAATGTATTTTACCAATATTTCCTTTAGTGCATTTTAAAGGAAGAAGTGAGCCTGCTAAGTGCCCAAATATCTCTGCTGTCTGCTAGCCCTGAGAGTACAATACAGGGGATAGGAGGACCACACCACTGTGCTTTGTTTTGTTTATCATTCTGGCAGAGACAGTGGTAGCCCCCATCACTTGGAAATAATGATGCTAATTCTCATACTGGGGCAAAACACCAGCTGTTTACAGAGAACCATGATTTTCCTGGCTTCGGAGGTGGCTTGGTGACACCAAGCAGACTTTCATCTCTGTCATTCCTAAGACTGAGTTACTTTCACAATATCCCAGATAAAAGCACCATAAAAATCAGTTTTATTGTGAAAGAAGTTAAATTTGAGAGGAGGCAGCATTCCTGTACATTGATGCCAGTGGCTGTGGGTATAGAGCTTTACCTGAATTGATGTCACTTGTCTTTCCACTCCAAGGTGCCCAGCCATGAACTCTCCAAGATTTCACTGCAGTTCAGTATTTTCCTTTCTCAAACCACTGTCTATGCATGAAAGGATTTATTTTTAATCAGAGGCCAGTGCTGGTTGCAGGGGTCTTTACTTTGTGACCTTCAATTCTGTTTCTAGGAGGAGACAGTGGGTTTCAATACCTTCTTACTGTGGCTGTCTCTGGGCCAGCCCTTCCCAGAACAGATGCCACTGATTCAGGAGGTCTTACTGCCTCCCCTTTATTTAAGTGCTGGTTACACAGCCCTGCCAGGATCCATTGCCGTTGTAAACCACGTTCAAGGGATAAGCAATTTAGGGTTTGGAGTCATTGTAGACCAGCCCTGGAGACCTCATGCAATTGTTTTTCATCCCTCTTACACCCACAGTTCTGCTAGATTAGAGTTACTGCACAATCCAGACACTTTCTGACTTGAATTTGAGTTGGGAAAGACACACAAAACAAAGAAATTTGTGTTGTAAATTCGATTTCTCAGATTTCAGTGATTTGTCATGGTAATGTGGCTCAATCTATGCAGTCACAGAAACATTTCACAAGTTCAAACTCTTCTGATGCTATTAACTTCCCTCAGTGTGGCAGGGTGCAGTGACTGTAGGAGGTGAGGTTAATTCCAAATCATCTGTGGTGGAAAACAGACATGGCACCCCACATAGGGAAGCATTAAATCTACAAAATGAGGATTAAGCTAGAAACCATTCTGCAGCCTAGAGATCTATTTGAGAAGACTAGATTCTTGGCTCAATTGTTTTGTGCCCCTTTGTGCCCCTGTACAAGTCCAACGGGGTATATGCTGCCTCTTAGTGCAGCTCAGGTCAATGGGACAGCACTCAAGCACTTTCCTGTGTGCGTTGTGCTCGCCCACAAGCCAAACCAAAAACTGTAATTCAGAGCTCAGGCAATGGGGGTGATCTAAAAATAATAGGATTAAAACCAGTAAATGATGGTTTCCTAGGTTTGCCTGCCTATGTTGGAGCCAACGGGGTGCATTTTCAGCCAGTTCCCTGCAACTGTCAGAAGTCACCTAAGAGCAAGGAGGGCGAGAAGCTTCCACATTCCCAGCACTTCAGGTGCCCAGGCTTTGAGAAAACTGCTAAATGTTCTGAGATATTTGGAGAAAGAAAGATCTGGCAACACTTGTTAGCCCTGTTTGCCACACAAGCCAGAATCTCTCATTTCTCTAGTACATATTTTCCTAGAAAAACTGGCTGTTTGTGGCTTGGATGGGTGGTCTCTTCAATGGGTAAAAACTGGCTGTATGGCCAGGCCCAAGGAGTTGTGGTGAATGGAGCTAAATCCATTTGGCCACTGCTTGTTAGAGGTGTTCCCCAGGGCTCAGTTTTGGGGCTGGTCCTGTTTAACATCTTTATTGATGACTTGGACATTGGGATTGACAGTATCCTCAGTAAAGCTGCAGATGACACTAAGTTGTGTGGGAGTGTTGATCTGCTTGAGGGTAGGAAGGCTCTGCAGAGGCATCTGGACAGGCTCAGTCAATAGACTGAGGACAACTGCATGAAGTTTAATAAGGCAAAGTGCTGGGTCCTGCACTTGGGTCACAACAACCCCATGAGGCACTACAGGGTGGGGGAAGAGTGGCTGGAAAACTGCCCAGCAGAAAAGGACCTGGGGGTGCTGGTCAACAGTGGCTGAACATGATCCAGCAGTGTCCAGGTGGCCAAGAAGGCCAATGGCATCCTGGCCTGGATCAGCAGTAGAGTGGCCAGCAGGACCAGGGCAGTGATTGTCCCCCTGTACTCGGCTCTGGTGGGGCCACGCCTCAAGTGCTGCATCCAGTTTTGGGCCTCTCACTTTAAAAAGGACATTGAGGTGCTGGAGCATGTCCAGGTGGGGACTGATCTTTTCTACCATGCCTGCAGTGAAAGAACCAGAGGAAATGGTCTTAAGTTGAGACAGGGGAGATTCAGATTAAGTATTAGAAATAAACTTTTCACTGTTAGGGTGAGCAGACATTGGAATAGGCTGCCCAGGGAGGTGGTGAAATCACCATCCCTGAAGGCGTTTAAGAGGCATCTGGATATGTGCGGGGTGATATGGTTTAGTGGTTTAAGGGTTACAGCAGTACCGCTGGGTGGATGTTTGGACTTGATGATCTTAAAGGTCTCTTCCAACTTTGATGATTCTATGCTCAGTAGATGTTAGAGATGCACAGGTGCAGAGCCACGGGCAGGGAGTTCTTGAGCACTTTAAAGAGCCTCTTTCTTAGAGATGCTGCCTTTGGCTATGTTTCATACTTCATGTTTTGGACTGCTGCTATACTCAAGTTCTCAATTAATCAAAAGCTGTACAGGAAATGGCAGCACCAAAGGGACCTGCTCAGTATGCCAAGGAGACACACATACTCTGGGACAGAGGACCCAGGGACCAGGGACTGCCTTGCCTTGCCTTGCCTTGCCTTGCCTTGGCTAACCCATCTACCCCACAGTCACCTGCAGAAAACATATCTCTCCCCACCTCTGTTTCCTTGCTGGGCATCTCTCTAGCAAGCATGAGGGATTTGCTCAGTGGGGCTTATGGAAGGCAGCTGATAATTTTTATTTCTTTATTTCAGATCTCCATCCATGCATGAAGAGCAGGCCACACTTGGCAGCAACTGTATGAGACTTGTTGATCCAGGTAGGCCCTCCCCTCCTTTTTGCAAGTTAAGAAAGTCACATTAGGGGAAACTTCATTCACCAGGGCTTCCCCCAAAGTAGTTCTTGCTCAGCAAGAGGGCAGTTGGCTGGCCCAGGTGAGCTCTCCTGAGGCCGGGAGAGCAGCAAGGCCAGCTCCCAAGAACAACTGCATGCCCAAGCGGTGTGGACAGTGCCAGCCTCACCTGGCTTTCCTGCATCCAGCCCCAGCCCCGTGCGCTGCTTGGGCAGGGAGAGGAGGGCAGGGGAGTTCGCTGCCAAGAGTGACACTCTGTGTGTGCCTGACAGCATCTGTTACCATGGCAATGTGTATTTGAGCCCGAGCCAAGCCGCATCTTCCCTGAAGTTGTGAATTGAGCTTAGCTTTATTTATTTAAAACCAACCATAACAAGTGATAGAAAGACAAGAGACACATTACAAATCCCATTGCACAGGACGTAGCCAAATGAGTCAGAGGCACTGCAGGCTTTAATCAGCCCACCTGACGTCAAACCTCTCCATCAGAGGAAAGTGCCGCCTGGAAATGTCAACATGCCCAAATGGAAAGGCCAGAAGGTAAATCTTTTCCTGTGCTCACTCACTGAGTAGGAAACAACAATTAAAATACAGCCAGTTCCCTAGACACATCTTAATAGCACTCTGATTGAACATTTTTCTCCTCCTGGTCCTCTCCCATCCCTGCTGTTAGCTGCCTGGGGACAAGGCCTATTGGTTTGAAGGATCTTTCTAATGTAACATCAAACCCCAGATCCTGCAGGAACAAGGTGTTACCACCAGCAACAAAAAAAGGGCTCCGTAGGAAAATTTTGTTACTGAAATGACCTCTCCCACAAACACTGAGTTTACCATGCTATGACAGTGATTCTCAGTTTCACACATGTGAATGCCCAGGGGTAAAAAGAGCAACTTACCTTGGACCTATGCCACTTGTCAACAGAAAGTTGGGATGAGGAAAAAAACCAGCAGGAATGAGACCATTTTTTTGCCAGAGGTGTCACCCACCTGAGGGTAGGTCAACACCAACCCTGGCAGATGCACCACAGCAATAGGAAATGGTCACAGGCTGTAACAGATGCATGACCTACTGGGAAGAAAAACTCTCTTGCACCCTTTCCAACAAAACTCAAACTATGGCCCTCTGTGATACACACAAGGTGAGGAGCCCCCAGCTTTGAATACAAGAAGTCTGTTTGTGAGTGTATATCTTAAGCTAGGTGTGCAAAAGGGAGAGGGGTCAGCCAAGGGCACCTACAGCTTTATCTGCCCCTTTGACAAACACCAAGCTAGGAAGCCTAGGGAAACCATCCATTCCCAGCCCACTGGTGTTTGCCAGGGGTGACAGAGGGACACATGCAGACATCAGGGAAAACAAGCACCCTGAGAAGGAGGAAGGAAGGAAGAATGTAAATGCAAACCGCACCACTTAAAAGTAGGGCAGCATTCCAGTTCCTCCAAAGTGTTCCCCACACCCAGCACTGTACAGCAGCCAACCTGGTGGGCTTCTGATCTTCCCAAACCACTTAACACTTCTCCCCCTTTTATTTTTGTCCTACGTGTGTTTTGCTTTGGTGGCTGATCCTGGCTATGTGCCTGACACATTACACTGGGATTGCTTTTCTCTAGGAGATGTCTGTAATGAAGTTTTCTTTCACTGTGTTCCCTTCCCCCTGTAGTGAAAGTCTGTAATTACCACTGAGGGGTGAGGCAGACGGCACTGAAACAATGTCATTTGAACGGGGGTGAGACATGCCTGAATTGCTGGGTTGTGCTTTTCTCCTCACAGGATTTCTTGTGGATCTGAACCTTGCTTTTAACCCTTGGCAGTACAGGGAACATCATCCCCCCACTCCCGTGACCAGCCTGTGTGTGCTGTATCTGCCCGGTTCTGACCAGGGCAGATTCTGTTGGATGTAGCCAAGATGCAGGTGTCCAACTGCTCCACCATGCTTGAGGGGCCAAGTGGCACAAATCTGCCTGAACTGCCCTCTAGTCACCATGTGGGTAACTGGGAGTTTGCAGTTGACTCTATATGGCACATGCAGTGTGTCAAAGCAGAGTGGTTGCCATCCCTTGCCCTGACTCATCCAGTTCTGTTCCAGCAGCTCTTCAGCTGCCTCCAGTACCAAAGCCATTTGCTTCCCACTCCTTGAGGCAAGGTACCTTCTTGGGGGTAAAATTCAGTCAGAGTGTGCAGCTCTTCACCCTTCCTAGGGAAAGATTTGAGTTGTAGGAAATGGTTAGGAGAAATGAGGCCATGCATCCCCCTAAGAATAACTCTTTAGGTTGTCTACAGCCCTGTGAAGTCTGTCTGGGTCCCTTTTGCAAGCAGGTCTTGCAGCCATGAATGCTAGGAGCCTAGGAAATAAAAAGTAGTCATAGCCACCCACTTCTGCTGTCCTGCAGCTTCCTATTCGCATAGTCTCTTCAAATGCTAACAAACTGCTAGAAGGAGATGCCCTTATACTGAAGTTACTCTTCAACCAGTTAGCCTGAAAATTGTCTGATTCCCATGGGAGACTGCCAGCCTATGCTCTTTCTGAGGTAGAGCAGGAAGGGGAGTTTGCATGTGACAAGGCAAAGGAACATCCTTAGCTGGCCATGAAGAGCTGAAGGAATTACAAAGAGATTTTTCCTCCTATATCAGTTACTTCCAAAGTGATGAGTTTTCAGTTCTCATCTTTTGTTATAGTACATATTTACTATTTGGGGGCTTTGCTTTCTGACATGCTGGCAGAAAGACATATAGCCACAGGCAGCTCAGCCACATTCCCAGGAGGCTATAGGGGTTCTGTGAAGGGATGTTCCTAGGGTCCGGTGTCTTGTATTCAAGGCTTTCCTTTTCCTAGGTCTTTCCTCCTTCCTACTGTGTGTCACTCACTGCTTGTTTGCAAGGCTGATTTAAATCTATCCAAAGGCCCCAAGTTTACCCCAGAAAAAATAATAATTGCAGTGCTGAGCTCTGTGGCTTCCCTTTCATTCCCCACATAGCATTAGGGTGCTCACTGAAACCACAGCATTCATGGATCCTTGCCATATGCAAACATGCAATTAATATGCTCTTCACTTTCCCCTCTACTTCCTGAGCAAGATGGGGGGAAAAAAGCACAAGTTGTGGTGCACATTTCCTTATGACACACACATGTGTGTGTCTGCACTTCTCTGCAGGGGCAGCATGGCTCACACCTACCTGGATTTGGTGGTCATTGATGAAATGTGTCTGCTTGCAGGCAGACATTTAATTTGATCTTCTGTGTAGCTGCACACAAAGCAACCTGCAGAACACAATTCATTCCCTCTTTCAGTTGTGGCAGCAGCTCTATGAACACTCTGGTTTCACAGGTGTTACCCCCTTCTCTGTTTTTAGCAGGGAGATGCAATGGGCTGGCTTCCCTCCCTGTCTCACTGCTGCTTGCAGGCCGTGGGAGCAGGTGTGCTGGGTAGCTGGCTGGGAGTGCACACAGGAGGAGGAAGGAAATGAAAATCAGCTGAAGCTGGCGGGAGGGAGAAGTGTGTGTGCAAGAGAGTTTAAACCAGAAAATCCAAAGGGAGACAGATTTCCTGGATGAGGCAGGGCTGTGCATCAAGAGAGCAAAGGAAAGGCTCCAGCAATTGCAAGTCCTTCCTCAAAAGTTACCTTTTGCTAGAGAATGTTTTGCTGTATCACACCCTATCTTGACTTTTTTTTCTGGGTTTTTAGTTGTCCCCATAAAAACCTAAATGAAGAAATCACAGCCCAAAGGTTGGATAAGTAACAACTTGTGCCATCACACAAGACCTGACTCCTAAGAGCCTGTCTGGGGACGGTAGTACCTCTCCTTTGAATTAGGTTGAAAGCCCCATTTCCATCCTCACCTTGTTCTCAGTGGGCCTTCAGGAAGAGAGGGGACCTACAATGCAGCAGATGCTCCCTCTGTCCGTGGTACACAAAACAGTGAGCAAAACCACACCAAAGCAATGTACGGAGAAGTAATCAAATCCAGAGAAAAGACAAAGCAAAATGAAGGCAGGATTGTTGCAAAGAGCTACTGAAGGGCCAAAGTATGGAGCCTGCATGACTCCAGAAAACCTTCATGGCTAGGAAGATAGCTTGTGGCAGAAGCTGTCTATTCCATCCATGTGAACACCAGTGCTGGAAAATTAAACAGGACAAATGGTATCTTTCGCAGACTTGAAGTAAAAGCTTGTCTTTGGTGGCAGGCCTAAAGAGCCAGCCTGACCCCCAGAGCAGAGCAGTTCTAACAGCATGAATCATTCCCACACCAGCTGTTCAGGCTGCAAACACTAGGCAGATGACCCCTCCTGTAACAACAGAGCCTGCATGCAGCAAACCAGAAAGCACCGACATTTCACCCTACATTCCTCAAGAAATACTCATTCTCAAAGGGTTTGTGAAACCTCCTGGCACAGTCCTGAGTGGGGGAATCAAAAGGTTCGACTTGTCACGTTGCAGAATGGCCTGGATTGCTGTCCATATGTTCAAGCCCAGGGCCTGCTTACCTTGTCTTGCACGTCTTGCTCACAACAATGCAGGATGAAGGCAAAGCAAATGCAAAGTGGTATGATGAGAGACTTGCAGTTCTCACTCCATGGGCATAAAGGCGAACAGTGGGAGCAGGACCAAGCAGGATGAAGCACAGGAGAGCAGGATCCCTTTCTTATGAGAAATGGACTGATGATTCATTTCTCAGCAGTGATAAAATTAGCTTGGTTGGTCATACATGTGCATTTGCAGTATCAAATATTGTGAGGCCAGCAAGACTTAACTGTTGTCAGTTTGACTTGTTCAGCCTGAACATACTTGTTTGCTATTTCAATCTCCTGCTGTAATCAGATTGCAAATGAATCTAAGAAATCAGAGAAAACTGGGCTGAAAAGGAATTTGATCATGTAATTCAGCCCCTGCCCCAAAGTTGCTTCCTGCTCTACTGTATCTATGTCCCAAGAGATGGCTGCAGAACTTGGTTTTAAAGATGCTCTAGTAAGGGTGATGCACCATTCAAGTGCTGCAAGCGCTGCAGTTGCCAGGCCTCTGCTTCAGCAGTGCCACTCAGCCTGTCCTTGTCCCCCCTTACTGCAGGCACCCACAGCCAGCTGCAGGAGCACATCTGAGTTTTCCTGAATTGCAATCACCTCCCCTCACCCATCAACAATTTGCTTGTTTCCAGGTCTCTTCTGGAGCACAAAACTGCTTAACTTCAGAAATACCTCTCCTTTTTGCCTCCAAAGAGTCTGCAGCAACACTCTCTGACCATCTAGGTGACATTTCCGTTACTTTTAGTGAACTGCGCTTGTGTCTGACATAAGCAAAGTGACCATTTCAAAGCTCTACACAAGTGCTAGGGATGGGGGTCCCCATCAGAGCTCTCCAAGATGCGACAAAGCAGCTTTCCGATTCAACACCAAAATGGGATATTTGTTATGATTTTTCCTTGCCTGAAAAGGTACAGCAGTGATAGACAGAGAAGCTGCATCTGGGCAGTTATGCTCAGTGCTAAAAGCACTGAATAGAAGCAGGGTTTCAGACCAGGCAATTTAATTTTTTCTGAGATATTTTAATCTTCAGATTGGATTTCACAGCTCCTATCTGACTGTGCCAAAGCATTTTCCTTTCAGAGCACAAACAAGTGAGGTTTACTTTGCTTGACCTTTTCTGATGACACTGCCACCCATGCTGTGCAAACCATCGCTGACACCATCTGAGCTTCCTCGGCCTGAGCATAAATACAGTGTGCGTCCTGAGAAGAGGCTTCCTTGTATTAGCTTGGGCAAGGCACTGAACCAGGAACTCTTGGTTTCACCAGTGAGTCTTCGTAGTTAGGGAAGCGATATCGGTGTTTGGTTAGTGGCAGGAGGTGAAGCTGCCCCTGCTGTAGCTCTGTGACCCTGGCTGTCACTCCATTGCTACAGCAGGGCTCAGTCCGTCTACTCCCTGCAGCTGAGAACCCTGCTGATGGGGATGTTAAAGGAAAGACATCTTTCCCCTAGCTTGGAAACAGGTTTACTTCTTGCTGAAGGGTCTGGACATATTTTGTCTTCCCATCTTACGGTGGCAAAGGTTTTTGTGTTTCTCCCTTTAAACCCACTGGCATCCACATTAACAAAGAGGTTTCTTTACCATTCAGGAAGTAGGAACAGCATTATTTTCTCAGCACAACTCCATCCTGGCTGAATTTATGTCTCTGACCTTTTACCCAAAGGCTCTTTACACTTGACTGAAACATAAGGTAAAAGTAAATGTAACTGAAAGAGCTCATTGTGTGTGTAAGTATAAAGGCTTTTGTGTGCAGGATGTGGCTGCTTGTGCAACCAGTAGCCAGGGAGCACCTTGGGTTGTGCTGTTAGTTCTGACACACATGGAGAATGTGGAGCAAGAGCCTGGAAGGATGAAAACCCTGTGTCCAGTTCAAGCACAGGCTCCAGCCAGCTTCAAATCAGCACTTCTTTGCCAGGACCCTCACAGCTGGCAAATTCCAGCCAAGTTTCCTCCAGGAGAGATGCACTGCTGTCTTTGGGGTTTTTTCTCCAGATGCATGTGGCCAAGAAAGTCCCTCCTTGGAGCTGGGACTCCAGTCTGTTCTCTGTGGAGCCATGAAAGCAGGGACAGATTAATAAAACATCAGGGCTTCTTCAACGGGATTATTATAAGTGGTTTTCCTGAGTGTTGGTTGGAGTAATGATCAGAGAGGACAGGGATCCATAATCCTATTTATCTGAAACCATATAATCTTCCTGAAGCTCTTTAATGGTGTCCAACTCTTTAATTACAGAGCAGCCACATGTGCTACTGCAGCCAGGCCTACCTGCAAGCCCGCTGAGGGGAGCGAGGGCAAGGAGACCTCCCTGCCGGCCGCCCTTCAGGCTCCGACCCCGCGGAATGCCCATCTTTCCCGGCGCTGCTCTCCGAAGGATGCAGAGGAGCTGCCAAAGCCGGCCCGCCGGCTACGGAAAGGCGGGTTTGCTCCGTTCGTCAAACTGACACGGCTCTGCCGGGGACCAGCAGCGCCCTCGGGACCCTGCGCAGCGCCGGGAGGAGCGCGGGAGCCCCGGGGAGCACCCCCGGCGGCGCGGGGGCTGCGCGGGAGGCGGGGGCGCTGCCTCGGGGGGTGTCTGCGCGGGAAGTCCCGCCCCGGCGGCTCCCGGAGAGCGGCGGGGGCGTGCCGCGGCCGCCCGCCGGCC
>VZTJ01006781.1:66668-83982 GCA_013397795.1 Orthonyx spaldingii | reverse complement strand
CGTGCGGCCGCAGTGAGCCCGGCCGGCCGAGCGCGGGGGGCGGCCGAGCCCCGGCGCCGCGGGCACCATGGACAGTATCCTGGAGCCCTTCCCCGCCGAGCGGCTCTTCCCCGCCGCCGGCACCGGCTTCCTCGACTTCGGCGACTTCAGCGAGGCGGACTTCCTCAGCAATGTGGTAAGCGACCGCCGGCAGCACCCCCGNAGCACCCCCGCTCCGGCGGGCCGGCGCCGGCAGCGGGGACGGGACACGCCGGCGGGGTCTCCTCGATCCCCGCCCTGACCCGGGGTGCCCCGGAGCTGCAGGCAGCCGGGTGCCCGCCGTCGCACGCGGCCAGCGCCCCCCTGGACCGGCCCTGCCGCTGTTACCCCGAGGAGACTCCCCCGGGGAATCTCAGGGCTGTTTTACACTACGGTTTTATAAGCCTGGTGGCTGGTGAGTAGTGTGCGGTGCCAGGCGGGCGCTGTACGCCCTGCTGTGTGTGAGCTTGGGCAGCAGCGGAGGCACGGCCGGTTGCCGTCGGGAGAGCTTTGGGCTCAGCGCCTCCCCTCTCCTTTGCCTGTAACTTTTCCTCAGAATGGCATTTGGGAGATGAAACATCTACCGCTTGGCGCTTAGGCTGGGCTGATTTACTTTGGAGAGAAGGGTGAGGGGGAAGAGTGACTTGGGAGGAAAATGTGTTGCCAGTCTCAAGAAACCAAAGGGGCATTGTTCACCTCTAGGGAAACTGCCCAGCCTCTCCCAGGAGTCAGGCGAGTCCTCAGTCCAGCAGCTCTCCCTGAGAGCACGCACAGACTCTTTGCCCGAGCTTTCCATGTGAGTTTGTGCTGCGGATCCTGCAGTCCCTCTGCCAGGCAGGACCCAACCCTGAGGCAGAAGTGGGAAGGACCCCACCCCAGAGGTGGTTGTGAGCGAGGGTGTCCGGCGCTGGGCAGCAGGGCACTGCCTGAACGTGAGGCTCCGCCGGCCTCTGAGCAGCTGCAGCGGTCGGACAGTGTGCCTGCCCCGGACAGAGGCTGAGCAATAGCTTGTTACTCTGCTTTCACGGTACTGGCACCTCCCGTGTTCCCGGTATAGCACTCTGAGCGTCTTTGGGGACTACCCTTGCAATTGGAGCAGGGAGAGGGTGAATCCACTGATGAATCCACTTCTGCTTTGCTATGCAAAAGATGTCTAAACCCTTTTATGCTGCCTCCTTTGTGAAGGAGACAGTAGAGGTGCAGAATTTGCATAAATATTAAGTGCACTGCACCAAACAGAGACACACAGGGTCTGGGAAAGAGATTATGCAGGCAGCCCCATCTCTCATAGGTCTTGCCAGCTGCGAATTTCCGAGATACCACTGTGCCTCAAGGACTGATTCCACTGAGCTCTACCAGAAGCAACAGAGTCCTGCAGTGTTCAGGCAGACCTTCCAATGGCACATCACCCCAAGACTGAGCACTCGCCTTGCCTGCTTATATCTGAGAGACCTGTTGCTAGGAGTTTTGTGCTTTCCCTAATTCTGTACACATCCATCATGGATGAAGCTATGCTGGTAGGAAATGCTTTATGCCAAGACCATTTATTCCTCTGCCAGAATGAAAATAGTATATATTGGCACCAGCCCTTTTACCCAGATGCAATATGGGCTGTGATCAGAAGTCAGGGAACCCCTAGCCAATATAGGTAGTACCTTTTTATAGTTAAATACAACTTCTGCCTGCAAGCAGACCATATGAAAAATAAGCTTTTGTGTAAGAGTGCCATCTGGTGCCACCTGCCAGGACAGTGTGTTTAAAGTGTGCAGTGGCCGTGGGCAGGCTGGCTCTGTCCTGCCTCTTTTAAATGGCTATTCTGCTTGGAGAACTGCTTCTGGAAGCAGCTTGCCCTTGTCTTTTCATTAACTGTGTTGCAGTGACTCAGGCATCGTTGTGCTCAGCTGACAGCAGAAAAGCGCTTTTTTTAAGGCTTTTTTTTTCCTGTGGATTTTCTCCCCAACTGCCAGCACCACAAACTTCTGCTGGAGTGAGAGTCAGGCTGAAAGCTTCTCTTCCTGCAGATGATACATGTAAGAGATTCTGTAGTCACTTTTCGCCTACCAAATCTGTTGGTGATACAAGAGTCAGAACATAATACATCACCCTCTTTGTTCTCACTCTGCATGACAATGGGGAGGATGGAAGAAATACACTTGGATTTTCTTACTAAATCCAGCAAATCTCCTGGGATCTTGAAAAGTGTGGAGAAGTTCTTTTTACATAGAACTGTGCAAAGCATCACTGTGCACAATAGCTCACAAAGTTGCCAATTCCTTTGCTTCAAAGATGGGCAAACTTTTCCAGATATTGTGCAGCAGGCATTTTTCTTAAAACAGGCCAGGAATTTCAGCCATAAAATGTCAGTATGAAACTTTTCCTGAGTATTACTTCCTCTTTTCAGAAAGGAAGCAGAAAGAAAAGATGGATGAAGCTTACTGCAGAATCTGTGCTCCTTTGGGGCAAGAATTGCATTTGTCTAAACTACTCTCTTTTCCACAGCCTTGGCAGTCCTAATGAGTCATCTTGGTCTTCAAAAAATGGTTGTCTGTATTGGTCATCCGAAGCTGTGACAAAGAATTAATTAAGGCACATCTGTAGTTGCTTCTTCAGAAAGGTCTGTGTGCTTGCAACAGCAAAAAAAATTAAGTGTGGAGGCTGCCATTCAGAGTCACCTGCCCAGGTTGTACGAATAGGTTGACAGAAACTTCATTAAATTCAGCAAGAACAAATCCTGACTCCTACCTCTGGGATGGATGGATGGATGGATGGATGGATGGATGGATGGATGGATGGATGGATGGATGGATGGATGGATGGATGGATGGATGGATGGATGGATGGATGGATGGATGGATGGATGGATGGATGGATGGATGGATGGATGGATGGATGGATGGATGGATGGATGGATGGATGGATGGATGTACTGACCCACCAGGGGTCATGGGCCACTGGAGTGCCCATGTAGCAAAGGCAGCTAGGAGCAGGAGTGAGATGGTAGATAGACACAGGGGAGTGATTATCCCAGTTTTCTCAAGAATCATCGAACTCAGTGTCTCAAATACAGTGTCCAGTTTTGAGCTGCCTGATACCAGAAAGACATGGATAAATCTGAGTGCATCAAGGGGATTGTCACCAAGGTAACTGGGAGATGGAGAATTTCTCCTGTGAGGAGTTGCTGAGTGAATTGGACTTGCTCAGCTGGACAAGAGGCAGCTCCAGGAGGACCTGGCAGAAGCCTACCTGCACAGCTGAGAAAGTTACTGAGAAGGTGGAGCCAGGCTCTTTCATAAATGTATGGCAGGAGGATGAGTGGTCATAAGCTGGAATGGGGAAGGTTTAGACTGGGTATAAGGAACCAATTTATCACTGTGAGGATTTTGTTGTTTTTTTTTTTTAAATCTTATGGAGAGTAGTGTCTGCTTGTTAATTGGAGGGGAAATCTCCAAAGGACACAAAATCTTCATTTAGCCTCTCTTCACTGAGCTTCTGCTAACCAGACTTACATAGGGTGGCTTCTAACAGCACTGTCAGTCTCCTTTTGCTCAAGAGGCCACATACTGCTCTTGAACATAGGCAACTTTGTTCATCTTTTTCTCCCAGACAGAGCTGCCATATATGAAGGTAATCCTTCATGCCGTGCCTGTTTATCAATTTCACCCATTTGTGTCCTGCCCAGTCCAGTATTTCTGATTATTTCTGTGAGCAGACGTCTTTTTGCTTAGTCTATTACAACTGCACTCAAAGAGCTCTTACTTTCTCGTTCAGTTCTTATCAGTGCTGTGAAAGTCTTCAAAAGACTTACCTTTTGAGTCAGTCACTGTGCTTCACTGGGTTTGTGACACTGGTGTCAGAATGAAGCCAGAATAAACCAGCCAAACAGGAGTCATGTTTCTTTTTAACCCAGTACCCCAGTGGGTTTGTTTCTTCCCTCTGTTTCTGTGTTTTATAGTGGAAAAAACACCTTCAAAGATGACTTTGGATATTTATGTAAACATGGCTTTATTTTGACTCTATGCTTTTCAAAGCATATACTTTACCTCCTTCAAGAGACATCAAGGCAAG
Organism: Orthonyx spaldingii; assembly: GCA_013397795.1. Lineage (NCBI taxonomy): Eukaryota > Metazoa > Chordata > Aves > Passeriformes > Orthonychidae > Orthonyx > Orthonyx spaldingii. Next base: position 79,899 of record VZTJ01006781.1, on the reverse strand, counting down.
AAAATAGCCTGCATGCTCACTCAGGTCTCCACTGTTAGAAGCTGCAGAATGGCTGTTCAGGCTGTCTCAGGAGTGCTAACCCAGCTCCTCTGGGGAATGCACAGTAACACACTCTTTCACTGTGTGATCCTATATGCCCAGGCAATGTGACAATTGGCATTTTATGGAGCCTACAAAGGGACAACAGAATGGGAGAAGAACTGTGTGTCTCTGTGGGTTTGCTCCTTGAGTGCAAACTGGGTGTTGGGCTTACCGTATGCTCTTTTCTTTAATTTTGTCCTGGCCCGCAGAAGGAGGAGAGTGGCAGGAATGTACATAGTGAGCAGGCTGAGAGTAGCGCTGGTGCAATTCATAGGGGAAGCTTCCCCAAAGATAAAGTGAGGCTATTCACCATGGATGACTGACACTCTCACGGGAAGCCTGTACACACTCTTATTCCTCTTATGCCTACTACAGGGACAGAAATAGCACTTAAGTGGTGCTTAGGCATTGGACTGACCTTTGGTCTGAGTGAGTTTCATGCTCTGTAAACTCCCTCTCACCATTTCAGTGCACAGTGAGGATGGAGAGCTCAGGCAGATTTGGTCACCCACTTTGTATCCCTTGCATTCGCTAGACAGGGGAGCTGTGCTGTATGGGAGGCTGGGTGTCCGGGACTGATGGTAATCTCCCATAGGGACACATTCAGGAAGCATTTTGGCCCTCTATTCCCATGCCTGGTAAAATTTGGTCAGTAACACATTTATAGTTAGTCTGCCAAGTACTGGATGTGGAAAGGCTATTTTCTTTAAATTTTGTTTGGAACTTGCTGGCTTGATTTCCATAGGATCTGGGGCACAGATACACAAAGACCTGATGGGGCCATCAGACCTGGCCTGATGGAAATGAATCCGAAGATAATCTTTCTCTTCATTAGTCTCTTTGGATCCATCTCCTGGTTTCTCCACTTTGTGTCCTTGCTGCTCCTCACTGTCTCATGGTGGGACTTATACACTTGCAGAAGTGCTAGCAATGGGATGAAACCAGAGCTGAACATAGGTGCATGGGTCTCTGAGTCTGGGTGTCTGAACATTATCACCATAGAGTCACCACCAGGAAAAATGTTTTCCTTTTGGTAACGAAGACGGGGAGAGAGTTGAACTTCATTTGGAAGACTCTAGGTCAATACTTTGTCCAGAGACTGTGGATCATTTGTGTGTCCTACCTGCCAGGAAATTGATAAACATTTGGGATATTCTTCCTAAATAAATACATTCATCAGTTGGACAACTACCTGCATGTTCTGGGAACCCATTGTCCTAAATAATCTCAGCCAAAGTGGGCAAACCTGTTAACTGTGCTCTTGGGCCAGAACTAGGAGAGAGGCTGCAACTTAGAGCAGGAGTGCAAGAAGGCATGTGTCCAAAACAGGGTTGAACAGTGGAGACAGAGCCATCATCTTGGTGGGGAGAAGCAGGAAGATCTTTGGTGAAGTGCTTGCAGAGTAAACAAAGGGAGGGTTTGGCAGGAGGTGGAAGTACATCTGTGCACACAGTCCACTCCCACTGAGGGAGGGTGTCAGCAGCACCAGCTGGGAGATGCTGGAGTTGTGTACTGCTCAGACCATGTCTGCCAGGTGATCCTCATCCCCTCTGGCATAAGGCAGCCATTCAATGCCACCACCACTTTCAGAGAGGAGGAAACCTGAGGCCTCATTTGTATAGATCAGACTGTAGAACACCTCTAAGACTGGCCCGCTGTACCTCCTCCTGGTACCAGTACAAGTGGCCAAGCTTGTACTGTATGGTGGCTTCAGAAGCCACTGTAGTGTGTGGTAGCTTCTGAATTTAATGAAATGCATTGGGTTCATCAATGCAAAATGTCCTCTGCTGCCCAGGAGCTCACTGGTCCTGTCCCATGCTGCTCTGGTGTCGTCCATCACTGGTGCTGTGCTGCTCCCATTGGTGCTGCACTGTTCTTGCTGAAGCCTGGAACGGAGCTGTCTCTGGTAGATCAGGAATTAGGAAAGAAAGGTGTTTTCTGAAGCAACCCCTTAAAGGGGAATTTAAAACTAGGGATTTCATAGCCGTAGGTGTAGCTGCACTATTTAAAATATGGCTAGGTTGACACCTCTGTGACTTACTGCTGTGTTTCCTCTGAGAAAGGTTATTTCTGTGCTTGTTCCCTTTTTCCCTCAGCATTTCTCCATACGTTTTAAGACTGTAGTATTTAATTAGCATTTAGTAATTACTTATTTACTGTTTAAAGAATTCTCAGTGTTAAAAGAAGCAAATGAAAATGCTTAACTCTCTGAAGTTGTCTTCGGGATGGCCGCATGGCAGATCCTTTGCACATAACCACAGGCAGGATTGTTCTTGATTCTCAAGTCTCACTTGTACCAGTGCATTTCAAGGAAGGGATGAGTCAGCTCACTAAAGTTTATGCATCCTTGTCCTGTTGTGGACAGTCCACCGCAGAGTTACAGGAAAACAGGTAGGGCACCAGCAATGAAGCAAACCATTACAGCTCACCTAAGAAATGCCCAAAACCTGTCTCTTGGCCTAATTTGGCTGAGAAATTTCCCAAGGAAATTCCAGGTCTGTGCAGCAAGGTACGATGCAGTCACCTGTGCTTCACAGGCAACCTTGTGGCCAGCATTGTTCTTCTTCAGGAGACATATCTGCTGGAGGAGCCAAGTGTGTTAGGTCCTCAATTCCAAGCCCATCTTAGTCCTGGGATTACTACATTCTACCAATTCCATCTTTCTGCCAGCGACTGTATTTACACATCTGAACTGCTGGGACTTCATGTCTCCACATGGGAGATGAGAAGAGAGAACAAGAGTGGAACCAAAGCCATGTTTCTTGGCTGACCCCCATGCTGGCATCATCTTCGTCCTGCTGCAGCAGGTGACTTCTGTGTGAGCAACCTCAGTGTAGTTTGGTATCCTCTGACTGAAATCATTGTTCCAGTTTTCAGCCTGGCACTAGGACAGAGTGGGTGCTTGCATGGAGCACTTCTCTTACGTTTTCCGGTATCTGGAGGTCAAATTGTGTTGTAAGTTGTTAGGTGTTTCCTTGGGTTGGTGTCTGCATGTTTTGCAACATTCCTCAGAGCAGAAATAGCTGAAAGGTTGTGAAGAGCCAAGGGCATGGCCAGAGTGGCAGGGGACTGCAGGTAGCATGCTGAAAGGCAGGCTGTGTCTTTAAACCCAGTTGTTCCCCATGTCTGCCATGCAGTGTTTACATCTATCTAACTTATTTCCAGCTGCTCAAGAAAACAAATTTTACTTCTACTTTCCTGTATGGTTACATCATTCAAAGTTTTCCTTTCCTGAAGTTTGCTGAACTGACCTGAACACTCCAGCCTTATCCTCTCACCCACCCTTTTCTGACTTCTTGCCCACGTTCTTTTCTCTTTCTTTGTATCTCTCCTTTGACTCTTATTTTCTTAAACCTGACCAGGGCTATCTGCCTTTGAAATCCTGTGGTGCTTCTCTGGTCTGGTCTGTGTCCAAGTGATAGATGCTTGACACTGATCTTGACACTTTGATTAGCCAGAACAAGGTTTCATGAAGGTTGGAAGTGCACATATCCACACACTCTTTCACTCCTTTCTTTCTTGTCCTGTTTTATCTTCTCACTTTCTAAGACTGCAGAAATTCCTCATGCAGCACTATGCAAGGCTATTCTCCCTGAAACTAGTATGTAATCTAAACCGGTACTGGAGTAATTAGTACCATCTTTAGAGCTCAGAGGTGATGCCTTATGTGAGGTCATTTATTATGATCACTGTCCAGGCTGTTCCAGAGGAAACTCACCCCTGACTACCTCAGCAAAGTTGCTTTTGGCTTCTTTACACTGTGACTTTGTCTTGATTAGGAAAAATGTTCGTTTAGGTCAGTCTGGCTGACCCGATTAGCAAAGCCTGCTCAAAACACAGTTAGCATTTTTCCTAGAACAGATGCAAAACATAATGCCTTCAGCTGAGCAATGTGTGTCAGGAGGTCCCCTGCAACAGGAACGTCAGGGCTTCCTTGAGAGGAACCTGGCAGCTAAGGCTGGAGGAGTACTACAACTTGGGCCTGACACCAACTGTGTTACACAGGAGAGAGCTGGATGCTACATTGGTTGTGGACATTCCTACTGGATTGTCAGCATCCCTCCTGCAGGTGAGCTTTCTTAGACCAATGCCCAAACAATATCCCCCGTGCTGACTCCCCACCACAGTATCATGGGGTCACTGGCTCCTCCTCTCAATGGCATGGCATGTCCAGGGGGAGCACTGCAGCTCAAGAGTAACCCATCTCTGCTGTTCGAGGGGCAAGGGGTCTACCATGAGAACCTGCTCCTGGCTCTGCAACATTTACAGCCCTCTCACTACTCAGATGAGAGCTTTCCCCTCCAGAAGGGCAAAAAGGTAGAGGGAGACCAGGATGAAGAAGAGGACTCAGTTCCAGAGCCTCAAGAGTTAAGTCTTGCTTGTCAGAGCAGCTTGATGTTAAAGGGATCTGCTAAATTCATGACAGTTGAAGGACGGAGCTGGGCAGGTGCTTTTGGCTAAGCTCACTGCTGTCCCGGGGGGAGGAACTGCAAGCCAGGCAGCTCAGGGAGGAGGAAACCAGCTCTGACATTTGTAAAGACTGTTGATGGAAGGTTTCTTTCAAAGGCTTTTCAGTCTCTCAATCTGAGAGCTCTTTGCCTAGGGAGTGCTGTAAATGTGGCTCTTCTTTCCAAGCAAATGTGGCAGACTCTCAGAGTTGATGAGGTGCTGTTGAGCCACAAATACTGAATTGCCAATTGAATGATGTTGGGTTTGTTTTTGTTGTGTTTTTCCTGTCTTTATGGACAGTGGTGCAGTGAGGTTGTTGGGAATGGGAGAACTGTATTTTAGTCCCAGCTCTGCCAGTTTCTTAGCGTGTGATCCTCAGGGTATCACTTGCAGTGATGCAGCTTTTGCTCACTATAAAAAACTGCACATCCTTATTCCTACTGAAAAGGAGCAGTGTCATCAATGGGTGAAGCTGATTAACAAAAAGTAAGACTAGAGTGGAGTTTTGCTAGTAAGTATCTGCCAGGAAATGTCCATAGGAACTATTACTTTGTTTCCCTGGGTGGACTATTTTTGAATGACTTTGCAGTTATACTTGATATTTGCCACATTTTCAGTTTGGCTGATCTATTCTCCACTGATATCCCAGCTATCCTTCACCCTCTCCTGTTCCTTATCCCTGTGGACTGCATGTGTCTCATTCTGACCTCAGATACTTCAAGCTAATCCAGAGTAATCTTTCTGTGTCAGTATGAATGACTGTGTTGGTCAGCATCAGGATTTAAACTAAAGTACTTTTGGCCAATGCTGTTGCTGGCCTGACCTCTCTGAGCCTTACTGAAAACCAAACAATTTGTGCTTTATAAATCCAGTGAATGGGCTGTACTCATACCTCATCCTCCACTGTACAACCAGATCCTGGCTCAGGCACAAAACCTAACTTCTCCCTCAGTTTGGTGCAACTTACTGAGAGCACCCTGTTACATTTTTGCCCCAAACTGCTAAGCTGAGTTCCCAGGCTCCCAAACTATGTCTCCATTGGTTTACAAATGAGAAGAATGAAAATACCAGAATGTCATGGCTTTATCAGTCCCTAGCAGGACATTCAAGATCCATGTCAGTCCCTCTGCTGCTCAGCGCATGGTTTTGCTCTTTCCCTTTCTTTGGAGGTCCCTTTTCTTCACAGTAACTCTGTCTGGCCTGTTGTAAAGTTGGAATCACCATCATCCATTGGGAAGAGTGATGCAGAGGTTGCTTTTCCATCTTCTGATGCTTCTCCTGGTCTTCAGGTTTTGTCAAATTCAGTTGGCAGCGGTCCAGCAGCTGGATTAGCAGTAATTAATGAGCAAATGGCCTGCAGCACTTTTTCAGACCTGGCAAAGCACGTACTTTTCACTTTTTTCTTACATGGTTTTGAGCCCTTTTTTATCATGCTGGGAGAGAGCTGAGTAGCAGCAGATGCTGCTCTGGTCAATACTGGGGACTGAACAGAGGCTGCTGCACTCCTTTCTTTGCTGCTAATTAGTACCAGGGTGGTAGGTAGAGGCTGCTAGCCAGGACAGCAAAACTGTTTTCTCCTTCCCCTTGTAGCTGCAGCCACAATGAGCAGTGGCAGCTGTAAGCAGCTGGGGTGAGCTGCAGCAGAGCAGGAGCAATGCTGATTTCTTAATTTTCCTGCATGCTTCAGGCTCCAAGGGAACAGCCCTTGCAACCCCCCCCTTTCTGACCTGGAGCTGAAGTCCCAGTTGAGGTGAAGGCACACATTACTGTGTCAAGCCCAGCAGCTACACAGGGTGGTGAGGTTACCCAGCAACCTTGATACCTACAAGTAAGTGCCAGAGACCCGTGTCCAGACCAGTTGCCCATCCACTGGTCTCAGATGCCTTTCTGATGTTTGATGAAATTGAATTACACAGAGTTGTCAGAGGATTTATTTACTTATTCTGGGAAAGGGAAGAGCGAAAGATGCCAGAAGGGATGGAGCACAGGGAAAGAAAGGGAAGAAAAACCAAAGACAAGAGAGGTAGCTATGCAGTTAGCATTCCTGAGCCATCTGGACCTATTGGCATGGCCCCATCTGGATGGGCTCACATGTTCATCCACAGCATGATGTAATCTTCATTGTCCAGCATTTGGTTTTTTTCCTTGTGCTGGATGGCCTCATATCTAGTGCATGTCTGGAGCGGGCATTTTGATTTCCTGTTGCTATTTGTGGACTTTTCCTGGCTGATCCTCAAGAGCAGCTCAGGCGGTTTGCATTCCTCAAGCAGAAGCAGCAGTGCCACCCTGCCGACAGGAGCGGAGGCCAGCTGCAGCCAGCCTGCCAGCCAGGGAGAGGCAGCCCCACACGGGGAACCAGCTGTGGTTTGCGCCATGCTGCAGCTGGAGAGAGACTGACACCTCTGCCTGGTGCTTGGACCACAGCAGCTGAGCTCCGGAGTCGGCTCAGCCTTCAACACCAGCACAGAGAGGGCTGGCAGGACCGCTGTTCCCAAATGCTCATGGGCTTCCCTGCCCTGCTGCATCTTGCAGCAGAACAGGAGGAAGGAGACTTTTACTTGACCCAAGACCTCTTCCTCCCTTTGGTAGATGTGAGTGAAAAGCAACTGATGATCTCAGTCCCTCTTCTTTACAGATGCCAGCACCAGAGAACACCAGGGCTCTCGACTGCCCTGTGAAGCAGGTGGGCTTCCCAGCACATAGGAAGGAAGGCTGGGAAGGACCTGGTCTGACATTGCCAACTGCCCACTCTCGATAGTGGAAGGCCTGTCATCCCCTTCTCTCCATCACTCAGGGCCATTTCCAGGAGGCAGTGCAGTCTAGTCGGAAGGATTCACTCAGGTTCCCACCATGTTCTGTGAGAGAAAACCATGCCTCACCAGGACCAGCCATCTTTTTTCTTGTGTCCTTCCTAACACATGAAATGAAGAAGATTTGCATGTCTGTCTCCATAAGAGCACACTGTTTCAAAGTCTTTAAGTCACAGGAGCAAAACAGCCTTCTTCACTACATAAATTCAATGTGTAGAGGGACAAACAGTTGAGCCATAAGTCCCCTCCTGCTTTTAGAATCAGAGCATTTCCCACCCTCCTGAATGGTTAAGAACGTCTGAGATGCTCAGAGGATGAAGATGGGATTTCTCTACCATGTACCACTGCTGCAAGCAAATCTCAAACCCAGAAATATGAGGTCCTGCTTCAGATTATGCCGTTCTCCACTCTGACTCAAGATGTGGGTAGCTGTGTGATGATACATTAGGCAACAGTTTGACCTGAGCATCCAGTACTCCCTTCCTCACAATGCCTCATCCTGCCCACATGCCTCCCTTAGCTTTGTTTCCTCCAGGGGCTTGGGAATGGGGGAATGGAGTGCAGTGACCCCCAGGGAGCAAAATTATTTTCAGCAGAAAATCCTACTGCATGGTTCAGAAGTTGTCCTGTTTGCATGCAAAGGAAGCAGGGCTTTGCTTTCATAATAACCCAGGGATAGCCTGTCCACCAGGGATGGACTCCCTGGAACCACAGAGCTGAGCTTTTCCACCCAGCTCAGCTCTGTTGAGTGAGAGAGTAGCTCTGGAAAATGATGGCCTCTTTTTAAACCAATTGGCAAAACTCTTGCATCTCTCCTGGGAACAGGCCAGGGATTCTGAGTCACAGCTTGAGTGGGTTGTGGCCAAGGTAGTCGTACCCAAGATATTAAGTGAGAGAGGAGAGATCCACCCAGGAGTGCCAGCAGAAAGAGAAATACTCATGACCATAATTAATAATAATAATATAATGATGAAAAGATTCAGAAGTGCACTGCCCACTCCAAAAATAAAGTTTGAAGACAACTCAAATGTTGTAAAGAAAAGTGAGGAAAGAGCTGAGAAAGACCGCCAAAGCCTGCATGTCAGCTGCAATGCAAGGAGTCCCATCCAGCTGGCCTGGGTTCAAAGAGCTCCTATTGTCCAACAGCATTTCCAAGACACCATTCAAAACTTTCAGAAAATGAACCCAAGATGCAGGGTGAGATTTATCACACAATAAAGGCAAGCCAGATGTGTGCACCCTTTTGGAGAGAGACAGGAGGAAGGCAAAGGAGGAGCGAAGCAAGGGAGTATCAAGCAGCAGAGGCATGAGGAAAGAGGCTGGTATGAGAAGGCCTGGTGCTGTGAGGATCCAGGCAGGAGCAGGGGACTGCATCTGTGCTGGGACACATCCTGGGCACTTGTGATGGGTTTCCTGTATATGGAGAACACCATGCTTGGGAAAATTCACTCAGCATCAAGGTTAAGGAACAAAAAGGGAAGATCTCACCAATGCTTTTTCTCCTTTGTTGCACATAAAACCATGATGGATACTAAGAGGTTGCTTCTTCTCCTGAATTATATATCTGCAAAATAAGACCCTGTCTGAAAGGATGTCCAGAAGCCAAACCACTGTAGATTTTATCTTGATTTTCTAAGGCTCACACAGTCTTCATTATCACTTTGTAGCACTGGCCACCATGGCAGGGCTGTAACTTCTTTTGCCACAGGAATACTCACTTCCACATGTGATTTGATTATGTTAAAATCTATTTAACATAATCAAATAAAAATAAAAGCAATTACTTACACAGAAAGATAATTTAATCTTTGAATATGCTGCTAACATGGAGTTATATGACTACAGCCTGCCATCATTAGATAACTCCTCAAATTCTCCCTGACTGCAGAACAACCCAGCAGGGTGGCCATGCCATACCACACTCCACAGATTAAAAGGTGACTTGGATTTGTTTTCAGAAAAAATTGTGGTACTAAGGACTTGTTCATCTAAGAGCAAAAAGCCTGAGAAAGCATTTTGGAGGCTTAAGCTAGAAAGTCCCTCTTTGTAATGACTCATTTGGTAACTGTGTTTCTCTTCTATAACAGTTGGGTTTTAGGGCCTTTTTTTGTTGTTTGTTTTGGGTTTTTTGGTTTGTTTGGTTTTTTTTTGGTTTGGTTTGGTTTGGTTTTTGTTTTTGTTTTTTGAAGGGCTGGATTTATCTGGAGCCTTTAAACTGAGTTCAGTTGCAGATGACAAATTTGAAGCAGGAGGCACTCAGCTCTGTAAGGAACCATATTTGATTACCAGAGTGGTTCCTCTAAGCCCTAAAGCCCATGAGGCCATCCATCCATCCATGAGGCTGTCCAGGGATGTCCAGAAAATGGATTCCCAAATCCACCAGCTTCTGCAGAGACCACTCCAACATTGGGGTGCAGATTTCTGATTTATCTCAGACACAGGAGCTTTCACAGCAGGAGTTCAGGGCATAATAGGTTTCCTGGCTTCAAAAGAATATGGAATCTTTTCAAAAGGTTCTGACATTACTTGAGTACATGATACCATGCATCTCCACATTTCAACTTCTTTTCACCAGCTACAGGATCCTTGGCTGCTGGGCCTTGCTGTGGAAAAGTCCAGCTTGAAGAAGGGATAGCTGGAGAGCTAGGTGTTGAGAAAGGGTTTTCATAGGCTTTCTTTTCTCCTTCAGCTGTGATTTTCATCCCATGATTGAAATGACTGCCTGATCTCTGACCAGTCAGATATCCATCCTTATCTTTGGGAATGCAGGGCTTTTACCCCTGGTTCATTCTACCCCAGGATGGTGTTAATCCAGGCTACCCCAGTAGTGACGAACAGTCTGAGAGGTGTTAGTGCTCTTTGCAGGCTGGGAAGGATTTCCCCGTTCTCCAGAGATTCTGGTTTTCGCAGCTCCACCGCTGAGGTGAAAATGATACCCTCAGCACTGGAGCTGAAGTTTAATTTCCTATCTGCTGCTTAGGGCACAGATTTTCCACTGAGATATTGGCAGAAGGTCAGAAATCTGCATTCCAAGTTGAATTGCTTTGAAAACTGTCCTGGTGCAGGACCCTGTTCATTCTGCTGCTTGCAAAACCCAACTCTTGCCCAGCCTGGCCACTGAAGAGTCCCAGCTCTTGCTCTCTCAAGATTTTGCATGAAAATCACTCACATCCTTGAGTCACAAATCAGCTGGTCCAGACTTAGTTGCTCTGTTAAGTGCCCTTTACAAAGGCCCAAGGAATGAAAGCCACTAGTAATGTTTGGTATTAGCTGCATGCCTCAGCTTTTGGACTTGAACAGAGTACAGCTCTTCCTCTTTCAAGGCCTGCTTTTCTTTATGAGTCTCCAGGGACCTGCCAGGGGACAAACTGTGAATTATCTCTGATTTTGCTTTCTGAGCACTAAAGAGAAACAGTTTCAATGAGATAAATGAAGATGATTGTAAAGATAATTCAGACCTTTCCTCCTTCTCTGGTTATCTCCCAAAGCAGATTTCCTCTATCTCCCAGTGTGCCTTTCTTGTTGTTTTCTTGCAAGGTGCAGAAAGAAAAGGCCCATAATGGTATGGGCCTGACAAGCTATGTAAGAGCAGAGATCTGCCAACTCTGGCATCTTCAACTCCATACTGGGCAGGGCCAGAAGCATCCAAAAAAGATGGAAGAAATGGTGGAGTGGCACTTATTCCAATTTATTTTGTTTATTGAATAAACGTTCCCATCCCACTGACTGGTGACCGACTTGAGCAGTTGCACCTCTCTAATTTATTTTTAATTGTATTGAGTGTTCATGCTGCATTTCCTGTCTTTTGGTGATAGTGTTTTATATCAGCATGGCAGTATAGTTCACAGAGAGTCACGCAGAATAAAACCAGTATTTTCTTTCATTTGCCCTGCCTGCTGTTACACCGTGCATCCCTCACCATTAAGCAGAATTTTTCTCTAAACTGCCCAGACAGACGTGTCACACACAATTAAATCCATGTAGGATTTCCAGGGTAGATTGACCTCTAGATTTGCAGGGCTGGGCTGAGGATACATCCCTCAGTTGTACAGACACGGCTATGGACACCCAGTTGTGTTCTGGCTGCTGTGCCTCTGTAGGGATTGAGGAGGGGGGGATAGGCTCTGCAAAGGGCACACCTGGGTGCAGGTGGATCAGGTTAACATAGCAGATAGGGCCTTCCCAAAAACAATGGATTACATTTTCACACATAAGGACATAAAGTTCACATGAGCTCCCACCCCCAGATGCTACAGCAGCTGAAAGCCCCATCATGGTGTGGAGTTAGGGTGTCACTGGGAGCCTGCTGTAAACGCAGCTGAGGCTGCCGTGTTCACACACACAGGCAAAGCACCAATTCAGCCAAGACAGCAGAGATCTGGGGACAGAGATGACAATACAGCTTCTCTCTCTAAGGGCTACTCTTCGTGTGAAGTCTCTGCCTGGAGACTGACCTTGGCTTGGGAAGGAGCAAAGAAGAGGAAGAGAACCCTGCCAGCTTGCCCAGGGATACCTGCATTCCCATGGAGAACAGCTCCTACGCATCTCCGTTTGAACACAGCCCAGCTGCCACCACAATGGCTTGGAAATAAGGGCAGCTTTGTTTTGTAGCAAATAGGTGTCTTCAGTTCTCCAAGCTCAAAAAAAAGCCTAGAAGGACAAGCTTTTTATTTACCTTTCACAGACTCCTAGAAATTTACCCCAAATCTTCTGCCAAATGAGGGTTGAGAGCAGCTGGTCCAAATGTTTCATCCTGAGAGGTTGTGTCCAGTTCTGCATATGGTTTAAGTCCTGCTCTAAATTTTTTTTATCAGAGTCAGCTGCAAGGCAGTTGTAAGCCAAAGGAAATTTGGGACATTCATTGCATATGTAGCATACACACAGCAAAAGCATGCTGAAAAGCAGAGGCATTCCTCTTTATCCTCCAGGGTGCCACTGATGGGAGGAGAGGTGCTCCTGTCTTTGCAGATTCAGCTAGTCTCGTGCCATAGGCAAACACATACTGTAGCTGCTTTCCACCCCAGGCCAGTGAAGCCAGTTTTGCCCAAGGGGAGGCTCCTATTTCCCTCTTCCCTAGCACATGTATGTCTGCTCTGAACCTGGCACCCGCGGGTGGTGGGAAGGCACACAAATGGCCACACCGCTGCGGCCACGCTGCAATGCCACTTGTCTTGTGTGTCACCTCGGCCTGGGTTCTGTGCTGTTCCACAGTCGTTCCCCTTGCAGGGCACTTCCAATCTCTCCCACATCACCGCCGCCCGTGGTGCTGTGTGCCGACTGCTAATCCCATTTATGCTGAACACACTAGTGCCAGGTGTGGAGACACCAGTGTCCATGATTTTAGCAGCACTCAGAGTCCTCCAAAATTGGGGCCGCTGGGAAACCCGGTCACAGACTAGCAGATTTCAACTTTCCACACACCTTTTATTCCCTTCTTTTTATTCTTTCAGGGGCAGAAGCATTTAAGTCAAGTGTTTTAACTTGCCCTCTTCCCCCTGCGCCTGGTGCCTCCCAAGATTCTCCCCAATGAACTGCAGGCTTGTGAACTCTGAGCTGGATATTACACGGCTGCAATCTCGGCCACGGAGTTGCCAATGCGGTCTGTGTTTCGGACACGCTTTTAACACCATCACCCACTCCGTCAGCCGACGGCTTTGGCCCCCCTGCCGCGGTTCTACGGCAGGAGGGGGGGAAGCCACGAAGCCTTGCTGCCTGCCGGGGAGCCGCGTGTGCCGGCGGGGCTGCGGCGGTGTCCCGTGAGGAGCCGGCCGGGCCCGCGCCGCTCCGTCCTAACCCTGCACTCCTCCCGCGCGCCGCGCCGCGCCGCTGCCAGCCGCCTCCCATTGGCCGCCTCCCGGCGGCGCCGGCCAATGGGCGGCCGCGGCCGCGGG
>VZTJ01006781.1:25927-66592 GCA_013397795.1 Orthonyx spaldingii | reverse complement strand
GCTGCGCCCAGCCCGGGCGCCGCGCCCGCCGTCGCTCTCCCCCGACCGTGCCTTGAGCCGCCCTCCTAGGACCTGTGGCGCCTAGCGCTGGAAATTGTAAATCCAGGCCCTTGGCACGGATGCGCGGTGGAAGGAGGTTTCCACAGCGAGTTGTGCCTGAGCCTCGCAGGGACAGGAGTAGGCTAAGGGGAGAGCTAATCGCTCTCTACAAGTACCTGAAAGGAGGTTGTAGCCAGGTGGGGGTCGGCCTCTTCTCCCAGGCAACTAGAGACAGGACGAGAGGACGTAGTCTTAAACTGCAGGTTTATGTTGAACATTAGCAAGAGTTTATTCAAAAAAAGGGGGATTAGACATTGAAATGGACTGCCTGAGAGGTAGATGGTGGAGTCACCATCCCTGGAGGTGTTTAAGGAAAGACTGGCTGTGGCATTTCGTGCCGTGTTCCAGTTGATGTGGTGTTCAGTCATAGCTTAGACTCGATGATCTCAGAAGTCTTTTCCTACCTAAGTGATCCTGTGATTCTACAGACAGCAGCAAATTCTGGGCCTACTTCCAGATCAGGTTCAGCCAAACCCCGCCACCCAGGGGTGTCTGGAGTGCTTGGTCCACCATACATCCCAAGGCTGTAATGCTGAAAGTGATCACAGGTGACTTGGGCATTGACACGGTGTCTGGCAAAAACAGAGGTTCTGCTGCTCAGGAGGCTGTCCTGCTGCTGGAGGGGAATGACGGTGGTGTTCACACGCAGTTTTGCCTTTGGTGCTTTGGCCATGCCATGCAGAGAAGCAGCAATAGCAAGGGGGTAGCAGGTCAGTGGCAAGCTGTCCAGGCACACCAGGGACCTGCGCAGACCAAGCATGGAGCAGCAGGGACCTGTGATACCTGAGGTACAAAAGTAACACAGGTTCAGGATGGAGGAGCACCAGAGGGGTGGCAGCCAAGGGGTGGTTGGATGATCACTTGTGCCCCTTGGGGAGTACATGCATTGACTGGCTGTGTGGAGAAGTATGTATAGCATCTGTCCATCCTGCCTGAATCTTGTTAACACTGTTGAGAACTTCACTTTCATAAGGTCTAAAATCCTCTGCTTTTTAAAGAGAGCAGAAGGACTGTCTGGAGTGTATGGTCTCTTCTTTCCTGGAATGTAAAGAAAACCTCGGCTGTGCAGCTGGAGTGCAGGGGGCTTCATTCCTTAGTGAAAGCAGAGAAGGGAAATGCAGATGTCACAGCTGGGACAGGAGATTTATCTTGGCAAGCAAAGAGGAAAAAATTTTCAAAAAGAAAAGAGAAAACTCAGAAGAATCCCCTCCCCATCTTCACTGCCTGCCAGCATGAGCAGAACCTCCAACCTGCAAAGGCCTTTCGTCTCCTGGGCCTGGGCTGCTGCCCAGCTGGATTAGCCCCTCGCTGCTTTCTCTTTGGAGTGAGACCGTTGTGGTGGGACGAGAGAGGCTGTGAGAACCAGGCTGATCCTGAAGGGAGACTGTGTCCAAACAACTCAGCTGGAGGTGGGAAGGGGAAAGTTACAGTCAAAGAATGGAAGCATGAAAGGGAAAAGGAGGGACAGATGCAGTGGGGATGAGTACAGAGAAGTGGATCCAGGGTGAGGAAGTCATCACCCATGCATGGTGCCACTGGGCTACAGGAGTGCTACCTTAAGGCATCCCATGTGCAACTGGGCAGGGGAGGAGGCTTAGTGCCTCTGTCTCTGATTGGGGCCTCCAGAGTTCTAACACTAGCTCTGGGTGGGGGTATATGTAGAGCTTGCATTTGGATATCTGGATGCCTTATATTAGCTCCCAAGATAACTGTTGTACAACAGGAAAGGGTGTTTGAATGAGAAATGCACGCACGCACATACAGTGTGCTATTTAGACAACCCTAAGCATGAGGTCAGGCTGAAAACATGTGGTGGAAATATGTTTGGAAGAGTCAGTGCCTATGTCAATCACCAGGAGTGGGAGGGAGCAGAAGCCAGGAGCTGACAGATTCTCACTCTCTCCCCATGGCTGAGGTGGCCTCAGCCTGAGCAGATTCTGCTGTGGCACCAGAACAGGTTAAGGCTCTCTTTAGGGCCTAGAGATGCAGTGGTTGTTTCCTCCCCATATCTGTGCACACTGGCTCATCCTCTTTGGGCGCTGCCTCCTCATCCTCCTAGAACCAGAGGGGGACGGGCAGCCAGAAATCAGGCTTGGATCAGGAAATCCAGCACATCCTCGCCATTGCGTTTCTGTCCCTTGGCTGCCCCCTTCCTGACCGCTCACTGGTAATACAGCTTTGGAAACACATCTCGTGCTATTTCTTGGCTTTGGAGCATAGTTAGAAGGAGAAGGAAGGAGGGTGTGAAAGGGAGGGGAAGATAACAGGGGCGAAATGCAAAATGAGACTGTACTATGAGCTTTGTGTCCCATCTGGAAACTGTTTTCCCCCAGTACACTGCACACCCACTCCCTCTAGGCCAGGATGGTAGGGTCAAGTTTCTCGGTTGACTTGTCAAAGCCAGGCCCATCTACGTGAAAGCTACTTGAAATATCTTAAAGGAGAATCTCAACAAAGTTGCAGACTCCTTCCTTGTCACAATTACAAGCTGTTGGCCAATCCTCTGAGGAGCAGGAGCTGGCTAATTTCAACCTGGTTGGAAGGTACTCTCAAGAAGTTTTGGTCTTGAAGATGCTATGAGAGGATGAGGCTGCTGTGCTTGTCTATCTCTGTGTGTCCCACCTTCATTCACATCCAATTTCCATGGACTCTTTCTTAGACCTTCCCTGGTCTGTTGAGACCTTCGTTGGCATTGTGTTGGCAAAAGTCTCCCCAAAGTCCAGCAGAGTCATGTCATTTCGTGGCAGAACATGAAGACCTTTAGCTGTGGTGGCCCCAGCTTGGGTGGGAATGGAAAGCTAGTGACCACCCAACACCTTCTTTGGCATGTTACAATCTAGCAAGGATAAAGCTAGATAAACTATCCATTTGGTCAGGTGATAAACCTGCTTCTCTTTATTGCTCAGATACTTGGAGCACTGACCCTGCCATGTGCTGCTGTGATCTACACAGCCCTGAGTCACCATATCCTAGGACACACAGTTCCCAGAAGCCTCTCTCACACATGCAAAGGAAGAGTATGGCTGAAGCTTTCTCTGAGTTTTGCCAGATAAGTGCAGCTCCCACAATTAGACTGTGTGGGACAAAATTTGCATATTCTGGGTTAACAGGCTCAATCTAAACTAATTAGTAGTGGTTTTGATGCCATCTAGACAAAATAAACTCTGGGTTGCTCCTCACTGTGTCTATCAGAGTTTACAAGAGGACACTCTTTCTTCTTCCCATGGTGGTTGCATGCACAGCTGTCATATACTAATAAGAAATCTAAAATTATCAATACCTGTTGGCTTCAGGAGAGAACAGAGCCAACCCAAGAGACCCAGTAGTCTTCCCGGGATGTGATGACTTAGCTTCCTGCTGATCCCGTAGTTTCCATTGTGGGTATAGCCAGCTATAAAGCCATGTTATTATTTTTGTTTGCTTTACCCTTCCTTCTTCTGCTTTCCTCTGCCTCTTGCCACCTTCTTTGAGTGAAATAACAACCTCCAGCTTTGTGTCAGCTCTAGGTGCTCTCCCTCCTTGAGGGTGTTGGATCCTTGGTGGCCCCCTTTGTTAATAACCATAGTTATTGCCAATCTCATAGGCTATCTCCCTTGTCTCTCCCATCTGTGTTTGGAGATGTTGGACTGGTATATGTGTGAGTGGTGAGAGCTGAAATGGGCTGCTTTGATGAGGTGGTTTTGCCAATATTTAGTTGTCCTGGAGGATAAGACCCAGAAGCCCAGAGAGGGGTAGATTCCCCAAGATTTCTGGATTCCCAAGGAGGGGTGCAAGTTTCATTCTCTGCTCATCACCTGTTTTTCTCTGGGAGAACTGTGTTGCCTTCATCCTCATTTCCAAACAGTGAGGTCTTCCAGCAGCAAGTCTGCTGTGTGGTGTCTAAAAGAATCAGAAACCTGCAATTACTCCTGCTAATGTTGGTGCCTGTGTTAAGGCTCTGATACTTTGTCCATTGCACTCATTACTCATCTCTCACCCCTCAGCAGCTGCTGGGGTGATATTTTCATTTTGGAATCAAGCCAGAGGCGCATCTCCGCCTCTTCCCTCTAGGTAGGTTTGTCCAACAATGGAGAGATTGTTGACTGACCAAGGGATTGTTGTTCTAAATGTGGGTGGGATGCTGCTAAAAGATAATCTGTGTAACTACTGCATGAATGCATTTTCTTGACTATCTTCAATCCCACCTCTGCCTTTGTTCATGCACAGTTGTGAAAAAAATTGGAAGCACATGGCAGCATCACAGACAGCTCTTCCCACAGCTGTCCATCCAGCTCTGCTTCTCTTCCATGGCTACACAGTGGTTCTAGTTTTGGTGGTCACAACACTAAATATGATTTGAGCCCAGCTCTGCTGTGTCATGGTACATTGGCAGCCAACACTCTGAATCCCTTCACTTTTCTGTAGTTCTCGTCCTTACCATAAGGCTATCGTGTTCACATCCTGTGTTTGCTTGTGTTGTTTAGAGAACACAAGACAAAGAACAGCTGTTACATGAGCAGGCACTCTCTGGGGTTAATGCTCAGGACTCTAAAGTCTTTATCCTTCTATACTGCAGGATAGGACAAAACCTGGTTTTCCAGTGCTTCTTAGATAACTATCTAACCCAGTTCCATCTGCTGACTCAGCTCCCTCTGAAGTTACACTCCCCACAGATGGTAGGTGTTTTCTGTTACTTGATTCAAGTGCAACAATGCTCCTAGGCAACTTGGAAATGGCTAGGTAGATTTTACCAAGCTACCCCGCCAAGTCTGCTTCTGCTGTGGGAACAAGTGGAGAAAACTTTAGCCCAGACATCGCAGGGAGGGCCTCAGCACCAGGATTTAGCATGAGTGTGCCTTCTCCACCCTACTTGCACACGCAGTGTCTGCTCTTCAGGGAAGCCTTGGTTGGTTGTGTGTTGGGCTGTCACTCCAGGCAGTCAGAGGACAAGTGAGAAGGAAGTGAATGGAGAGAAATCTTGTGTCAGGCAGAATGCAGGTGGCAGGGACTCCACCCCCACTTCCAGCATGCTCTGTGAGCATCTGAGGTTTTTAATTGAACGGCTGGAGGATGATGTTGGCAGGTGAAAGGCACTGACATGTTGGAGATTGCTGCCACTCACCATCTCCCTCCCCCACTTGGTGGGAAGTGTGGGTCTGTTCATCTAGAGCCTACTTTACTGCCCAGCCTCACCCCAAAGCTCTGACAGCCAGTGGAATGTTGACAGAGTGGTGCTGTGCTCAGGTAAAACAAATATACCTTTGGGTAGGAGCAGGAACTTGCAGCTCCAGCATCCGGGGTCCTCTGGCCACCTCCTGCCTCAGTCAGAGCACTGGGGAAAGAAAGGACTGCACACACGCCATGCTTCTCTAGAAGCCAGGCCCTCTCCTGAGCTGAGCTCTCACACTGGAATTCACTGGCATTCATGTCTCCACTCTAGGACCTACGTGCTCTCTCCCACTCTCATTCATACCCTGTTGCTCTTGGTATTTCAGTATACTGCTTTCAATGCCTTTCTGCCCACTGAGATGCTTTTCCAGGCAGGGGGTGGGGGGACAGACCCAGTCTGACTCT
The DNA here is from genome assembly GCA_013397795.1 of Orthonyx spaldingii. Lineage (NCBI taxonomy): Eukaryota > Metazoa > Chordata > Aves > Passeriformes > Orthonychidae > Orthonyx > Orthonyx spaldingii. The sequence continues at coordinate 60,940 of VZTJ01006781.1, read as the reverse complement.
GCTGAGTTCTGTCCAGTTCATTTAAGTTACACAGTTCTGTCTGTGTAATATAGTCCCTTGAATCTATCTGTCTTTTCTTTCCTCTCCCTGAGCCAGAAGCCTCAATCTGCCAACAAATGGGATAATTTTTCAACTGGTGTTTGGCAGCCATCATTTTTCTCCCTGCCCAACTGATGCTTTGTTGTAGCAAACGGAAAAGTTAGTGATTTGACTTCTGAATAGGAGGATATGTCTCAAAGGAAGCAGGTTCCCTGTAGCATCAGGAGCTCAGCTCTGTAGCAGCACTGGCCAGATTTACTGACTGTTACTGGAATGATTAGTGGAATGATTGTTTGTTGTTAACAGCCCATCTGTAGTGTTTAAACTTCATCGGGGAGCTGAATTTCACAGGCATTATCTGGCTGAAGTACAGCCTCATATGGTCCACAGAGGGGCTGTTAAATCCCAGAGGAAATTAAATACAACAGGGGGCCTTCCTGTTATGTTGATCCAACTGATCTTTTTTCTCTGATAGAAATCAGCAGCTGGGTTGATGTTCTCTGGGGCATCAGTGTGCCTATTGCTGCTGGCAGAGAACATGAAAAAGTGTCTGTCATCAAGGACAGGTGCTGAAGACCATGACTTTCTGACACACATTTTATCATCACAGAAACTTCTTTCCTTCTACTCTATTGGTTTTGTTGTCACAGTGAAATGATGTTTGGAAGACACAGATAGATACTCACAAAGGAAGGGGGAGATAAGATAATGTAGAAAAGTTTCATGAGTGTTTGTGGCACAGATAAACATGCAGTGATGTACAGAACCACATCTCTTTCTATCTTAATTCAAGTTTTTGTCAAATTGGTGCAGGCAAGGAATAGGAACTGCATTTTTTCTCATGCAAAAAGGGCTGATGCTGAGGTTTGACTCAGTGCAGAGGAAGGCTCTCAGATCCCTCTTGGAGTCGACACTAATGCTATTTCTCCATTTGTCTTTCCTCAGCATTTCTCAGAGAACCTGGATCACTTCTCTGACAACATGGAGGATTTCTCCAACGACCTCTTCAGCAGTTTCTTTGATGACCCAGTACTGGCTGAGAAGAACCCTCTGCTGGACATGGACCTGGATCCACCCACTCCAGGCATTCAGGCAGAGCACAGCTATTCCCTCAGTGGAGACTCAGCTCCCCAGAGCCCCCTTGTGCCTGTCAAGACTGAGGATAATGCTAACGGTGAGCATGAGAAGTGCACACTGTACAGCTTTGGGCACATCTGTTAGCAAAGGCTCTGGCTGGCTTTCAAATGTAAGGACAAACTGGCTGTTCCTTGGACTTGCGCATGGCTAATCCAGGGAAGAATTTGATTTGCCGTTGTCAAACACAGCCCACATTTTTCCCTTCCATTTGTGCTCTAATAGTCACATTACTCCTTTGCTGGGCTTACTGTTATTTACGAGGATGATAATTGGCTGTGGCTCAGTGTGCTGCCAGCTTCTGGCAACCTATAGGCAATGTCTTTTCAGGACCCTGCAAACTTGGGTGTGGATGCCCTAGATCCAGCTCCGTTTTGGCATCAGGCAGCAGGGTTTTGGCTTGCACATAGGAAGCATGAGTCTCTGGCTGCAACCAATGCTGGTACATGTGGAAAGCTAAGTGGCTTCTTTACCAGCAGATCTTTTAGCAGGAGACAGAGAGGAACAGTCATTTCAAAACTTATTTTTAAAACAATTCATTTCAGGATAATTTATGATGGCTAGGTATTTTTAGAGCTGTCCTTTCAGAGAGTCCTGTAATTTGTGGGATTGTGTGGGTGTCCCAACAGCTGATGGACACCAGGCTGCCTGAAAAAGCAGTGGCACAGGCTCAGTATACACAGAAGAAAGCTATTCCTTTGAGCAACAGTGAGACCTGGGACAGAGGCTTCCCTCTCATGACGAGGAATGATCCCAGCTTTCTGCTACAAACGCCAAGGCAGAAGGAGAGAAGGCTGGCCTCCTCTACCTCTTTGGTCCTGGAGAACGCACAACCATCTGCCACGTTCCTTAGGGGCATCTCAGAGAGGTGCTGGGAGAGAGGCTTATGACAGGCCAAGCAGCTCTGCCTTAAGTACCAAAAAAGCTTTCAATTTGCATTTCTTTTTCCGTAGTTTTAACCCAAGTACAGTCTTGGAGGGGGCGACTTACCAAAAAAACCCAAACCAGCATGAACAAATAAACACAACTTTGTTTTGCCCATGAAAATGAATAGGATAAGACTTGAGAATGAGAGAAGCAAAAAGGATGCATTTGTAGAAAACAGTGAAATGAAGACTGCCTGCATGAAGCTGTCTCAAGGACTCCTCTCTGAGACACTTAGCAGCACTTCTCCTTCTCTCCACTGTGTCTGCACATGCCTTTCCTTCAACTGTCATGTCTCAAAGGCAAGACCACGACTCCTCTGAATGGAGTGTGACACTGATTCTTGGGCAGAGGCCAGCACAGGGCGTGCAGTGCATAACCCAGGAGAGTTTGAGACGGGCCTGGCACTTGCTTTCTGAGAGTGCAGATCAGTTTATAAGGGAGTAAGGCCTTATAGCCGTACTATATAGCATGAAGATGGCAGGTGTAGGAGTATCCATGCACCCAGTCCTGCAGCTAGATAATTCAGCTCATCTTTCCAGGGCTTTCTTGGCTCATAATTGCATGTGAGTCATATTCTAGTGAAACCCTGAGTCAGGTCCAGTATTTGCAACACTGTGCAGTCCTTTTGGCACAGCTCCATCCAGTCTCAGTCCTTTTAGACATTCAGTTCAAATTAATTACCCAGAAATGGTTTTTCTTTAACATTAAGCAAGCTCTGCTCAGTCTACAGAGCTCCTCAGGAATGCCCCTGCTCTGTCTAGGCTTGGAGCTGGCTAAGGCTTGGTTTTTATCAGCTTTCTCCCAGCTTTTCTGCAGATCTCCAAAACTCTTCCAAATCCTGCCCCTTCCCACATGGTTCCCACTAATACAGGTCAGCTAGGGCAAGCCTCTGGGTGCATTGTGACCCTGCTTATCAGTGGAGTCTGCTTTCCAGATGGCTCATGCATACGGACTGGCTGCTTCATTTCCCAGTACCAGCCCTCAGTTTTGCAGGGTGTGATTTGATGCCAGGAGCAGGGGGAGCCAGGATTGTGCAGAACAGTGGGCACTGGACCAGCCTCGGGTTAGTGCCTGCCCTCCTGTACAGGTCCTGCTTTCTCACTGCTCTTTGCCTCACCTCCCCAGCCCTGGGCAGCTATAGATTTCTCTCAGCCATATTTCTTCCCAATGGGTACAGAGTATCTGGAGCAGAGGATGAGCATCTTGGCATGCCTCATCCACCAACATACAGTGAAATCTGCAGTGTTACAGTGTTACCTCTCAGGCAGCATGTGTCCACACAAGTTACCTACTCCTCCATCCCTCATTGACCCTCTGATGGCTTATTTGTTTCTGATTCTGTAACCCAATCACTCCCCAGATAAATCTCCGAGGGTGGGAAAGAGAGCAGGGTCAGAATGTAGACAGGAAATGGGAGGACAGCACGTACTTATTTGGGTGTCTGCTCCTTGGCCTGTCTGGACCAACAGCACTGGGGGCTGCTCTCTCACTGGGTCAAGTCTGATCAGGGAGAGCCCTTGGTGGTCTGCTCTCCCTTGTCTGGTAACTTGCTTCAGCAGCAGCCCTCACAGACAGAGGAAACCCCACACATCTGAGAACAAGAGAAAGGCAGATCTTTGCAACAGAAAGGATGAGGAGGAAAAGGCTTCGTATCACAGTGAGGAACATCAGAGTAGTCAATAGGCAAAATGTTCCCACAGTGGGCATAGTAAAACCATAGAAGAGTTTAAATGGGGGAAGCTGTGAACTCTTCATCACTTTTCAAAGGGGTAGGTTCAAGTGAACCATCTATCAGGACTGACACAGGTTTAATTGAACTTGCCTAGAGCAGTCAGATAGACTGAAAGATCTTTCAAGGTACCTCATTTCTGTGAAAGGCAGAAGTCAGCCCAAATTTTCTGGACACAAACAGTTGTGCCTGTGTGATACCTCCTTCCATCAGAAGGGGTTTGTTTGCCTACCAGGGGTAAGTAGGACTTCACTACCAGCTGCGGGTTCAGTGTCCTTAGCAGGACAGAGAAAACACAATGTAATCTGTGTTTGCTCAGTAGCCTCTGCGTTGTCTCAGCTGTGCAGTGCACGCCTGCCTGATGACTTTGGCCCTGCTGCATTGTGGGAAGCTCTAGAAAGCCATCCAGCAGCACCGAGAGCAGCACACGCAGCTGATACACACACACAGCAGCCACAGGAGCTGTGGCTGTGCTTGAAGATGTCCAGTCACAGAGGCAGCTGGAAGGAATGAGCATCTGCTACAGAGATCTGTCTAGGTATAAAATAAGAGGTGCTAGACCAAAGACAGGAAAACAACATATTCCACTGGCAAGGGCAGCACTGTGTTATCTGATATAATTCTTGTCCGGGCTTTAACACCACTCTGTCCAAGCAAATGCTACAGACAGGATTCTGCCCTGACCTCTCCTGAAGGCAACAGAGGCTGAGTAGGGCAAAGACAATGTTAACATACCTTTAAGTTAGATCAGATGGCAGCTCCCACATGAATAGCTGCTTGTTTGTACTCCTCTTTGTGCAGGCTTTTCTGGAGCAGATAAAGACTTTTCTCCCTCTCTCCTCTTGCCAGGATATCTTCTGGACTGAGGCCTGCAGTGCAGAACTGCTCTGGGCAGCAGACAGCTAGGCAGCATTCCTGGGCCTGACTGAGAGTGCTGCATGCAGAGATCAGTGCAGAGGGGTCAGAGAGTGAGTCACACTGTGGCCTTGTGGAGGCAACTGGAGCTCTCTGTGGTGACATGCTTAGCAATAATCTGTCCTATGTCAAGCCAAATGTATTTTTGCTTGTCAGATGAAAAAGGAAAGGGAAGGGATGAGAGTTAGGAAGGAGGCTGCAGGCTGCAGGCCAGCTAGGAGTAGCCTTTTGACAGGCTGAAGTGTTTGAAGAGCAAAGACTGAAACTTTAGAGCAGAACCCAGGCAGTTCTCCTGCTTAGCAGTCTTTTTTCCCATCTGATCTGCAGTTTATCTGGCATCTCTACTTCCAGTGGCAAGCCAGGCTCACACCACAGATGTGCATGGGACAGAGCAGGCAGGAGGCAAGGGGAGCATGCCCCCACGGCTCCATTCAGTTCTCTTCAGACACTTCCTTTCCCTCACTGCTGCTTCTTGTCCCTGCCAGCAATGTCAGCAGGGCACAGCTGTGGACAGCAGTCCCCTGAGCAGCCCAGGGTAGAGGAGAGAGTCTCAGAGGTGAGACTTGAGGGGAGCAGCTCTGGAAGCAGCTTCACAAGCAGGTGCTGCAGTGGGCTTCCTTCCACAGAAATGGACCTTCCTCCTCTTCTGTCATGCAGCAAAGCCCTGGTACTTGGCACAGCATCACCAGGAGGCCAAAGCAGCACTGTCAGCCTTTCACTGTCATCATGCTTGCCCTCTCACCAGCTCTCCAGCACAGAGATGGTGCTGTTCTTGGTAACACACCTGGCAGCTCTGTGATGCTGGCCATTCTGCCTAAGGAGCAACAGCCCAGCATCCTCCTCTCACTGAGCCCTAAATATAAATAAGCTCCAGAGGATGAGACCTAGACATTACCGGGGGAAGAAACCCTGCAGCTGTCCTCCAGAGCTTGGGCTGCACAGTCAGAACACAGCAGAGACACAATTCCTCTAGCTCTGTCCTGTCTGCTCCCTGCACACTGGGGGTTCCTTCCCTCTTGTACTCTGTGGGCCTGCACATGCTTGTGTGGTGACAGTGCTAAACTTGGAAAGGCAGCCTCCTCAGTCAGAGGATGCTGTCTGCATGGCTTTTTTTTTTCTTGCCCTGTTCTTGCTAGAGTTTGACTCTCATGTTGTGCATGTTTCAGAGCTGGAGAATGGAGTGTGGTCACTGGGGCCCAAGCTCTGCTCCATCATGGTGAAACAGGAACAGAACCTGGCTCTAGACCTGCCTGAGTCCCAGCTAGCTGCCAGCTCCATACCAGTGCTGAACCTCAACCCTCTGCAGAGACTGCCAGTCCCCGAGGAGGTGAGCCCATCTAAGATCCATCGGGAACCTGGGCTCTCACCACAGCAGCACCCCTGGTGATGCAGACCCAGCCATGTGACTGCAGGGTCCTGCAAGGTGATTTAGCTGCTGGACAGACAGGAGAAGGTGATACAAAGCCCAGAAACTGCATTATTTGTCATTCTTCACTTGAAATGGCAGCACAGGAGGCTTTACAATCTCGGTTAAATATAAGCATGTTTCCTTGGCACAAAAGCCAAATGCTTTAAGCTTGCACCTACTGGAGATCTGTCCCCTCCAATATACCAGTATTTCTGTAGCCAATCCTGGCTTACTTTCATCTTTCAGAGAACAGTGTCAATTAATGTGATGCCAGTGACCCTACTACTCCTGCATATAAACCCCTGCTCTGGCACCGTCTTTTTCATGGCATTGGACTTGTCACATGGCCTCTCACTCTTCATAGCTGCTCACTGGAAATGTTGGTCGCACTCCAGGTCCTGCTTGCTTTTTCCTATGAAGCAGCAGGATTTATTATTTCTGTGTAACAAGGGGCCAACTCTTCTGGTCATATCTAGGTTCTTAAGAAGTCTATTTGTCTGAAGGAGGATCACTTATGCCACTGGTGTGTGGGTGTAAGTTGAGGGCTCAGTTCAGCTGGCCTTGAGTCCAGCTGTGTTGGATGAGAAAGTCTGATCAGTTTCACACAGACCTTGCTTATCTTGTAGCAGCTCAATAGATAACAGTAGGGCATCTCTGGGGTTCACTTCCTTTTTTTCACTCACACTGAGCATCTTCCCATTTAAACAACCATCCAAAACAAATGGGTTCTTCCAGCCAAAACTGTGCACAAACTTCCTCTATTATTTACACAGCTTGAACTTGCTATGCCCTCAAATCTCTGCTGTGTGTGCTCAGCAGCCATACCATGGTGCTCTCTCAGCTGTGTTTACAGTCTGGAAGAGTTTGCAATGTGTCTGTTTAGTGTAAAAACTCCACCCCATGGTGGGCTGGGGGCTGGCAAGCCAGGAGGCTGAGGGGCAGCATAACGCAGATGGGAGTAAATATACTCTTTATTCAGCTCTCAGTCTCTTCCAATTGGAAACAGTTGCCCAGTGGTCCTGGTGAAAATCATGTGAACAGGACAGGGGGGTTATTCTGTTTCTGTACAACTTCTATACTCCCATTTATAATGAAGGCAGATCAAAGAGGGACTTCCCATGGTAACGCAGGGGTTTGTTTTAAATTACACTGTCTGAGTCTATCAAAGGAAGAATTGCCAAGAATAAAAGTCATCTCCATTTTGGAGGTACTCATTTCAGTGCATTGCTTGGCAGCACATCCATCTGCCACTGCCACTTCCTCTGCAAATGTGTTTGCACTCTGTGTGCCCAGCAACTGAGACCTCAGGGGCTTATGTTTGAACTCTTGGTTTCCTTTCTGGTGGTGAGAGGCTCCTTTGGGGCAGAGCTGTGAGATGGGGCAGGACAGGCAGCAGGGGAGCAGTGGCTATGAACAGTACTGGTGGGAGCCTTCTGGGCAGGGGAGGTGGCAGCAGCCAAGAGCTCTTTCTGCTTCTCTTCCACAGATTCCTATAGAAATGACTCCAGCACCTGTGATCAAAGCTGAACCCAAAGAGGTGAACCAGTTTCTAAATGTACCTACAGGTAAGAAGATAGAATTTCCTGGCCAACTATATTACTCAGATATAGATTGTTATTATTCAGGGAGGAAAGACAACACCTGAGAGCCGTGCATATAAGGTAGGACTGGGGCACAGAGCAAGAGAGTGGGCACTGCACTGTTCCAACTCAGATCAGTGTCTGCATCAGCAGCCACACACAAAATTGTTCAGACAGGGACTCCCAGGCAAAACAGGCTACTTCAGAGATGGAAATATGCAAGAGTGCCTTTAAAATCCTCAGAGAGACTGTAGAGCTATCCAAAAATAACCATCTGAAAGTCAGGAAATTCAGGATCCAGTTTAATTTGAAAGAAACCCAAGCATCTGAAAATCTGCCGATGCACAAATGAAAGCACTATGGGAACTCCCACTGCCACAGAGAGACATTCCTTAGGCATATTCCCACCTCCATTAAGGCCCCTAGGGCTCTCCAGTACAAAGTGGGGACAGTTTTCAAGTGCTTGGAAACCAACTGAGTGACCAGACCCCCGCTGGATCAAGTGTGCTGGCAAGTGTGTGAGCCCTGCGGTGCTTTTGGAAGAGCTTTTCTCTCACAGAGCTTCCTGTACTTGTGAACAGGGTATGGAGCAAAATATCATGGGCTTTGTACTTCATTTTGGTTGACAGTGGAGTACCTTATTGCTTTGTAAATACCTTCAGTGCCTTGGCAAAGCCCCTGCCAGCTCTTCTGCAGTTCCTAGTTTAGCACATTTGAGGTCAGTCTAACCTCTGTCTTGGGCAGTGCTCAGTCCAGCCTTTTTCTCAGATTCACCCCATCTTGTGAAACTCATCACCTTCTCGTTTCAGCCCTGTGTTATGGCAGGGCCCTATGCCCCTACCAACAGGCTGACATGAGAGCCGTTGACTTGATCCTCCTTATTTCTCAGTAGAGGACCTGGTGCAGATGCCTCCAACTCCACCCAGCAGCCATGGCAGTGACAGCGACGGATCTCAGAGCCCTCGGTCCCTGCCTCCCTCCAGCCCAGCCCGGCCTGCTGCTCGCTCTTCAACTGCCATCTCCTCCTCACCTCTCCTCACAGCACCACATGTAAGGAGGCAGCGGGGCATCACTGGGACACAGGGCTCCTTGCTGCTCACAGGGGTTTGGAGGCTTTCCAACACTCATGGGGAGGTTCCTGCCCTTGCTACGGTCTCCAAGCTGAAATGCTCTGTCAAGGCAATGTGATGTCTTAGCACAAGGATGTGGGGACAAGAAGTGCTCACAGGAGTGAGGAGAGGCACAATGAATCTTGTGTAATATCTACCAGCAGTCACCTTGTTTTAGCAGGTGCTGTCTTCCACCCATACTTTGAGAAGTGGCCTAGGCACTAGAAGATTTTCTGAGGAGGCTAATGGGAGAGAGGAATTACTGAGAATTCCTATAACCAGACCATTTTAGTTAAAATGGCCAAAAAGTTTGTTGGCAGGGTCCTGCAGTGCAAGTGTGTAAGCCAGCCTCACGGTGAAGGAGCAGATGCCCTCCCAAGTAAAAGACGAAAGGAGTTGCTGAGCTGTGTTCCCAGGATCAGGTTGAGAGTAGAAAAGAGCACTGTCCTGCATCTACTTAGTGTCAGTGGGCAGCAGCGTATTCTATTCTAATATGTACAGCCTCTGGCTGCTTTGCAAGGCTTTAGGGAGGATCACTGGGGTAGAACTCCTTGCTGACACTGATGGATGCTCTCTATGTGTTTCAGAAGTTACAAGGAACCTCTGGCCCACTGCTCTTGACTGAAGAGGAGAAGCGCACCTTGATTGCAGAGGGTTATCCCATTCCTACCAAGCTGCCCCTCACCAAAGCAGAGGAGAAAGCACTGAAGAGGGTCAGGAGGAAAATCAAGAACAAGGTGACTGCAAAAAATGTAATCATGTAGCTCCTATGATTCCAGAGCACTCTCAGCTGACCAGTGCTATAGTTATCCTTGCCTCCTCAGCTGCACTGCAGCTCAGAAAAGGTGGGATCCTGCTTTTGGTACACTAGCACGAGCCTCCCAACCCACAAAAATGGTGCCAAGGGGCATCTCTGCTTGCATGCTCTGCATACAGCCACATCTGGCAAGTGTGGCTTCCAGCCCAGCTCCTGAGAGTGTGTGGCCCAGGATAGAGTCCACAAGCTAAGGTATCACAGATCAGACAAACTGGTCTGGTCAGGCCTTGTTGCAAGGACAGGGAAACCAAAGCCATTGCGTGGCGCAGGATGGGTGATGCACAGTGTTCACCAGCCAGGCAGAGGCTGTGAGACTTTAGACTGGGATTAGAAAGCATCTTGTGGGAGAAATGATGAGACTGAACTCATCACCCAGTGACTCAGAAGTGGTCTGGGGCCCACTTGGCCACAGCACATGTGAATCAGAGGAGTGGAAAACAACCTTAAAGATGCTCTCAGCAGCGAGGGGCATAATGCAACAAATGGTTTGGGCTACAAGTCAAGGAAGGCTTCATACCTACAGCATCCATCCCTCCCAATTTTGGCCTGGACACCAGCAGGAAAGGCAGACTGGAAGGCAACTTCCCATTTGCCTTTAGGATGCTGTGTGTGCAGGGAACAGACAAGATGCATGAGCCACAAAGAAATGTCCAGAGGCTTGTGATACTGACTCCCCTCTGATGGCTTGCCCCCCTCACAGATCTCTGCTCAGGAGAGTCGCAGGAAGAAGAAAGAGTATGTAGAATGTCTAGAGAAAAAGTAAGTTTCTTCTTCTCAGTCTTACTTTGAAAAAAGGAATCCTGTCCATGCATAGCCCCCCTTTCTAGTGTTTTGTCTCTGAATTGCTCAAAAAATACAATTCCTTGCAAGGCTGGCTGCACAGGAGTTTGGTTTGGGATCCTGCCCCTACTCTCCTCCCTCCTAGAAATCCTCTTGCGGGATAAAGATTGGTCAAGAAATTTTGTGCTTCCAACTGCTTCATTTGGCTGGTCCCCTGCAAAACACAGGCCATTTTGGCTGCTAACAAGGTGGGATTTTGGGTAAAAGTCATGTTTCCCTCTAGAATTGGCTTCTGTTTTGTCTGTCGCATAAGTGGCAGGCTGTGTGAGGGCACTGACTATGGCTTTTCCCCCCTCTTTTCCCATGAAGGTGAACACACAAGCACTTAACAGCAAGAAAAACCTTGCATTGCAGTTACTCCCCACACTCTTCCCCACTTCCACTCTCTGCATTACCTTTGTTTTTCTCCTTGCAGCCCTGATGTCCTGAATGCATGACAGGCATAAGCCTAAGGTGACGTCACATGATATTGACAGGGTAGAAAATAACTCCTGTACTAGCAACCCCTCATGTGCATTCCCAGGCAAAGAAGAATGCTGGAATCCAGGCACAAATTCATGTTTCTGTATCATTACCATCTTCTTCCCAGTTACTAACACCATCTGAGATCAGCAAATGGAAAAAACCCAACCCCCAAACCCAACTTTAATTAGCTCTTCTCCCTGATGCTATTTGTTTTTCTTCTCTAGTTGCACAGAAATGCTCAATTAAAGCAGATAATTCAAGGCACCTTCAGATTCTCATGCAGCACCTCAGTGTCCAGGCATCAGAGCACATCACCTCCAGCTAGTGTCCCATATGGGGACCTTCAAGCCAGGGCTGGAGAGTTGGCTGACCTCGCTCAAGGGGCAGGTTCAGGGCGTTTGGTGCTGGGGCCTCCTCCCCAGATGTGGCTGTGGTGCCTGAATGTACTCAGCAGTTTGTTACGCTATAGCATTGCTATAACAGATGGCTTTCAAACAATGCCAGGTTTAAATGTGAACCAAAAGCAGCATTCAGTGAAATTTTTTTAATAGAACATGTCTTTGGTCAGCTTGGCTTTCTGTAAAAGCTTGTTTGTCAAAACCTGTACTTGGGCCCTTCACCATTCACTTTCAGACTTTTGCTGGGAGCCCAGTTTTTGCACGGAACGCCTGGTTCAAAGGCTGTGCTGCAAACCTCCAGCAGGATCAGGCTGTGTCTCTGGCCTGCCTCTCTCCCGACCTGGAGGCACTCCCCTTCCCTTGTCCCAGCGGCAGCCTAACCACTTTCCCGTCAGAAGCCGTGGGAAGGAGCCTACAGGTTCTCTGCTGCCCTCAAGTGCCTGCAGTCGGAGCTGGTCCAGCGTTTGCACAGAACGGCCTGGATTGCACAGCCAGGGCACAGAGCCCAGGGCAGGTTCTCAGTATGAGTGGGCGAGGTTTGACTTTGTCCCCCTCCTCCTTCTTCGTGCTTCTTAGGGGGGTTTGGAAGTGATGGAAATGTCTGCATAACTTTGGGTCTGTCCTGACTTGACCTGCCTGTGACCAGGTGCTATTGTCTCTCCCAACCCTCAGGAGACCCTGAACTGGGAACTGTCACATGTAACTGTCCACCTGCCATTTCACCCCTGCTCCACTGGGGCTGGCTGCAATCGGGTGGGTCAAGTAACATTTGACCCCAGGACGATAACTGCAGGTGACAGATGAAGCCACTGAGCCTTCATACCCCATGAAAAGCAAGGACTACATTGTCTTAATCTGTCTGCCCTTTGTGACTAACTGGCTATGGGTTTTATTCCCGTAGGGTCGAGACATACACAACAGAAAACAATGAACTCTGGAAAAAAGTGGAGACCTTAGAAAATGCAAACAGGTAAGAGGAGCTAGACTTGACCCTCTGTGGGTAGGGCAGGGTAGGTAGGAAGGGAAGTCGGGAGTGCTGGAGCAAGGGGACAAGAGCAGGAAAACAGGCTCCCCCAGCTCCTGGGGGGTGCAGCTTGGCAAGGTGCTGGTTTTCAGCCCGTGACAGCAACGAGGCAGCTGGGTTTGGTTAGCAAGCCTGGAATGTTTGTGTTGGGACGCCAGGACGCTCTGCAGCAAGGGGAGGAGGGAAGGCATGTTTCCCATATCTCTTCCTCCTTCTCCCTGCAATCCTTTGGGCTCATGCTGCCTTCTCCATTCCCCTCCAGGGCTCTGTCTGTCTCCAGGGCAGATGCATTAAGGGAGGCCCCTCACACCAGCCTCTCAGACCCACTGTTTCTGCTTTTGGGCCCTTTGGAGAAATACAAGGCCCTGGGCATATTGTGGCTGTTTCAGGTTTCTCTTGAGAAAGCTGAACAGACTTGGTGAATACAGGGAAAGCCCATTCTTCTAATAAAAGTAGAGATCCCAACTCCCACCAAATCCAGGGCAATTCCTTGTGCATGTGGTGTCCCAGCCCCTTCCCAGCCTCTTTTGGGCAAAGCAAGCCCAGAGAATCTCCATCTCATCTGCTGCTACTGCTCACCTGAAAGGAGCAAGCTGCTCCCACAGCCCCAAAGTTCTCTCACCCAAGGCTCTTGGTTTCCTCACTCAGGGCTCTGGTGAGCACTTGTGCTTCTAATATGCAGAGCTGGCCAACCAATCACCAGGGGAATTTGCTTCCTTGGAAGCATATAGTGAAGACTTCCACCCCTGCAGTGGGGATGGGTGGCTGGAGTTGGAGAAGGGCCCAGCTCTGCCTCCTCTTCCTGGGCACAACAGGTGGGAGCAAGGGCAGGGTAAACTGCAGGATATGCTTGTCTCTGTAGCCCCATTTGTATCAGCTCAAATTGAAAGGGAAAACCACTGCTAGAGAGCCAGTTCCTCACCCACTCCTCTGCTGCCACGACAGCTCATGGAGTACTCCTAGAGGCTCTACTGCACACCTTTCCCCCATCCATGACACGAGTGCAGTGGCCTTGGCTTCCAGGCCTGCTACTGGTGCTGGCACTGGGGGCTGCCAGACACGGTCTGGCTGAGGTGTGCAAGAGCCATCAGTCTCCCATGTGTACCCCCAGAGATACAGCTGCCCAGCTGCTGTCATTCATGGGGCACAGTTGCCCCCCGGCCTCTCTGGGAGTATGGGAAGCCCTGCTGCTGAAAAAATGTGAGCCCCACCCTGAAAAATCAGGAGATTGGCCTCAAAGCCAAGAGATTTTTAATTTTTTTTCACAAAATACACATTGTGTTCTTTCTAATTGGGTTTGGTTTTTGAGCACTGCCAGTGGGACACTCTGTGCTTCTCCCCACATGTACAGGGAGCAAAACAGGATTTGGAAAAGGATAAAGGATTCTCCTGCAATCTCCTGGTTCCAGGACCTGGCATTTTATGAAAGCTCAAACATACTTGTGTAAAACAGTCAGTGCTCCCAGAGGGAGAGTCAGCAATAGTCTCCATTTCAGTAATATGCAGCTCTTGGGAACTGTGCGCTCTGTAGTCTCCCTCATCCCAGATTCCTTCACCAGTTACCTCTTGGTAACACCTACCACTGTACTGTGATGTGTGCAGATGCCCATGAACAGTTAAATGGGGCAGAGAGACCTTAGCATGTGTTCCAACCAGGACAGTCAGAGAATAAATTAATTGCTGAACTCAAGATTTGGCTTTGCCTACCATCCCTCTGCAGAATTTGCCAAGACTGAAGAAGCTGGAGGGGATCACAACTGTTTCTTATTTCTCTCTCCACCACAGTTTGGGGCAGAGGTTGAGCTTCAGAGTGTGTGTCTGTGAGTGAAGTGGGAACAGGCAAGCCTGTGCTAAAGGTCTGACCTGTCTACAAAGTTCAGCCTCCATGCCAGAGCTTGGTTTTCATGGTACCCTGGCTGTCCACTGCTCTGGGAATTGACTGGCTGGGCTTTGAGGCATCCAGGAGTCCTAAATGAATGGGTCATTTGTAATAGTGGGTAGGTGCAGTGAAGGTGGTGGTGGACCCACTGATAAGACCCTTTTTTGTTTCTTGTTTCCCAAGCCTGTTTGGTCAGAGAACTTAAGCAATATACAGCAAAGGGGAGATACTTGTTTTCACAAGAAGGGAAAATCCAGGTAAAATATGAAGCGGGTTAGTGGTATTCTTGGCTCACTTACTGGCTTCTACCTCCTTATTGAGTTTTGATATGCGTTGTTTCCTATCACAGGACTCTGCTCCAGCAGTTACAGAAGCTTCAGGCTCTGGTAGCTGGGAAAGTCTCCAGACCTTATAAAATGGCTTCCACGCAGACTGGGACCTGTCTAATGGTATAAGCTTCATTTCCGTCGTCCTTATTGGCCATGCTTCTCCAGACAGCTTTGTTGATTGCCTTTCTCTGCCCTCTTCCCTGCTGCCCAGCCCTGTTGTCAGTTACATCTGCTCTTTCCTTTTGTGTTACAGTCACTAGAGCTGGGCCCTGTGTCATGCATACATCAGTTGTTTATGCAACAACATTAGAATAAATCCTGCATTTTCACTGCCTTGTTCTTTGGGCAAAACAGCACTTTGTTTGCTTTTCATTAGCTATTAGCCATTCAGCAAAAATCTTCAATGAGCTTCCATCGTAATGGGCAGAGTTTTGTTTTGCTGAGCTGGTAATGCTTAATGTTTAACTCAGCAGGGCAGACGAACAGTCCAAGTATTCATCCCAGTGGGCTTTACCTTGTGTTTATCAGCAAGAAATAGCATCTGTTCTTGCTATGCCTGCACATTAGGCTTTGTTAAATCCAGCTGGAATTCTCTTTGTTCGTCCTTTTGACTAACCATAATAATTTGGGGTTGTTGTTTTGGTAATCCCTGTTTGCCTCATAGTGGAAGATTGTGGTTAATAAATATTGGCTTCATTGAGGAGTTTTAGGGCATGCCAGTGTGTAGCCATAAGTAGAGTCAATTACTTATTCTTAATCTCATTTTTTTTGCCAAGGGGAAAGTTTCTGATCCATGGTAAAAATATAATCTTCACCCCTGTGATGTCTTTGCAGGATTGTCATAGTAGCTGCTCGTGATAAATTTATCAGAGTTAGTTATCTATATCTGGTTATCACTTCTGTACTGTTAGCAGCCACAAAATGCAACAGATGGTGAGGTACTTGCCCCACTCTCTCAGCACCCTCAGTGTCCTGAGGGATTGTTTTTTGGTCCTGGTTCAATGAGCTTCCTTGGTTCCAGAGCCCCTGCTCTGTAATTTCAAGCACTTCCTCCTTTCAAAATCTGCTCAAACTTTTGCTACTCTTTGCTGCCCCCATGTCAGACCAGATTTTAATGACTGGTTTTTTTTTTCTCTGCTGTCTGTCTTCATTCCTAAATTCTTCCCACATTTTTGGGTGTGACCCAGCTGAGTGCAGTGACTCATTGCTCCTTAATGCAGCAGCTCATCAGAGCACCCTGGCTCCAGCAATTCTTCAATGCTACTACCTGGAATAAACAAGTCTAGAAGAGGTGCCTTCCAGACATCCCCTGTGCTACAGGCTGATAAAGGATCTAATTTAGCTTCCCAACAATATCTTATGTCTCCTTGCTGCTCCCTTTGTTGCAGGCATCCTGGTCCACACACCCACCCTCTCAGACTTCCTAGCTTTGAAGCATTTCAAGAATTTGTAATTTGCTTTTCTATCTTTGACCAGTTCCTTTCATAAGCCTCTGAGTCCTCATTTTCCATTTTAAAATATAGCATTCCTTTTCATGACAGATATGTAGAATCATCATGTCTTGCAGCATGGGAGTGGAGCAGGCTACCCTTCTTTAGCCCTGTGTCATTGCTGCTGGATATTTGTACTGCCAGTTCTTGAAGGCCTCCAGTGGTGAGCAGTCTTCAGCCTCATCAGGCAAACCGTTCCAGTGCTGTTGTCTTTCCCAGATAAAGCTTTCTTGCTATCTCATCTCAATCTTCCTTGCAACAGCTTAAGCCTAGTAGAGCTTCTTCTGCCCATTGTTAGCAAGATCTGTTTATTCTCCCTTTGTGCAGCTGCATTTTACATATTTGAAAACTCTTGTTTTCGAGCAACCCCCTTCAGTCTGCTCTGCTAAATCACCATGATTTCTTTAGTCTTCCCTCATAGGCTGAGTTACTGAAGCACTGCCTGTTCCCAAAGCTATCTTCCAGACTTTCCCCAATGGCCCTGCATCTTCTTGGAAGTACAGGGCCCAAAGCTGGGCATAGTGTTCCACCTGAAGGCCAGTACAAATCCAGTCAGAAAACCTGTTCATAATGCTTGGGCTGAAATTTGCCCTTTGCAAAGTGACACTGACTTGGACCCATCTTATGCATCAGTTTAACTCCCAGATCCTCTTCTGTAGACCAGCTGAAACACATAGCCACTGATATATTTCCTGTGTTAATCACTCATGCCACTTCAGAGGTCTCAGCAAATCTTCATATTGTCTGCATAGATCTTCCCACTGTTCTCTTGGACCACTTCTTCCCATGGTCAAGATCATTCTGAATTTGAATACTGACCAAAAGCCCGTCTGCTTGTAGTCTCTCCCATCTGCAGATTTGATACAGTCCATCATTTAAGTCAAGTTTAAAAATGCTGAATCCTGCCAGATCTGTAACAGATCTCTCTGCTACTCCATCTGCTACTTCCTCACAGTTTGACAGTGAACCATTTGATAAATACACTCTCAGTATGTCTTTATTTTATTGCTTTTGCCTCCACCTTTCCTCCTCTTACTACCTTTTTGCAGTAGTTTTCTCTAGCTTAATTTCCCTCAATTTTAAGAGGTCAAATAATGAGATGGTCAAAAGCTGTGACATGAATGTTACTCAGAATCAAGCCAAGAGTTATTATGATGAAATGTTGTAGAGTTTGAACTAAAAGTGAATCAGAGCATCAGAGTTAACCTGAAACAAAACAGGGTAAAACCAGTGCTGTTTTGAAAAGCCCCAGCTGAAAGCCATGTTAAAGCAAGATGTTAAGTATACTGCTCTTTCTCAGCCCAAAAAGCCTGTTTTGTTTTAGAAGGAAAGAACAGACTTTACAGGGCTGGCTCCCTTTTCTCCAAGTTGTGTGTTTGGCTGTGATAATTCCAAGCAACATCCATTCAGAATTTTCCTCTGTTTTTGTGGAATAAGGATTCTAAATGTGCCTGATATGACATGCTTAGACAGCATCTATGCTGCCTTCATTTAATGTCCTTACTTTAAAACTAGCCATGAAGAGTCTGGATAATTAAAATCCCTCTTTACATAACATAGTATCCCCATGTTATTATTTGATCTTCCACATCTCCTGGAACCCACTGGTGGTCAAAATTACCTTGATGTACCAGCTTCTGTGTGTTACTTAGGCACAGGTATTCCAAAACAGGTGACTTCTGAAAAGCAGCCAAACAATTGCTGGCTGCTGGCACCCCACAGGTGTCCACCCAGGTCAAATTTGCTAGTTTATACACAGGTAGTAGAGATCACCAATAGATGCATTGCCTCTTTGGCTGCTCAGTCTGAGCACTGAGCTGGCAGCAGGTAGTTCCAGACCATGCATGGTGCATGAGTGTTCAATAATTTGGCTCTGTACCATTTCCTGTGTGTCCCTTCTTGCTCTGTACTGGCAGTTCCCTAAGCTCTGTAGAGTCCCTTACAATCAGCACTGGCATTTCACTCTGAAGCTTTACTGTTATGGCAGAACTTCCTGGTAGGTCCAGACCTACCTGAGGGGGGTTTCAGGGCAGATTTCACATACCTCTTTCCTGTTATCACTGCCTAGTAGCTCTGACTGGTCTGCCTGATAGCACAAGGCACTGACACATGGTCCTGCATGTCTACACATCAAGCATAAATTTAACTCTTTCTAGAATTCTACATCTTTACTATCAGGTATTAGGCAACTGCAGTTCTGCTGTCATTTCTGTCCTTGCATGGATAGTAGCTTCATTTTGGTATGTGTGTGGTACCTCACAGATTTTCCCCAGTGGGCTTGTTTTCTTTACAGCCCACAACAGCTCCTGCTAAGGCCGATGGTTGGGTTCCCTTTGGTCAAGGCAGAGTTTGCCCCTTCTGTTGAGTCTCCCTTTTTTCAGCTTGTTTCTCAGCTATGCCTTCTACTACATCTCCTCAATAGGATGGGCAAGTTCTCACAATTGAATCAGAAATACTCCAAATAAAGCAACAGGAGGAAGTTTCTGACTTCCCTTCTTGAATTTGCAACAGAGATTAGCACAGCAAGCCCTTTCCCTCTCTGGGGTTATACAGGTACCCATTGTCAGCCTGACCAGATCTTCTTACACAGCCTCATGTTAGTGTGTTGTGGAGGGGGTGTTTCTTTATGGCTAGTGGCACTGACTCTGTGCTGGTCTCCTTTCTAGGTGCTGGCACTCTGTTTTGTTCTGATCCTGGGATCCCTGATGCCCTGTCTCCCTGAATTCTCTTCAGCATCACAGACAGTGAAAGCAACACCAGCACCAGACATATACACAACTAGTAAGAGTGAGTCTAACATGGTTCCTCCATTCCAGCTTGTCAAACCATTTCCAGCTCTTCCTTTGACACTCCCTGGTCAGGCATAACATCCTCGCCTCTGTGCCTACCCCATAGGCTGGGACTGTGGCGAGGGAAGATTCCCAATCTGTCGGTGGTACAAACTCTCATAAGAGCTCCTTGTTGGGCCTGTTGTCATTCTGTGCTAACCGTTGTCCCAAAACATGACAAGTGTCAAAGGAAGGAACATGAGGGAAAAGTCCCAGGGCAGACTGGTTGTCTTCTGAAGAGGCTGTGTGTTCAGAGGGGCATTTGCTTCCTGAAGCTGGGGGAGGAGGGTATCCTGCACAGGTACACATGGACAAGGCTGAGTGAGCATGTGCTGAAACCACCATCATGACACACACCCATTGCAAGAGACCTTGTCCTCATTATTAACCAATGCTCTCCCTTTTTCCAGTTCAGTCACGGAGCCTCCTTTTCTATGATGAGGGTGCTGGCTCCTTAGAAGAGAGCTATAGCTCCTTCCTAACCATGGACCATCCTGAGGGGTGGGAGGCCGAAAAAAGGCAGTCTGAGGAGGGAAGGCCTCATCTGGCCAGGACACATGAGACGGCTAAATATCTGAGCAAAACCCAGGGGGGTCCTGACCAGAACCGAACTGACCCAACTCTCAGCCACCTCAAAGAGCCATTCCATGAGAGGTAAGCAGGTAGGGCCACCTTCTGAGCCCTACTACAGCATGGTGTCTGGGGGTAAGAAACAGGCATGTCTGTCCCCTCTGCTGCAAGCCAAGGACAGCTGAACCTCCCAGGACAGGCGGTCAGCTAAGAGCAGTGGCTGGAGGAGGCCAGTGCTGGCAGGGAGCATAAGAACAAGTTCATTTTCTAGAGCAAAAGTTCGACCATAAAGCAGTGTCCCACCTGCATAAAGCTGTGGAGGGCTGGATGACTCACATGGTCCCAGATTTGCATTCCATTTAGTGCCCTGGGGAAGAAGTTCATCCTGGTCAGAGCAAACTAGCTGGGCACACAGAGTGGAGAATTTGCATAGGAGGCTACAATGAACCTTGACTGATGCCTTGTCTTTTCTTTTTCTCAGGGAGACAAGCTCCAGTGAGACAACTGAATTCTTGTAGCAGCTGCTGGACCTCAAGGCCTCATCTGTCTGATTGCAGGATTCCCTCCTCACCAAGCAACTGAGGGGACTTGGCAGGAGAGGACACTGCATTTAGACACTCCTAAACTGGCCTTGGGTTCAGCTCCTCCCCTTTCCCATCATCCCCATTAGTGCTGATCTTTCTGATGGGAGTCACAGGACTGCCAGAACCAGCAGTAAGTGTCTGGAGAAGCCCTGAGACTCCCTCTTCCCCTGGCCTTACCTCCTGCTTAAATGAGCACTACCCTATGGATGTGGGCTCACCTTGAAGTGGAGGGAGATCACGGGAAGCCCACAAACTATTCAGCTCACTCCCCAAAGCCTCCAGACCAAGGGGGCTGTCCCCACATGTGTACCCCTTGGCTACATCAGATGCACCTGAAGGAGAGAGAAAGTGCTGGATTTACTGTCCTGCCTGAGGGTTTTAGGAGTGGGTGATGCTGGTGCTGGAGAGATGGCTCTGGAGAGTTTGAGCTCATTCCTTGCCCTCCATATGTTAGTATATTTCTGCTTCCATTGAGAGAAAACCTAGTTCTTCTTTGCTCTAGTTTTCTCTTGATGGACATGCCTACGTAACTTCAACACCAACTATCTGCAAAGATCTGCACACAAACGGAGTGGGGGAGAGAGATCCCAGCCAGATAAATCATCATAAAAATTAACCAGCAGCTTCTGGGTAGCCAGAGCTCTGAAAGAGAGAACAACTTTCCCTCACAACCCACTTCTCCCCACCCTCAGCACCCCTGTTTTGGCAGGGTGGTATTTTTCTTTCTGTTCTCAGCTTGGGCCCTACAGTGCAGTGCTAACCAGGTCAGTGGCCTCACTTTCCATTCTGCAGGCCTTCCCCTTTGAGAGTGAGTGAGAGAAACACATTCCCATAATCCAACCCCCATTCCATCCCAGCTCCCCATCCCTGATTCTGCTTCATGCCAAATGGGGTCTTCCTAGGAACCACCAAGAAGAGCTCTACCACCCATTGGAGGGCTGTCAGATTAGCCAACATTCCCCTCACATCCTCTGTGTGCACAATAGTGTTGTGAAAGCCACTGAGGACATACTGGCATTTCTGGAGACAGGTACATCTGTCAGGAAAGAGGTGGTATGTTGAAATTGGCCAGGGTCACGAAAAACAGTTTTAGACCTCTTCTTTCTAAATGCTGACACCAACTCTTGCCACACCACCTCTCAGGCCAGACTTGCCAAGTTTGGTGTTGAAGTGACCTCATCTCAAGCCTATGCCATCCTCTTTAGCACTCAGACACCCATTTCTGACCCTTCTTCCTCTCCAGCAAAAGCCCTGCAAAAAGGCTGAAGTGTCTCCTCACTCCATTCCCTCAGCTGCCATTTGATGGAAGGACAATGTGGGACACGAGTGTCGCAGATCTGGGATGTGGCAGGTTGCCCCATGTGTAACATGGGAGTCCCTGTGCACTCTGCCAGGTCTCACAGCAGGCTCCTCTTCTGCTTGTTTCTCATCAAGCAGCCTGGATTCACTCTGCACTGCCCCAGCCTCTCCTCTTCCCCCAGGCTGGGAGTGGAGAAGGCTCCCTGGAGAGGAAGGATGGGATGGCTCTTGCTCAAGGACTGAGAGAAGTGAGGGAAAGGCCCTCACATCCTTCTTTCCTCCCTTTTGAAAATTGGTTTTGCCCCTCAAAGTCATTTAGGAAAATTTGGATACAGCTAGCTGCAACTGTGCACGCGTGGCCAGTGGGGCGATGAAGAGGAAGGCTTTCAACATAGCTCTGCTCTCCCCACAGGACTCACTGGTCACCAGATACCACTGCATTCCCCATCCTCCACCTCCACCCCAGCACAAAGAACCACTGCCGGGTCCAAGCACGCCCTCCTCCTCCCCAACACTCCCACTGAGCATGTCCCCATGCCTCCCACTCCCACCGTTGTACAGAGATCAAGAGCAGAACTCGTTTGTACATAATGAAACTTATTTTGTATTATTGCCAATCCCTTAAGATATTGTATTTTGGAGACTCTCAGATCCTATTTTCAGTATTGGATTTTATTAAGAATTAGTGCGGGCTTAGCATCTATGAACTTCGTTCTTGTAGCAGCTCACTTTCCACTTATACTCCAGCAGCTGCTTCTTCCCTCTTAGTTTTTTTTTATGGTTTTTGTTTTGTTTTGTTTTGTTTTCAAGCCACCCTTTCTCCTCCTTCTATCACTTGCTCTGCATTTGCTTTATGAAGCAAAATAAAAATAAAATAAAAAGATGCAGCATCAGCCCTGGTTTGACAGGTGCTTTCATTGAGGCATGGTTGTCATGCCAGCCCACGTGCACAGTTCCTCACCTTCTTCCCCCTGTCCCATTCTCTGGCCACGTGCAAACCTGGTTCAATACTGGGACCTCATGCTCCATGTCAGAGGCTAGAAACAAATTTGCATGTTTTATTTCCAGCAGCACTGTCATTGTCATTTCTTCTGCAGTTCTGAACAAGTCAGAACTGTTCTGCCTCCATTTCTTTTCCCCTTCGAAACACCACTATCATCCTCTTGGAAGAAGGAGGATCATGGAAGAAAGTCTATGAGGTGCAATGAGCTACTCTGATGAAGAGGCTGTGCAGGGGTCTGTACAACAAAGACATAGCTCACAGCACCATGGTCCTATCCTGTCTGAAAAAAATACTTAAATCTTTTCATTAACTGTAAAAGCAGAGCAGCTGCATTCAGATTGGCAATGACTTGGGTCCTGGCTGTCTGTCAGCCTGTATCTCTGGCAGTCCAGTTACATCTGTGAAAACTGATAGGTTTGGTCCTGATTTGTGTGAAACACAAAGCAACAGGGGGTCTAAAAAACAAATTTTCATTTTCTAGCAAACTCCAAGCAGGTTCATTCGAATTTGGCCATTGAGACAACTCCTTGCAGTCAGCCCTCCATGTCTGGAAGGCAGCGCAAGCAGGAGCTCCTTTCAGAGATGCTATAAGGTGTCTTTATCTCCCACCTCTGGCTGGGCTGGTATAGCAGGACTCCACCACAGCAGAATGTGAGGCTCGGGGCTTGCGAAGGTCTCTTTCTGCAGATTATAATTTCTTTGTGGAGAGGAGTAAAGTTGTTGCCTTGCTGTTTTGACTGAACTGGCCATTGAACAGTGTGTGGGAGAGACAGGAGCTCTCTTTTGTGAGCTGGGTCTGTACTGCCAAGAGGGAGTTTGATGTGGGATCCATGGTGGGTTAGTCTGACATGGTTTTGCAGACGCTTGCAGAGCTCCCTTCCCCTGCCTACCCACCAATGCAAGGAAATGCCTGACCTTGCCCTGCAGTTTCTCCCTGGGTCAGAAGTAGTTGTGAGTTGACAATCTGATGTTTTCCCTGCAGCACCTTGTCCAAAAGCAGCCTCCTAACCCTGCGTCAGTGTGATGCACCTTCCCCCACTATGGGGTGGGGCTGCTCCCTGCACTCACCAGATTTCATCCAAAGGAAGGGCTCTTGCTTTGCTCAGCCCTGTGAAACTTCACACAGCTCTTTGGGAATTGTCTTCCAGGGAGATTTTGGCCTGCACCCTTCATGCACACTCCAAAACAGGTGCAAGAGTGAAGCTCTTAAAGCTCTTAAAAGGATGAGTTCTCAGGCTTTAGCTCCTTTAACACTGATGTGGCCAGAGCAATCAGAACCCCTTCCATCAGAAGAAAATTTCCCTTCATCTTGACAAATCCTCCTAATTCTGCAGTCTACGAGATAACTCTGAGCTTCTCAAAGCAGCACATTAGGATCTTTTGATCCCTGCTATGCCTCCCAAAATGCACCAGCCAATCACACCTACCAATTTGGCTACAGCAACTAATTAGAGCAGATTGAGAGAATTAGCAAAGCAAGAGTCACCTTCTTTACAAGTCACCTTCAGCCTCACTCAGTTGCATTTGGACTGCTCCAAGTGCCCCAGCTGAGCTCTGCCACAACAAGCTGGGCTTCTGCCCATTTAGGGTCACATTTCTCAGAAGCCTCTGCACTGTCAATTCATACAAGCCCTGAACAAAAAAATGCTAACAGAACACGGACCTTGTTTTTCAGAGACAAATTATTCCTGATTGTTCTGTTACCAGGCCAATTAAAAAAAAAAAAAGAGAGAGAGAGAAAATAATAGGGTTTGTGCTGCAAGCGGGTCACTGGCAGTGCATGGCAGCAGCCTGATGGGTATTTTTTGTTTGTTACAGAAGGACACGTGCTGTTAGGGCTCTCAGGAGAGTATCCCTGCTCTCCAAGCCCAGTGTGGTCCCTCCTGCTGTTTCCATTTGGGAGTGTGCTAGCAGTTGTCTCACACATCCATCATGGAATAAACATGCTTTGGTCCTGCTACCTGGCAAGAAGCCTGGGCTTTTGGACACATTCTGGGGAAAATAGGGCAGTTGCACCACCTCACACCCCCCAGGTGCTGGGGGCTTGTTAACAGTGATGGCACCTGAATGGACACTGACCTGGCCTGCCTCAACAAATCTATGTTGATTTTCTAGTCTGGTGTCTGAAATGGGGCTTAGAGGTGAGCAGGGTGGAGGTTCTTCTTGTGCCCGGGGAAGGAGACTGTACCTTCACAGAGCTTTACTCACTAGAAATGCCACTTCCTAGAAAGCTCATGTCCTGCCTATGCCTGCAAAAACAAGGATGGAAAATACCAATATGCCTTTGCACCGTCCCACATGCCCACACAGAAGGAAATCCCTACCCAGGCAAAGGAGAGGCATGCTCCTGCGTGTCCCCCGGGTAAGCAGGTAAGCACCAGGTAAGAAGGTGATCTGGCTCAACTGAAGGGTGCCAGGAGGACAGGACTGACCCAATCCTACTATCCAGCCCCATCATCCTCAGGCAGCATCTGCCTGCTCTTCCCAAGTCCTCAGGGAGCTCCAAGTGAAGGGTGACCCCATTAATGACAGAAAGATGAAACATCCAGCAGAGAGATGCAGAAGCCTGTGCAATCCATTGCATCCCCTCATGCAGGCATATCCTGTGATGTCTGCTCCAGACACACAAAATCTGGCCTGCTCTGCCTGTGTGACAGCTATACAATCTGGCATGTGGGTAGAAAGGTAGAAATCCTCTGCTGGCAGCTCCTCCCCACAGAGAGGGTTTCTATAGAGCAGGATCAGGCCCCTTGGGAAGTCAGGAGGCACCCACTGTCCAGCCCATTACTCTGACTTGACCAAAGGTGCTGTTAGTTCAGGGCTCTCCTGTGCCTGCAATAAGGGCCTCTGCTTCCCACCCTGAAGCTCCTTTCCTATGGCATTGACACATCCACCAGTGAGAAAAGTTCTCCCTTCCTTCCTACCTGGATGTCTGGACCCTGCTTTCACCCAGCTTCCTACTTGTATCCATCCCTGACTGGCCATCCACTTCCTCAGCTTGGTGGCCACAAACTTCTTTAACCATAAAGGACAAGACAGATGTTTCCCAAAATTCCCTGGAAGCAAGATGCCCTGCATTCTGCATTCCCTGTGACTCCTCTGGGCAGCCCAACTTTGTCCTGCCCTGGCAGCCCAGCTGGTGCAGATGAAGGTGGCTCCCAGTCCATGGCAACAGAGGCTCCCTAGGCCAGGAAGAGCCCCAGAGCAGAAAGAGAAGCATTGCACTGTGGTTGGTGAGAAGAACCAAGGTGCCACAGGCCCCTCTGCACCAGCTGGGCACACACTGCTTCTCCCTTTCCACATCCTGCTCCAAGCCTCTGTGGGCAGCTGGAGGACATGGAGCAGGGCCATGCACCCATGCAGGGAGTACTGGCAAGCTCCCAAGCAGGTCTCTGTCCCCACAAGTGAGGGTGAAGCTGCTTCCCCAGGGCCAGCTGTGCTTGTGCACAATGCTTCTGGGGGAGGGCTCATCCAGCAGCACTCCAGCTTTCAGGGAGAACAAAACCCCTGTGGGGGTTGGAGGGGCTGAGTCACACAGCGAGGAGGGTGTGGGGCTCCCTGCCAGTCACGATTCTGTGGAGGCTTGGGGGCTGCTGTGCCCCTGCGAGGCACAAATCCCCCAGGAGGCACAGCCTGAGAGAGATGTCATTGTCATTGTGACTTTTAGGGCCAGACAAAGGTTCGGTAACTTGAACTGGAGGTGCCAATGGGCTGTGGTTACCAGGAAAAGCCACAGCACTTCTTCAGGCTGGGGTCAGGAGTGGCATGGGAATGTGCTGTGCCACAGCACCCTGCAGCAGAGGTGCCACAGGGCCATATGGAAGCAATGGGAAGTGCTGGCATGAGGGATAAGATGCTCATGATGATTTCCAAGGTGATAGAGCAGGTTGAGGACAGGTTCCTGCTCTCACCATGCCAGACTTTCACGGGAAAGCACTGGGATTACAGGTGACTGCAATGTGTTCTTGGTGCAATACAGGATTGTAGGACCTTACCATGATGCAGGGGGTGGCTCTTATAAGACCTGAAGTCTGACTTTTCCAGGGCCTAGCAGGTAAAGGCACAGCATGTGAATCTGGGGCAGAACAAATCAGGCACTTATGGGAGCTTTGTAGGGATCTCTTACCCCAGCTGACATCTGCAGCACCAGGGTGGGCTGGAACTGGGGTCACAAAGTCCGGTCACAGCCCAGGACAAACAAAGGTTGCAACTCTTCTGATGGATTTGGGCAGAGAACAGAAGGGTGTTTCTACCTCTGGATGCCAAGATTGGAGAAAAATTGACTTGAAAAAGGAAAAATCAGGATTAATGTAGCCTCCTAAGTGACAAGGAGCTGAGTGAGCCAGCTGAAGGACAGAAACCATGCTACAGCAATACCTCTGCTCAGTTGGGTACCACTGTCCACAGCTGGGGACCCTGTCCCTGGACAGATCTCATCCATGTTGGATGATTGGACACAACGGCAGGTACTTTGCTCTGCTGGGGCTGCTGCTGTCATGCAGTTTTCCAGGCTACCTGACTTCACCTGACAGCATTTCTGGTTAAGACAAGTGGCTGAGACCCAGCTGCCTGAGCAGCCCTTGCAGGCAGGCAGGTGCCAGCTGGACTGTGAGCAGAGAGGGGTGGCTGAGTTGTCACCCTCCTCTGCCTTCCCAGGCTCCAAAGAGTTAAGTGCCAGTTTCAAGTGTCTCTAAGGTGACACCAGGCTGCCTGCTGGATGCAGCTCCCAGCAGCCCCCTCCCCACGCACACAGCACACACTCATGCTCACTTTCTGCTTTGTCTTTTGAGAGCTGCTCCAGGCTTTGTGCACAGGCACTTTTCTCGCTGCTTACCTTTCCCTGCTGCTCCTGCTCAGCTGCTGCTGCCGGGGACACTGACGGACGTGCCTGGCCCCAGAGGGATCTCACAGAAGGCAATCCAAGCTATCTTTCTCTCGCTGCAAGCATCATTATCCCTGGACTGTGCTTCTCCAGTGAACACCGTGTTCCCCACTCCCTCCCTGCTGCTTTCACAGTGCCAGCACCTCCGAGGAGCAGCACCAGCATCTCTGGGTTTGTGTCAGATATTCCTCCGCTTTGAAGTGGCAGGGCAGTAGAGACGGCAGGAGGCTGAGCTGCTGCGTCTGAGCCACCCAAGCTGCTATCAAGAGGCCAATAAATACCACTGCAATAAGTTGGACACTGTTTTTTCTCGTGCTTGTGCTCTCTCAGGGAGTTAAGCCTTGCTGGGATTGTCCCACGGCCCTGGAGAGGTGAAGCGGAGCAGCCCTGTGGGACCCTCTGGGGCAAGACCAAGCTGCCCAAGAAGTTCTGGGGGCAGAGTGGGACTCCTCGCCTAGAGAGACGCCTCACTCCAGCATGGCTGAAGGTCCTGGGAGCTGGAGAGACTTCTCCCCTGCCAGGAGCGATGGTGAGGTGGCCAGGGGAGCCACAACAAGCCTCCGGGGAGCTGCAGACACAGAGAGCACTGGGCGAGCACAGTGCTTGGGCCTCCACAGCATGGATCCAGCCTGGGACAAGATGAGAGGGGCAGTGGCCGTGGCAGAGGTGGAGGAACAGTTCCTGCATTTGGCCATCAGGAAGCAGGTCTCCTACAGGTAGGAACACCTGGGGCCCCAAGTGTCAGGGCTGCGCTGGGGCAGTGGAGTGGCCTGTCCCTGAGGCAACTCCCTCCCACGGGGTCAGGGTTGGCTTTTCCACCAGCCACCAGCACATTCCCACCAGAAACTTTCTCAGCACAGCAACAAGGCAACCGGTTAGTCCAGTCCCTCCCATAGCATGCAACAGCCCCCTCTGCAGTGGCAGTCCCATTATCACCTTTACAGGCCCCCTTATTTTCCTTCTACCCAACTCCCCCTTCCCATCCTGGGGCTGCGATGCCTCCTAGGCAGTGGTCTGGACCTTTTGGGGGCAGCTTGCAGCAAGAGGAGATCTGTCCTGGCTTTTGGTGTGACTCTTCTGTTCCAAGTCCTGTGCTTACCCGCCCCTGCTATCACCAAGCAAGAGGCGAAGAGTGGTTCTCATAGCTCTCACGGGGGTTATGGGAGCCACTGCCTGGTGATACTCAGGTGAGCTCCTATTTCCAATACCCACCGTAATGTCCGAAATCCTGCTTGGGTCAACATCTCCAGGACTTCAGCTCTATTCTTCTGTCACAGCCAACAAAGTCTGGTGTCCCACCCTGGCCTTTCTTTTGCTAGAAGGGTGTTTAACCCCTTCTATGATTTACTACCCCCCATCTTTGCAGAATGGCTTTCAGGTGTGAGAAGAAATGCTTTGACCTTGCACCTGCCCAGAGTAAACATGAGCACTTGCAGGACTGACCCTGGACTGCTGTGAGGGTCTGGGACTGAGAGGAGAGGAGAAGGCAGGAGTTGCCTTCTTGCCATTTGCCAGAGCTGGCTTGGCCCAGAGATGTCTATGTCCTTCTGAGCTCTATGTCATGCCATGCTCAGCAAGTGCCACACAGTTTACAAGCAGGTGGAAAACTGACCTGGAGGACCATGGTGCCATGCCCACTGCCATGGCAGACAGAGTCTAGATGAGCTCTCCTGCCTCTGGTCTGGGCTTTGGGGACCCTGGGGTGCAGAGCACTGCCAGGGGAAAGACTTTGGGCAGGAGCTGTTGGTCATCCCCCATCTGCACTCTCATGTGTACAGCAGCCGTTTTTCCCCCCTTGTAAGGGCTTCAGTGCAAGCTGTGAGCAAATTGTTCTCTAATACTGCAGTAATGGGAACTAATGGGAAACCTTATTAGTGCCTGCAGAGCAGGAGGGGCCCCGAAGCTGACTCATCCCCAGCGCTTGTTATTCGTGGCGTGGGTGGCGAGCAGGAGCCGGGGTGGCAGAGACCTCCCCAGGTGCCTTGTGTCCCTGAGCCTTGCCACGAGCTGGGGCAACGTACAGCCCTGCTGGTCCTCATTCTGTACCGAGGGCTGCTCACTGAGGCACCAGGCAGAGCTGGGAGGGTCTTTGCCCTGATGCCACAGAGGATGAGGAGTTACTGTGCCAAGCAGAGCAGGATTTTCTCCTCTTAGCTGTCTTCTCCAGTTGTGCACCGTGCGCTTTGCGAACAGATTAGCCAGCTGCAATTTGCCAGCCCACCCAGGGGAGGAAGGGACCATATTGCAACCTAAATTGGTCAGCCTGAATTTGTTCCAGAATTGTCTATGGTTGCTAGGGATTGCATGCACCCTGCCCATCCCACCCCAGCTGCCCCAAGCAGGTGGCTAGGTTGACATGCTCCATCCTGTGCTGCCCTTACACAAAGCACCTCTGTCCTACACAACCCTCATAAGGGGTCTCTTTTCAAGGGACTTTGCCCCATCCAATGCAGGCTTTGCAGAAGGGAGGATTCTGAGAGGTTGGAGGGAATGCCGCAGCAACCTGCAGGCCAGCAGCAAAGGAAGAGATGGTGCTTGGAATGAGCTGCTTCCTCCACCCTGTGTTTTGGACAGCCAAGCAAAGGAAAGGAGAAATGGGAGAGGAAGTGTCTGGGGCTGGAAACCTGCTTGTTTTGTCCCATGACACTCATGCAGTTTCGGGTCTGGTTGCTACCTCAGGCAGGTCAGGTGGTGATGGAGCTGTTACTCGTGGTGGGCTAACCTTTCATCATGTGCAACTCCTGCAGCATGAGAAGTCCTAGGGGGCTGACAGAAATCCCCTTGTTGTGCTTTCTAGCTCTGGAGACACTTGCTGGACCCTGGTACAGAGTTTGGAGGACCTCCTGCATGGGCGTGGGCATCACAGGCATCCTCAATGTCAGCTGAAGGTTGGAGGCCCCAGTCCCCTTGCTGCCAACCTGCCTGCTCCTGCTGGAACCCATTAGTCATCACGAGGGGCAGGCGGCATAAGCTGCTATATAAAGGTTTTGAAATGAGCAGAAATGATATTAATCCCATGGAAATAAAGTTCCTTCCATAAATAGCTGCCACGGTGTATGGAGGCGCCTTGGGCGGGTGGAAGAGAGCTCAGCACTCAGGTTATATTTAGGGCTTTGAGTAGCAGTTTCGTGCCAAACTTATTAATGATGCTGGCTTGTGCACCAGATTTGCACATTCTGGGACAATTTTCCCAGTAGGGAGGTGCCTCTGCAATGCCAGAAGGACCCAATGCCCTCCGTCACCACAGCAAACCCAGAGCAAGCACAAGGGTTGTGCATCTCAATCCCCGGACACTCACTTCGGCCAAGGGCAGTCCAAACTCAGCTCCTGCTTGCCCTGACTGTCTCCACCGAGGTTTTGTGGTGGGGCAGGATCATCTCTAGCTCCCAGAGTGGGGTAACTCTGGTGGCTTTAAGGCAAGCCTGAGGCTGGCAGAACTTTTCCGTAGGGGAAGCAACCCTCCGGGCTGGGTTGCTGGGACAGGTGGTGGCAGGTCACAGCAGCACCCTGCAACCTCTCCTGAGCAGTTGTGGGCTCCCTCTCAATTTCTTCACCGCTTTCAGGGTGATGCTTGCAGCAGTAGTCTTTGTCACTGCCACTGCTCCCAGCAACCCAGCCCGGAGGGGTGTTTACCCAGAAAGGAAACCACAAGTGCACAAAAGCTCCTGTACGAGCTCTCGGCAGGCTCCCTCTATGGGGTGGGGACTTGCCAGGTGCCAGACACGTCGCCTTCGGCTCTCGGTCACGGCCGGAGGTAGCGCCCGGACCAGCCCACGCACCACAGCGCTCCTCACAGGCATCTCTGACAGCGGGAAGAGCGGGTCCTATGTCCCTCCGTGCCCCCCAGCCAGCTCCCGTCCCTGCTAGAGAGATGGGAGGCACCTCGGCTGTTCAGCGCGGTCCCCGGCCGGCAGATAGGACGCAGCGAATGCATCTCATAGGCTGTTCTGTGCCAGGGAGCTAAATATAACCCGGAGAGTGGAGCAGAGGGGGCTGCTTTGTAATGTAAATAACAAGGGAGCTTGGTCATAGAGCAGGCAGGTCAGAGGGGAAAGCTGGCAAGAGCTGCTAGAGAGGGGGAGGTAGGAGCCCTAAGGGGCCCAGGAGATGGTTGCAACTCTCTGCTGTCTTCTCTTCCTTTTGCCTTCAGATCTGGACTCTGGATGTTTGTGAAGTCCCAGGACAGCCTGGGCAGCTCAGGGGCTGAGGAAGAAGGAAAGGAGAGCCTCCACTGTCTGCAGGGAGAAAGGGACAGAGAGGGGATCTCCTTCCTCTGAGTCCTGCCTGCTGGCCTTGTAATCCTGTTAGCCCTGCTCTGCAGAGCAGCATAATCAAATTCCCATTCGTTTCCAGCAAGCCAAGCCCGCTCCACTCTCACAGAGACATCTGTCTCTGCATCCCTCTGTGCAGCAGGGGAAAGGAGATGGGTGGCAAAAGAAGTGCTAGAAAATGAGTAGGTGGCTCCTCACAGACCTCGGTCAGGGGCGACAAGCAGGTGTGTCACTATTCCCTGCCCTGACTCTCTCCAGAACCAGGGGACAGCTCTGCTGGGCCCCACTGTCAGACACAGGTTCTAGTGCATGGAACAGGGGTGGGATGGATTTGGAGTTGCCATCACCCTGTGCTTGGTGCACAGTGGTAGTGTGTGTTCACTCTCATTCTGGCTCTCATTCTGGATGTTCCTATGTGCAAGGCAGTGGTGAACTGGATAAGGGACTGTGTGTAACAAGAGATAGAGACATCCCAAGAGGCAATTTCGGAGAAACAGGGAGGTTGTGGGTACAGCCTGGCTGTGTAGGGACATACCTGCAGCACTGCCAGGGAGGGGTGGCATAATGCAGCCCCAAGCCCCATCTTAAATCAGACACACTCCCTGGTTTAAGCTGACCCAAGACCCTGCTGCTGCCAGAGGGGATGCTCCTGCCCTTCCTCCTGCTGTGGTTTTTCCACATCAGGCAAGCCAGGTCAGCTCCCTGAGGCAGCAGAACAGAGCCTCCCTCCCCTGTTTGTCCCCACAACCTCAGCCGTGCATGTGGTGTGGGTGTGCAGGGGGACCATGGGGTGGGACTCCCTGAGCAGGCCAGCAGAGAGGTTGTTAGGGACACTAACCAGTATCAGGGACAATGCCAACCAGCATCTGAACACTTCTGGGTGGGGAGAGCTGGGATCCCTGAACCTAGAGCCATCCCTTCCCCTGACCACTCCCTCCCTTATCTGGTCCCTGTTCACAATGAATCCCACAGGCAGGTATCCTGCTGAGTTTGGCTGAAGCAGGCAGCTTAATGCTTTCAGTACCAGGGGGCTGCACAAACCAGCATGAAGACAAGGGTGGCAATTCACAATAACATCCAGCACAGGGACCCCCATCCCTCTCCTGTGCTGCCTACAGAGAAGCCTGTGCCAGCATGGTCTGTCTCCTCTGGCCTCCTGATCAAGAACAGTCAGGACTGAGATTTCTAGGGGTTCCTCCACAGTTTTACACCAAGCCCAAGGGACAGAACTGTGAAAGAACACATGGACACAGCACACAGAGGATGGTGCAAGGTTTAGGGCAGGGTGTGTTACTTCTCCAACAGCCTCATCAAGCCCCGGTGCTCCTGATGCTCCTGGGTAAGAGGATTAGACATCAATACCACAAGACAGAGCACAAAACATGAAAGGGAAATGTCTGCAGGCAGGGAGAAAATGCAACCAACCCATCATGGCATGCAAAGCAGCGGGGATGACGAACCCTTTCTGCAATAACAAAACTCTCCCCTCCCTGATCTGTGAGCTGGAGTTAGGCCTCCAGGACCTGCCTCTTCCTCTCTCTGCACAGTAATTAGTGCAGCGAGTTGTGTTCAGTTTCAGAGGTTGCCTGGTGAGATCAAGGTCTGTCAACGTTTTTTTTTTCCTTTTGACGATGGAGTTTAAAGCAAGACCATGTGCCCCTTTAGAAATGCCATCTGTGCAGGCTGCCAGGACCAGCTTTGCTTGCTTGCTTTTCTCTGGCCCACAGAAGCTGTCCACAGACCCTCTTGGT
Source organism: Orthonyx spaldingii (assembly GCA_013397795.1). NCBI lineage: Eukaryota > Metazoa > Chordata > Aves > Passeriformes > Orthonychidae > Orthonyx > Orthonyx spaldingii. The sequence continues at coordinate 27,669 of VZTJ01006781.1, read as the reverse complement.
GATCTGAAGCTCTCCTAGAACCAGTGCACACCAAGTAGCATCTGGTTGTGAAGAGCTGGGGTTTTTGCAGGAGGAGACAGGCTGGGCCTACAGGCTTAGGCTGTGTCGCCCCAGACTGGGGGAAGCATGATGAATCTCTGGTTGTTTCTCTACTCTTTGGAGGCTGGCCAGAAGCCTCCTAGATGCTTCTGCTTTCCACACTGCCCATTCCTGGTTTACCAAGGTGTTTTTTCAACAAACTCCAGTGCAGAGTGAGCAGATGCTGTAGGTTGTTTCCAGACCCGCCACACAGGGAGGATGCAGACACTCAGGGGTTGTGAGTGCTGTGGTGTCCTGCAGGATAAGGATGTGCACGTCACAGGGTTGGTGGCAGGAGGACAACCCCGCTTGCCATGACCTGGTCTGCACGGCAGTGCTGGGGCAGCTTCGGGGGAGGGGGCTGTCTCAAGTCTGGGGGCATTCAAAGAACCACCCAGCACGGGAGGTGCGGCTCCTGGGTGCGCAGCCCGGCGTGCCAGGACGTGCTCCTGCCTGCTGAGGTGCGCACCAGGCTTCGCCGGAGAAGACCCGGCAGAGGAGGTGGCCGGCGCCGTGGGAAGAAGGCCGCGCAGCCGGCGGCGATGACAGCCTTCCTCACACTTCCAGGAAGTGGAGAGAGGAACCAGGTGGAGGGTGCAAACAAAGCCGGGGCCCCGGCCGGGCGGCCGGGCGGCGGAGCACTGCCAGGGACCTGCCCTCGGGATGACTCCGGAAAGCGGCCGCCGGGGGAGGAAGAGCGAGAGTGAACCCCGGGCTGGCTGAACACATCAGCTCAAGCTGCGGCAGATGTGGCGGCATCGCTCCTGGGACGTTCCCCAGAGCCCTCCGGGGGCCGTAGATACAAGGTACCCACCGAGCTGGGCTCTGCCGCCTTCCTCGTACTGTTTGGGGGCTAAGGTGCTGTGGCGGGTGCTGACAGCCGACGCTTCGGGGGCTGGGGGGAAGGCTTCCCGTGCTCGCCCAGCGCCTTACCAGCAATCCCCTCCTCTTCTCTCAGTGCCCGGGCTTGCGCAGCACAACTTCCCAGCCAGGATGTCAGAGGGCTGTGCGAGCGCTTTCGACGCCAAGCCTTGAGCACAGCGGACCAGCCGGGCTTTGCCTGGGCAGTCGGTTTTTGGGAAGCCGGGAGGTGTGTCCCCGTCCCCACCAACCCTCCTGGAAACAGCTGGTGCTCGAGGCTGCCAGTGGGACCTGCCCCAGGGTGTGAAGGGCCGGCGGGAGCACCGTGCAGCGGGCAGCTAGAGCCCTGCCCTGGCAGCCCCGGCTTTCAGCCTGGCTCCGCACCCTTGGGAAGCAGGGAAACTGCCACTGCGGCCGGCACGTTTTCCATGCAAGGAGGGGCTGGGAGAGCTGCTCTTTGCCTGGACCGGCAGCTACGGCGAGCGGGCCAGGCCAGGGTGTCGCTGGGCTCAGGGAGAAGCGGAGCAGGCGCTCGCCGGGCTGCGTAAGAGCCTCAGGGCTGGCCTCGGCGACAAGGCCGGCGGTGGCTCCCGGTCCCCGGAGAGGGCGGTGGGGCTGTTGACTCCTTCCCCCCGTCCGGCGGTGAACAATGGGAGGCGGAGGCAGGGGGAGGCTCCGCTTCTGCCGCCGAGCTTCTTCCGAGCGCGGGGCGGCGGCGGGGCTGACACGCGGCTTCCTGCGGCGGCGGCGCCGGGCGCGGGGCCACGGGACGGGCTCGGCCGCCAGCCCCGCTCCCCAAGCTC
>VZTJ01006781.1:7610-25733 GCA_013397795.1 Orthonyx spaldingii | reverse complement strand
GCCGCCTCCTCCGACACCGCCGCCACCACAGCCGACTCCTCCGGGGCGTCAGGCGGCGCCGAGCCCGAGTGGGGGCCGCCGCCGCCGCCTCCGCTGGGCCGCCGCCACAGCAACAAGCGCTTCACTGGCCTCAAGCTCTTCGGGCGCAGGTGAGCACCGGGCGGGGCGGGCGGCGGGTCCCGCCGGGCGGGCGCGCTCCGGGCGCTGCCTGCGCTGCCGCCCCGGCACCTGGCGGCGGAGCGGGGCCGCGGCGAGCTCGGCTCTCGGGGAAGGGCTGGCTGTAGGTGGCTGGAGCATCCGGAACGGAGGCGGCGGAGCACCGGCTCCCGAGGAGCCTCCCGCCGCCGGGCCGTCAGCAGCCGCCTCAACAGGCCCGGCCGCAGGGGTGATGCGGGACACGGGGTGGGGATGGAGCGGGGTGAGTTTGCTTTTCCCTCCTTTCGAGCTCTTGGCACGAGCGATGGGAAGTTGGGAAGCATTGCCCTCGCTGAGCGCGCTGTCTTCACCGCGCAGTCCGAGCCTCCTCTCGAGGGGATTCGCTTCCAGCCGCCCAGAACTGCTGCCTTTATCCCCGCACGCCCGTCCTGGGCTTCGCCTTGCGACACTGGCAGTCCTGCCACGCCGGGAGGTGGCTGCGCTCGTCCCGTGCTGCCAGCTGTGATGCCGGCTTCGCGTGCATCCTTCCCAGAGCCAGCTGGGCTCCTTGTGCCTCCCTCAGCCTCAGCCTCGTGGGGATTTGGACCGTGTAAGCGAAGTACCTCGAAGTACCAGAGCCTGGTACCTCTGCCATCCGGAGGTCTTTGAAAACACTGAATAACTGAGGTCTGAAGGAACCCCTGGAGATCGCCTGGTCCACACTGCTGTCTCAGAGCAGGGTTGTATTTGATCAGGCTACTGATGTTAAGTTTTGCATGTTGCCAGGGTGTAAAGAACACAGCTGCCATGAACACTCTATCCTGTGCTTCAGCTCCTCGGGAATTTTTGTCCTCTAATAACTATTCAGTTTCCCTTGTAGCAGCCTGTGCCTGGTCTCTCTCGGGTTGTCACTGTGCACATCTGAGCAGCATTTGACCCAATCTTCTCTGTACCTTCCTATCAGGTTGCTAAGATGGTAATAATGTTCCCCCTCAAACTTTTTTGGAGGCCAAACCACCCCCATTATCTCATCCTCTCCTTGTACTTGATAACTCTTGCCCCCAGCCGTGTTGGTGGCCCTGTGACAAACTTGCTACATCTCATGGGTATTTTTGTCATATGGGAGCAGTTGAAGCAGGATGCAGTGCCACCAGGGTGGTATCACACGTGCTGAGTGGAGGGGAAAGGCCCTCCACAGCCAGGCCGGAACTGGGAGTGGATGGCTTGCAAGGTCACTCCACCACAGGGCTGTGTTCTCTGCTCTGGTTTCAGAGCTGTCAGTAGTGGCTGCCTTGAGCTCCTGGCAGTCTCTGGCCTGTCACCAATACTGTGTGGCATCTGACTCCTGGGGCTTCAGGCTGCTGTTACTGCAGTGTAGATCAGAGCCAAGGGGAAGTTCTCCACATTTGAACAACCTTTGGCAGTGTGGACACATGGGGAGAGGCAAAGTGGGATGGGCAGAAGGAGCTGGAGGAGGCCAGCAGGTCTGCCAGGACAGCTGAAAATGCCCATTGGGTTGTTTGGTGCGTGGATACTTCTCTCACCCTTCTGCTGCTGATGGAGGGCCCCAGTTCCCTCTGGCTCAGGATGATGAGTGCAGCACCAAGAGCTGCAGGGTAGTAAGGAAAGATTCCCACGGACCTCTGAGATTGAAGGGGCTCCCACGCACGCCTGTGGGAGGTAGACTCGATGGGAAGTCATGCAGGATAATTGGCTGCACGCCACTGAATTCATGCACACCTGAGCACTGGAGCAGAGCATGGCATGAAGTTTCTTCACCTCCTCTGAGGGAATTACAAGGGAAGGCTGTGCTATGCTTCCTTTTGTCAAGAAGTACAGCCAGCCCCTACCCCCCTGTTGGCTTTCCAACAGCCATCAGTGAGGAAATTTGTGCCCTCTTCTATTCAGAGCTTTACCCAGAGCATATGTGGCTGGGAAACAGGTCTAGAGGAAGCTAAGGTAACGGGAAGGAATTTGCTCACTGGCAGCCATGAGTCTCTGGAGAGCCCTGGCTTCAAGGAGGGCGGTCTCCTGAGGCAGACACCCTGTGCTGGACTCTGCCTGCAGCAACACTGGGAGGCATGGCCAGGGGAGGCAGGGGTCTGCAACATGGCAAGAGAACCTGTCTTGTCCCCTGGGCAGGTGAGCCCTCGGGGGATTTGGAGCAACAGAAAGGTGAGCCCCCAAGCTCTGGCCTCCGGTGGTATGTTAGTCCCGTGTTTTGCAAGCAGGCTTATTTCTGTACCTTATGATTGCCTTACAGAAGGGTGGAGTAATTGGCTCTAGAGCTGACAGAGACAAGTGCACAATACATGCATCCGGGCCATGGACGGGTAATTCTTTTAATTGGGCTGATAAAGAGATTGAGGCTGATCAGATAAGAGGTGGTTAGGATTAAATTGCCTTTCTAGGTGCCCTGTTTCTTGTGCTGTGAGTGAACTGCACAGTTTACCCTTTCCAGGGAGGAACTGGGGAAGGACTGTAAGTGCTGGGTACAATGCCTGTTTCTTGCTCGACCCCATGCCAGTGAGCTGGGATGCTGAAATGGATCTTCCCTGTGGGCTTCAGAGCTTCTGTAAGAAATCCCACTTCAAAGGAAGTTTGTGTAATGGCTGGTGCGATAGCATAAGCGGGGACCATAACCACCAGTGGGGCAGCTGGCAGGTGGTAGTCCAGCAGTGAGCATGGGTCCAAGGGTTTGGCTGTGACCCTTTGGCAGGTCTTTTGCTGGAGCCTGCACGTGAGCCTGGGAGTGCCTGCCACTGCCCCAGGAAAGGTCTGTGGGTGGCACAGCCTGTGGGTAAACGGCACGCAAGAAACTGAGCTGAGCGCCCGCCTACATCTTTCTGGGACGTCACTTGTCACTGTCTTTCTTGCAGCTTGATGCTTACACCCATGTGAAAGCTGAGAACGATGTACCACTGGGACCGCAGCCCAGCCTTCGCCATCCCTGCTGTGTGGGGTGCCCCCAAACATGCTGGTCCTTGGGCCCCATTTCCCCTGTGCAGGTGCAGTAGAGAGGTTGTGCAGTGGTGTAAGTCCCAGGTGCCCTGGGGGAAGGCCAGATGGTAGTGAGGAGCCTCAAGTTTGTGCTCTGCAGGCTGAGAGCAGTGCTTCCCTCGGGACAAGCTTTTCCACAAGGCACCTTGCTGCCAGCTAGCTGTTGAGCAATCATCTTCCTACTTCTCCATGCACACAGATTTTGTATGCCTCTGACTCTGAAACCCTGCGGCCTCTGCTCCCTGTCCTGCTCAGAGGGGATGGGTAGCTTTAGCTGGGCCCGGACCAGTGTCACCTGTGGGAATTTCCAGCTGTCCCCTGCAGTGACACTTGGGCTTGTGCATCTGCATCTGCAGGGCAGATGGGATGTGCTGAGAGAGTTTTTTCTGCTGCTGAGTTTGCTCTGTGATCTCTGCTCAGGGCCTGACCACCTGTGGGGCTGCTTAGGGACTTTTTATCTTGATGGGGGACAAATAAAGCACTGGGCATGCTGAGCAGCCATACCTGTTGGCAGCCAATGCAGCCTCACAGCGGAGCCAGGCTGGGGCAGCTGCCAGCTCACAGTGGGGTTGTGGGGTAGGGCAGGGAAGGATCAGAGCATGGGGTGTCTGACTGCTTCCAGAGGCTGAGGTCCTCTGTGGTGTGAACCCTACCTGCCACCTGCCTTGTCTCTCCAGTCCCAGGCACCCACTGGCAGCTCCCCTGTGCTCCCAAGGTCAGAGCAGGGACTGCCACAGTGAGATGTGCCTGTGCTGGAGAAGGTGTCAGGACTTTTAATTATAGCATCATAGAATGGTTCAGGTTAGAAGGGACTTTAAAGATCATCCTGTTCCAACCCCCCCACCATAGGCAGGGACACCTTCCACTAATCTTCTTAGAAACCGGAGCATCCTTTCCAGGAAACCATGTAATCTCCTCAAGGGGCTGAAAGGAGAGTGGATGATGGACCTCTTTCCTCCTTGGAACAAAAACAATAGGAAGAGAGTCAAGCACTGAGAGTAGGTACAGGTCTTTGCAAGGATACCGTGTGGCGAGGGGAGAGGCAGAGCTGTGGGTGGTGCAAGCAGGAGAGTTTGAGAGCTGTTTGATTGTGTGAGTCCTCTTGGGAACAAAGGAGATGCTGGTAAGGGGAGCCCAGCCCTCTGCAATGGGGGCGATGCTCTCACGAAAGGCAACCTGAGCTCTGGCAGATGGTGGGAGACAGAGTGTAGGATTTCCTTCACTCATCATCATGCGGTACCTGGGGATCAGACAGTTTCCCCAGAGACCTGGCAAAGCCTCTAAATTTAACTTGCAGCTCTGCTCTTGGTGGAGCTCTGTTTTCTTTTTCCCGGGTGACTCTGTGAGCTGAAGCTCCTGAGTTATCTCTCAGCCATGCATTTGCTTGCTTGCTGGTTCTTTTAAACCAGTGCTGACTTTGAGATGCTGAGTTCAAGAGTAGAGTGAGGGCTGCAGACTAAGACTCCTTGATCCTTGGGCCCACAAACAATCTCTTTTGGAAGAGATGGGGGACTGGCAGGAGGTGAATGGCTTCTGCTGGAGACTTTTGGAGGTAGGGACTCTGGTGCAGATCTGACTCAGGAACACAGGCTAGATGTGGAAATAGGGGAAACCTGTCCTGCTGGTTCTTGAGCTGGCACCAGGCTCTGGGGATAATAACTGGCTCTGTCTTTGCAATCCTGAGTTCAAGAGCTTTCCCTGGGCCAGCTCTCCAGTAAGACGAAAGTAATACTCTGTGTTTCTGTTGCAGCTTGCAGACATAGCAGCAGCTGCAGTGTGTCTTTAGGAGCTCGGAGCCTTTCTTCTTCTCCTTATCAGGACACCAGGTGGAGGGTGAAGCTGTGCCAAGGCAAGCAGTGAGGCTGCGCTGGCCAGGCCGGTGCCCAGTGGGGATGGAGTCCTGTCCACACAGGACATATGTGTTAGACCCAGTGCTATTCTCCTCCTTCCTGCAGTTTAGGGGTTGATGCCTTAGGGTGCTAATTTTGTAGTTAACTGTGATCTCTGCCCCCAGGGGAAGCTCTTCCTCATTGTGCCAGGATGAGGAGCTGAGAGGATCCCTTCCCACTCCGTGCTGTCCCAGATAGTAGGAGTTAATGGGCCTCCTGTCTCGGCCCTGCCTGCCGGGCGGGCGGGTTGTGCTGTCAGTTCCAGTTCCAGTTTCTACCTGGACCATTGCTCCCACGCCTAGAAATAGCCTGGCTGAGCTTTGCCCATCTGAGGGCTGTCAGCTCTTCCCAGTGGTTCAGGGCCTGGGGAACTGAGCTAAGCATGCCCCATCTCAGAGAAGCCCTGCCCCGCTGTGAGAACGGGAGACCTGTCTCTGGGGAGACTGTGGGATGCTGCCCAAGCTGTGGGCGCAGGGTGGTAGGTACATGGCACTGGTGGGAAAGCCCCACTCTAGGAGCAGACAGAGGTCTGGCTGGAGGTAATCCCATCTTTTGGCTGCCGGCCTGTCCTCCATGTACCCTGTGTTGGTGGGAGATTCCTTCAGTGTGTCTCATGGACTGTTGCTACCTCCTGGCATTAATGCAGGATACCAGCTTTTGGCAGGCTCTCCTTCCAGCCCCACATGGGGACACGCAGCAAGAGTGTGAAAATCTGACCCAGCACCAACAGGCAGGAGCTTAGTGTTTGTCTTTTCCCTGGCTCCACTCACCCTATCTCCCTTTCCCTGCTTGCCAGCATTATCTCGTCTCTTTGCGGGGCTGGAGCAGCCTCAGCTCCAGCACATGCTATGGCTTTGAACAAAGTCATGTGTCCCAACTGGCTGGCCCAGGAAGTCAGGGCAACTAACACAGAGCCTTCTTGCAGAAGGTTTTCCCCTTATTTTGGTGCAGCTTGGCTTGCACAGGAAACGTGTGTGCCGAACAGCCTGTGCCTCGCTTGCCGTTGTCAGCCCAGGTGTGCATCCATAGCCAGAGAGCGGGGCGGCTCCTTGCTGCCTGCTCCCCCCTGGCCGTGGAGAGTCCCACCTCCACTCTAGGGCAGGACTGCCCAACGAGATGAGGATAGAGAATCACGGGGCAGAAGTACTTGAGATGGCTTGGAGCTTCCTCCTGAGCTCCCAGCCTCTGGGCATGGCCTGTAGCCATCCAAGAGAGGGAGCAGGGTACCGTGCAGATGGCCACATGCCCTCCGTGTGAAAGTTCCCACTTGGTCAGATTATCTGTACATCGTCCTGCCTTGCCACCCTGGCTCTGGCCAGGAGTCCCTCAGATCCAGGGCTAAGCCTCTTACTGCCCAAGCTCGAGGTCACCACACAAGGGGACATGGCGTGCGGCACTCTGGCAGCTGGCGCATGGCAGCTGCTGCTGCTGAAATGTGGCGGGGGGTGGGGTGGGCGTTTTCTGCAGAGATTTTGCACCCATGTGAGGCTGGCAGATGGCAGGATTAAGAGGCTACAGGGCTCCTGTCCTGTGAGAGCTGCCGGGATGCATGGAAGGAGTTATCCTGCTCCCCAGTACAGGTCCTGGCAGGGTTGCAGGTCGGTGTGGGGCCAGGAGATGCTCCAGCAGAGGCTGCTGCTGAGGATCCCCCACCTGGGCTCAAACAATGTTGCCCGCCCACAAGTTTCCTTATTGTTTGACTGAATGAGGAAGCAGATGTGGTGGGGGTGAGTGTCAGAGGGGTCCCAAGAATGACACTTCCCATCTGCACTGGGTCACCAAGAGCTTTGCTACCCAGTCCCTGGCTGGTTGTAGTCAGGGCTCCTAAGGTTTGGTGCCCATGCACAAGGGCCAGAGGGTTGGGAGCAGGTGAACTGCTCTGCCCTGCCCAAGCAATGCGCCTCCGTGCAAGGCTTGGAGAGTGCCTGCATGATTTATTTGAAATTCAAATCCATGCCTGGACCCAGTGGTCGAGGTGAGGCAGGCAGGAACCAGGCCAGCGCAGGGAAGAAGGAGGGGAAGCAGAGCTCTCTCTCTGTGCCAGCCTGGCCCTGGTCCCTGAGCCGTGTGCCCTCTTGCAGCCGACTGGGTTGGGCTGGAGTGACTCTGACCTGGGCTGGGTTAGTATCCCAGATGCAGGAGTGTGGCGCTTGAAGTTTGCTGACTGGCTCTTGAGGGAAAAACGGTGCTGCTGACTCCAGCTTCATGGGCATGTTGCCTGCATTGACCTCCATGGCTGACAGCATGGGTGGCGGCACGGGTTCCTTTGGAACCCCTGGGATCTGCAGGTGCCAAGGCAAGGGGAGAGCACGTGTGGTGGAGAGATAGCACTGGGGCAGCAAAACTAGGGCGGGGGAGGATAGTGCTGTGTGCTGAGCAGCCAAGGCATGTTCATGGCTTGCTGACCACTCTCTTTGTGTCCCTAGACTCCACCTGCCCCACAAAGGTATCTTCCCTTGTCTCCAGGGCAGCCAGCCCAGCCGATGGGGATCCAGGAGGATAAAGCACCGGCCAGCGGTGTATAAGTATGTGGTATTTTTATTGGCTTGCACAGGCTGTGCAGTCCCAGCAGCTGCTGCAATGTTTCTTTTCAAGAGCTCTCCTCCCTCCCACCCACGTCTCACCCCACTTCATCCTCTTGTGTCTGTACTAACCGAGGCCACCGAAAGCCAGGCTGCTTGCCTCATGCCTGTGTCACTAACTTTGTTCTAGAGGGCAGCTTGCTGCTGGACTTTGATCTACTAACATGGCAGCTTCTGTTTTGCTGGAGTTTGGATTGAAGGTCAGTTGAGCTCTTCCTCCTCTATGTCCTAACTGTTGTGGGCGTAAGCACCCAGACCCAGTGCATGCTGAGTGCTTGGAAGACCTAAGGTGACAGACCTGAGGGTGGTTTAGCCAAATGACTAAATGAAATAATAATAAATAATAAAATTTAGCTGAAGCAGTCTGAAGTTCAGTAAGGCTGTGACTGCCAGAAATGGTGGAAAAACGGGGCCTGGCAGACAATCACCATTGTTGGGACGTAGTTGCTGTGTGGGAGCAAGTTCCTAGGCTAGCCATGGTGTTGGGGCTAGCCAATACTTCATTCATAAGTGCTCCCAAGCAGATGTGGAGGTAGGGACAAGTCCCAGGTTCCATTCTCAGGCTCCTTATGCCTTGGTCTTGGCAGAGCAGCACATCAGCCTGGTCAGGATTTGGCTGCACATGTGCGAGTGCTGCAGGGAAATACCCTTACTGCTCTTCCTGGCTTCTGCTATACAGTTTCTCTGCATGACATCCTGGGCCTTTTTGACTTTGTCACTCAGTCTCCTGTTTGTCTTATGTGGTAGACACAAAAGTCTTGTGTCCCAGGCTGCTTGGGAGTTCTGTGGTAGGAGGTGTTGGGAGCAAGAGGCAGTGTGGCTGGTTAGTGCTCTGCACAAGGGAGGCAGATGGGTTTTGGAGAGGTCCAAAGAGCCGTGGGTTGAACACCAGAGGGCACGGTCGCTCTTTGGAGCTCTGGTGCTCTGCTGTGCAACTCCAGCCCTTTCCCTGCAGCTGACTTCAGCTGGGTGTTGTGACATGTCCCTTTGCAGGGTTGCTGACCTTGACTCATCGCTCCTGGTTTTGCTTTCCCCTCTTCTGCAAGGGAGGGCTTGGCAAAGCGTCTGCATAGAGGTTTTTTTATGCTGCTGTGGCCAAGTGACTGGTGAGCTTGATGTCTTAAACTGGTCAGCTGCTGCCGTGGGCTGGCTGATGCTCAGAAGCAAGCCTCCAGCCAAGGCAGCTGTCAGCCAGCTCCCCACTGCACAGGCTTGCATGTCCTGGTAGCACCCAGAGCCTCACAATGGCAACCACCCAACTTCTGCACCTGGAGCCTGGGTTGCTCCTCCCACGCCGCAGGTCTCTGGAGCACTCGGTGTCTCTCTGTGAGCTTGGGAGGAGGAGCAGAGAAACTCAGGAAGCAGAGCGAGCCAGTCCTGTGTTACTGGTCTGTGCTAAAGTGCTAGTCCATTCCAGGAAGGGGGACAGTGGTCTGCTCTCTGCACAGGCATTGCTTCTTCGCTTCTCTGAAGGATGGTGGGAGAAAAAAGCCCATCAGTGATGCTGGCAGGTGTGGGGACGTTAAGGTGAAAGAAGAAAGGGAAGCACGTAAGAGCAGATATGCTGACGGCATTTAGAACAAAAAGGGTGGAGGCGAAAAAAACCCAGCTTTTCCTCCTGCCCTCCCATTTGTAGCAGTGGGACAAGCTGGCATTCAGCAAAGCCAAGAAATGGTAGATTTAACATGGCTAAAAGGACTTACTTGAATTTTGATGTGAGGTGTGGGAGAAAAAGACTTAAGTCACTTGCTACCAAAAGGTGAAAAAGTGAAACCAAAGGTTAGACATGATATCAGCAACAAGGTCACAGTTGAACCAACAAATGCCACTCATGTGGCAAGTCAGCATGTGCTTTGCTTAGTCACAGGGTCATGATGAAGGCTTGGGAGGTGTCTTTCCTGTCTCAGGCTTTGTGGTGTAGAGAGATCACTGGGGACTGGGTTTCTCAGGATGCTGAGCAGTTCTCCCTCCTGCAGACACCTGCAGGGGCTGCCACTTGTATGGTTTCAGGTGCGTGGGACCAGGATTTCCTCACATGGAAAGTCTTGCTCAGGGCTGCGTGGGCCTGGGGAGCCTCTTGGCCTGTAGCAGTGGTTTCTGCTTGAACACAGCAGAGTGAAACTTATTACAGCAGCACAGGGAGCCAACAGTCTCCATCACAACCCATTCACCTGTCTGCGTGTTAACAGGCTGAGGGCTTACTAAGTCACGGGGGAAGGAGAGAATGGCAGCGAGGTTTGCATGACTGAACTTGAGGAGAGGGCTCTTAGGCTCCCTGCTGGCCCTGCCTCCAGGGACTTGGAGAATTAGTAACCTAGTCTCCTGGTGGTCAGATTGACTTGGAAGGGATTTTGGGGCCACCTGGAATTCACCATGGTCACCCCTCCAGGCTGTTTCCATTCCTGTATGTACAGGTCTTGCCAGCCCCAGAGGGAGATAGAACTGTGGTGGCTGTGAGGAGCAGCAAGTGGTATCAGCAGGAGTCTCCGCTATGAGTAGACCACGGGGACAGGAAGAGCAGGGCAGGGCATGGGGCAGTTGGAGACAAGCTGGAAGCTTGGACCCTCCCTAGAAGTGTTCAAGGCCAGGTTGGATGGGACTCTGAGCAACCTGGTCTGGTGGGAGGTGTCCCTGATTATGGCAGTGGGGTTGCAATGAGATGCTCTTTAAAGTCTCTTCCAGTCCAAATCGTTCTGTGATTCTATGCTGAGCTTCCTTGTCTGGAGATGGGGCTGGGACGGAACCGGACATATCTCTTAACAGGCTACTTTGCTCTGAATGATTGACTAGTTGTAGCACATATTTAATTATCTCTTTGATAGAACACCCTGTCAATAAGTGAGTCTTAACAACGATGGACTGTTCCTAGAGGCCCTTCTGCAGCTGGCAGCATGGCTGCCCTGGGGCTGTGACAATGCTAGCACCTGCTTGACTGCTAATGGCAGCTGACTCTTTCCCAGCAGTGGGAAGGGAATTCTGAAGGATGTGTAGATACCTTGTGTAGGGAAGGGGGCAGAGCCTTCCATTCTTCATCAGCTGCCCGTTTTGAGAGGGGAGAGGACTGACCGGGGTGACCACTTCCTGCCTGCCCTGGGTATCTCCAGCTCCCTTTCCCCTCTGGTGTTGTGAGAAAAGGGCTGAATACAGTCCTCACCATCTTTGGCAATGAACAGGTTCGCTCATGTGTCCTCCCCACCGTCTCTCCCACTGCTTCACAAAGGCCACTTGCTCTTTCTGCAGTGATGGAGATGACAGCGATGGTGGTAGCTGAGCTTTTGGGCCTGGCTACCCTCTGGTTAATGGTTTCCTGTGAACTGCTTTCAAGACACCCATCAGGGAAGGCTGCTGGCTGCCTTCACCCCACTGGCTGCAGCCTCTGCGACATTTTGTTATGATTGTGTTAACTGTAGTCCCGCTCCAGGCCCCAGGGAGCACTGGGCACGTTCCAAACACACGCACATTCCTACACAGAGAGGAGAAGAGCTCCGTGTCTAATTTTAGCCATGACATGTAGGCAAGGGGAAGGGGCAGGCAGGAGGGGGCAGGGTGTGAAAGGACGAGGTCTCAGCTGCAGCCACCCGCACTGACTCACTCACTCGGGCCTGTGTGTGGCTATCGGCTCTCATCGCCCGGGTAAATGACCGAAATAACAATAGCTGGTGACGCATCCTAGAGTGAGCTGGCCTTTGGTGTGACCCTCCCTCCCCTCTCTGCAAAGACCAAAGCGGACATGGGTTTTGTGGCCCCAAAAGGGAGATGGGTTGTGTTTGGCTGGGAGCAGATCCCTAGAGGCAGCTGGGGGACCCGGATAGTGGTGAAGCATGACGGGGAAGTCCCCAGCCTGGCTATGAGATGTCCCATGGGGGGTTTTCACGAGGAGGGAAGACAAAAAGCTCCTGAGACGTCTGTGGCACCTACCTAGACCTAAGACTGTAAGTCAGAAGCAAGTCACCTCCTGTGCACGAAGACCAGCTGTCCGAGGCGGGCAGCTTGACTCTCATCAGCCGTGCAAACCCCTTTATCCAGGTTCCAAGGAGGGAGGAGAGAATCACTGCTTTGGCGGGTTGCTCCCCGTGTCCTCCTGCTGCCGCTGCCAGGGAAGCTGCGCCATCCCCGAGCTGCAGCTGAGTGTTGGGAGAGCAGCTGGCGCCGTGGGGACCCCTCTCTTTCTGGGCCCGCTGCGGTGCATGCGCCTGCGGCTGGGGGCGAGCCGGCCTCGGGGCTGCTCGGAGAGGAAGTGCAGTTGGTTATTTTAACGAGCGCTGTCAGGGTTTGCAGCGCGGGGAGGAGCGGAGGGAGAAGCCAAGCACTCTCTCCAAACTAGGGCTTGGTAGGGGAGGGCTGGCCCGCTGCTGCGGCGCGGCCGCTGCCACCCACTCGGCACCTGCGGGACCCCTGCGCCGCTCCGGATCAGGTCACGGGGGCTTTTTCCCACTATCTCCCCTTTTCTTATCCTGCTCGTCCCTCTCCCTCACGTTTGCTGCTTTTGTTTGTGCTGGGTGGGGGATGGGAGGGGACCTGCGGGGAGAGACAGCCCTTAGTTTGTAGGTGTGACATTTGGTTCCAGACCACTGTGAAAGGCAGGGGGAGCAGACCTCAGAGTCATCCCCAAGACCCTCAACTTTGCTTCTGCTGAGCACTGTTTGCTGCCAGAGCCTGGAGCAAGCCGATCCACAGCAGTCGCCAGGGCTCAGGCGAGGGGTCTGCAAAACACAGCCACTGTGGCACGCAGTGGTGCCCGGCTGTTGTTTCTGCGGGCTTTTCCTGCCAGTGGTGTATTTCCAGCCACCCATTCTGCTGCTTGCATCCTGCCAGTCCATGTGGCGTGGGGGTGGCAGCAGAAAAACTGCAGGTAGCAGAGGACAGGGAGCCAGCCTGTGTGTTGCCAGGACCCTCAGTCCTCAGTCGCTTTGCTATTGGATAATTTAGGGAAGCAGGACAGATTTGTGGACTCTTGGCGTATCCTCTGGTGCTGGTGGCACTGAGATTCCCTGCTTATGCCAGGAGCAGTGGGATGCCCTTCCTGATCCCTGCTGTGGGCTGGAGGGAGGCATGTGATTCCCATCTTTCTGATCAGTGATTGATGCATGTCGTGGAGTGCCTGAGGTTTTCTTGACTTTGCTTTGGGAGGTGCAGAGACTTATGAGCCCTGGGAATCACTGCCTGTGTTCTGTATCTGCCACGCTGCAGCTTTATTGTTACACAAGGTTCACCACCTCCTCCCTGGGGCTGCTGCCCTGGGCAGACACTGTGTATTGCCCTGCCTGGGGCAGCACTGTGGCTGGTAGTTATTTCTGTGCCAGGATTTCATCCTTGTGTGCTGGGGGAAGACTCTGGGGCTGCTCTGGGAGTTTGGATCAAACGGAGCTGGGCTGTGGGACTGGCTGACCTTTAAATAGCATGTCCCTCCTTGTGAGGAACAGAGCTATGGATACTGAAGGAGGGGACCATCACTGTGATAATGGGAATCTGCAAAGGAAACCATGGTCTGGTCACCTAAACCACCAGGACACCCTGCTGAGGCCCCTGCTGCTTTGCTTCGTGCATGTCGCTCTGGAAAGGAAGCTCGGAGAGAGAGAGAGAAAAGAAACTCTCCAAGTCCTTCCCAGCCTGCATCGCTGGTCCTGCTGGTGGGACCAAAATAGAAACTGTGTGGCCAGGCTCTCGCCCGACCCCTGCTCGGCCTCAGCCCCAGCACCGTGGCTGACGATGGTGGTTCACCCTCTGCATTTCAGCCCTGGTTAATTCATGGCTCAAGGCTGTCAGTCTTGCTGTTTGACTCCTCAGCCAAATGCAGCAACAGATTGTTTACATCAGTGCTGTCAGGTTTCTTGATTGCCAGGAGGCAGATTATTTACTGTAGTGGCATATAAACTTCATAACATTATGATGGTGGAAAGTTGTCAAGGGATGTGAATGCCCAGAGTCAGCCCAGGAGGCTCCAAGGAGATAGTTTTGGTTTAAATTAAGATAAAACACTGTCTTCCATGGATTTTGGGAAGAAAATCATATTGTTGTAATAGGAACATTACTCTGAATGTTAGGGCTGGCAAACTCTTCACTTTATGAAGCCTCTGTGGAGAATCTGAGCTACTCTGGCAGATGTGCCTTAAAACAGATCTCACGTTTGCCCTGAGAAGGTGGTGAAAAGGAGATGGCACCACAGCATCATGCAGAGCTTAGGGTGAGGCAGGATGGAACTGCCACAAGAAGGGTGTTGGCAAAGTGCTGGGAACTGTATAAAAAGTCTCAGTCCCTTCTGCTCCCAGCCCCTGTTCTTCCCAGAAAACCAAATGCGAGCATTTTCTTGTGGAGGGCCAGGCATGAAGGTGGGGTGGCTTTTGCCTTGCTTTGATTGTGGCATGGCCAGGCAGTGTCCTCCCACCTGGCTTTGCCACTTGGAGAAGCCTACCATGCCAAACGGCCAAACCGTGGTGTTTCATTTCTTTGCCGTGCTGCAATCCCCCCTCAAGGCAGCTGCTGGTCCTTGGTGCTGCATCCGTCACCCTGACTTGCTCGTTCAGAGAAGGCAGCTTAGAGGCCGTATCTCCTCTCTGTGGTGTCCCCAGTTCCTGACTGGCTGTGAGGTGTGCTCTTGCTCAGCCAGGTACAAGATGGATACAGAGAGGCTACACTGATGTAGCTGCCTGTCCCTCGTGAAGCAGTGCTGTCCTGGGGCCTCCAGGTTGGCCAGCCAGAGTTCCCAGTGACACTGACAGTGTTCTGAGCAAGTTGGCAAACTTGCTTAGATATTGCCGGAGTGCCTTGTCCTCGTGTCCGTGCCCAGTAGCCCTGGCAGGGGCCTCTGTGCTGCACATGCAGGGGCCACAGGGACCACCGGACTGGGAGGAGATCCTCTGCAGCTGTATGCATCTGACCACCATCTAGTTTCTAAGCACTTCCCTTGCTTTCTCACTAGCAGGGAGGTCTGAATTCATCTTGATCAAGCCCAGGGCTCGCTGAGAGATAAGTGGAGACGTGTTGCCGTCTGAGTGCCCTGCTAGGATCAGAAACTGGCTTCTGCAGCCTGGAGGGGCAACCTTACGATTGCAGCAGTAATCCCTTCTCTGCAGCGTGACAGTGCAACTGAGGACGTCCTTGGCTATGATGTGCCCTGGGAATACCATGCTCCTGCAACTCAGAAGCCTGGAAGTGGCCCATATAGGTGGTGGCACTTGTTGCAGTAGGTCAGATGTACGAATCCTAAAATAGATGAGCACAGCCCATAGCTCACCCCTCGTGATGCTTTGAAAGGCTTATGGTTTGCATGGAGCCTCCCTGCCTCTGTGCTGAGGGGAGCCCCATCTTCTTGCTCATACTGGACCCAGTGTGGGGGACCTCCTGACTCTGTTTTATTTGTGTGACGGTAGGACAGCTGGAAAGGAAATTCTGCGTAGAAACAAACTGCACAGTTTGGGAACTTGCTGATCACTGCACACCTCACTGCAACCAAAGCCTGAGGGCTGCACCACATCTTGACTAGCATTTTCCCTTCCCCATCTGGCACGGGGGCACCTTCCTCAGCAGACCTCATCTGTACAGGTTGCTCTTTGTGTAACGTCAGAGAAGCCTGGCTGGGGAGCCCCAGGGAGAGGAGAGGTCGTCAATGATGCGTGGGAAGCAGGACGGGAGAGCGGAGACAGGATCTCAGTAGGGGTGGTGTGAGGACAGCAGCGTACATGGGAAGATTGAATATCAGAGCACTGAAAGAGGGTTGGGGGTGTGCAAGCTTGTGATGGAAACAGAGGCTGAAGACAACCGGTGGTATGCCAGCGGGGTAGGAATGAGCAGCAGCTCTCCGGATGGGCTCCTGGGCCCTTGTCCCTCAGTCCCTACAGTGTCCTGGCAGGGAGGAGACAGAGAGGCAGAAGCCCAGGAGATCTTGCTGTTACACAGGACGGGCTATTAATAACACTTACACTTTCCTTGTGGTTGATCTGTAGAAGTCAAGTGTCCTTGCCAGGGGAAGACAGCTTGTAAACTGACATGGGCTCCTGCTCGCACCCTGCCAGCTGCAGTGTCACAGTGGCTCCCCAGCACCCACAGCTAGCCAGGACGCAGGAATCCAGCCAGCTGCCGTCAGGACAGGTGCTCGTCATGGAACAGGGCGAAGCTCTCAGACTCATTTCCCTTGTAGTCCCATGGTTGGAAAAAATGCTTTCCAGTCGACTAATTGGAGGTTTGCTGAAAGGTCAGGAGAAGCTGATGGTGTTATTATGTTCAGACTTCTCTGTGGCTCAAGGCTTGTGCATTTGCTGCTAGTAGTGTCCTGCAGTAGGTCCTCTTGCCTCCTTTGGTGCCAGGAGAGGAGTGCCAGATCTGTCACTGTATGACGGTAACCTGAGATGTCTCTTGCTTCTGGGCACTGGCAGGAATAGACCAGGCTGCTGGAGGGACAAAGGGAATAATAACATGGAGGAAGGGCCAAGAGGGTGTATGGCACAGGATCCCTCTGCCTATCACATACTGTTAAGTATGGTACATGGGAGTTTGCTCAAGGCTAGTGAAGCAAAGCAGAATAGTGGAGCTGAATATCCAGATGCTCTTCCTGATGTGGGCAAAGGTTATGTCATAGGGGACACTGCATGTTTAGCCCTAAGAATCAGCCTGTCTGGTTTTGGAACTACCACCACCAAATGAGGGATAGCTGCTGGATATCTGAAGAGATGTCTCCGTATCGGCTGATCCACAGGCCCTGTGACCACTGCAGTAACAAGATGCAAGTTTTTCCTCTTCAATGCCTGCTGTACTTTCCAAGGGTGTTTAGATCTTTCTGGGACATGTTTCTGCTTCAGCACCATCTCTGCTCACTGAGGCCACTTAGGTTGTGTAGGATGCTTTAAGGAGTCTGGTAATAAAAAACACCCTACTTTTCAAGAGCTCTGATTGCAGATCATGAGCAGACCAGAGCTGCTGTCTCCTTCCTTATTCACAGAAGGAGATTGAAACGATAGTGTGTATAAGTAGAGTTGATATCCTAGTGCATGCAGCAGTACTTCCTTTCCTTTGCACCCTGCAAATGCCATGCTGCCTCCATCCAACCTTCTTACCTAACTGAGCCGAGCGATGCGGTCTACAGAGCAACCACAGGTGCTCACTCCTCTCCATCTTTTCTCAGTGACAAACTATGGAGATCCCAGAAGTGTGCTGGTGTTAGGCTAGGGGCATTCAGGGCTTAGCTCCTTTCAGGCTCCTCTCTGCCTAGTGCATGGTTCCCCAGCTTCTCTGCACACAGCTCTGCTGATGCATATCAACCATGGGCAGCCCCAGCAGTTTGTCCATCTGTTCCACCAGCAGCTCTCAACACCTGTGATACACCATTTGGAGCTCAAGTTGGAAGTGAGATGCAAGAGGTGGGGATATGTTTACCCAACTTATCTGAGGTGCCACGTGCTGCTGTCATGGGCTGTCAGATGGCGGTCTTGTAATAACCTTCACCACTGGTGGTCGGAGCTTGATTCCGTGTGCCATTTACAGACAGCCCTGAAGATAAAAAGGTCCGCAGTCAGGTAGTACTCAAACATAAATGTCAAGCCAAGGTTGTTCTAGCAGATTTCCTCACGAGACTGGTGCAAAAAGGAAGGAAGCTGTGTTAAGAGATCTTCCTGCCCACAGCAGCAACACAGTAAGTGGTACAGCAGCTTTGTGCTGGTGGAATATCTGGGGCAGGAGGGAACAGCTGTTCAGCTCATTTGAGGTGCCCTTGGTCAGCATGTCTCCCGCAGCAGCTAAAGCTGGCCAAAAAGGGTCTGTTGCAGTGTGCCACATCCCATCTTCTCACGTGTGTTTTTTAATATGTTTTATTTGTTCAGACAGTTTTTAATACCTGTTGGTGATAATGCTCATTGACAGCCATCTGAGCATGATCCAGCATGTGCCAGGTGGCAGCATGCCAGTAGCATCTTGGCCTGTATCAGTAATAGTGTGGCCAGCAGGACTAGCAAGTGACTGTTTCCCTGTACTCAGCACTGGTGAGGCCACACCTTGAGTGCTGTGTCCAGCTTTGGGCCCTCACTACAAGAATGACACTGAGGTGCTGGAGTGCATCCAGAGGACAGTACAGCTGGTGAAGGGTCTATAGAACAAATCCTAGGAGGAGCAGCTGAGAATCTGGGGAACCTGCAGAAAAGGAGGCTCATGGGAGACCTTATTGAGCTCTACAACTACCTGAGAAAAGGTTCTAGCAAGGTGTGGGGTCAGTCTCTTCTCCCAGGTAACAAGTGATAGGACAAGGGGAAATGGCCTCCAATTGTACAGGGGAAGTTTAGATTCTCATTCTATACAGTTTACTGTGCATCATCCTGCAGATAATGGGGAGAAGGGATAGGAGTGGAGCATGCAGTGTTGGGAACAGGATGGAAGCAAAATGCTGATACCTTCTGCAAGGCTGCATGGACCTCGGTGGATTGAACCTTCTGGTGACCAAGTACCTGCCTGCATTGCTTGCACTGGTAGGACTTGAGAAATACTTATGAGGAAATGATGCTTTGGTCTTGCTTTCAGTTTAGCCAGGCTTT
>VZTJ01006769.1:27016-78457 GCA_013397795.1 Orthonyx spaldingii | reverse complement strand
CCCTCTGCTCCCCTCAGGTGAGGCCCCACCTGCAGTGCTGCATCCAGCTCTGCGCTCCTCAGCGCCAGACAGACATGGACCTGTTGGAGCCAGTCCAGAGGAGGCCACCAAGCTGATCAGAGGGATGGAGCACCTCTCTTATGAGGAAAGGCTGAGAGAATTGGGTTTGTTCAGCCTGGAAAAGAAGAGGCTTAGGGGTGACATAATTGTAGCCTTCCAGTATCTAAAAGGGGCTTACCTAAAGGAGTGATACCAAAAGTGTCCAGATAGAAACTTTGTAGCACACTTTTGAGTGTTAGAAGCAGGCATTCTTTATTGCAGCATGCTGGTCACTGGGGGATCCTTCCTCCATTCAAGTGGGATGAGTGTTGGGTGAACAGGGATTTTATCATACACACTGATTACATATTCATTAGCTATCCCCACTTCCTTGGCTTTAATTTACATAGTCACACCCCTTATTGGAAGTCCTTATGTAGTTCTTTGGGGTCCATCTTCAATGTCTGGTGTCCATTTTAGGTGGCTGTTCCTTGACCCCCACTTTTGAGTAAGCACAGTATCGTTGTTTTGCATAACTTCTGCTTTGTCAGCCTTGCAGACCTGAGCTGGCATCCTGCTTGCATTTTGCATGATTTCTGTTTGCCTAAGTTACATCCTTTATCTATTTCTGCAAGGCTGTGCTGTTGTGTTCCACTGTCCTTGACAAGAGTAAATGCTGTTCTACTGTCCTTATCAGGGATACTACCTAAAGGAGACTTACAAGAAAGATGGAGACGGACTTTTTACAAGAGCATGTGGTGACAGGACAAGGAGGAATTGATTCAAACTGAAAGAGAGTAGGTTTAGATTAGATATTAGGAGGAAATACACATAGATACACGTAACAGTAGATATTAGGAGGAAATTCTTTGCTGTGAGGGTGGTGAGGCACTGGAAGGGGTTGCCGAGAGAAGCTGTGACAACCCCATCCCTGGAGATGTTCAAGTCAAGGTTGAACAGGGCTCTGTGCAACCTGGTCTAGTGAAAGTGAAGTGTACATGACAGGGGGTTGGGAGAAGATAATCTGTAAGGCCCCTTCCAACCCAGGCCCTTCTATGATACTAAATGCTTACAGTTGATCTCCATCTTGCAAGAGCTGAGGAATGCAAAGGCTGGGACTGATCCTGTTGCATAGCCAGTGGTCTCAGAAGCAGCATCAATAATGCTGATTTTCTCCTGGTCCTGAATAGGTTCCCTTTAATTCCTTAGATGCCCTGTGCTGGCTGGTCCGTGTGGCAGGATGGCTTCTCCCCCATGCCATGCTACTGGTGCAGACAGCAGCAGGGGCCAGGACTGGAGGTGGCTGCACGTGGGCATGGGTGCTGGTGCAGCCTGCCTGACTGATGCCAGCCAAGACTGCAGCCCCACTCATGGGTGGCTGCAGGGGCATCAGGGGCCTTTCCGCTTGCAGTCTGTTTCATTTAATGCTTCCATCTAATCCAAATCAGAAACCTGAGTGTTACAGAGCATCCTATGCCTAGACAACCCTGGACGGGTTCCAGCCCTCAGCCTGTAAGGTGTAAAGATTTGCATTCTCTCCCACAGCTCTGAGGTGTCTTGAGGAACTGGATGGTGCCAAGGTTCTGCAGGGCCGGGGCATTGCTGCCAGAGGCACTGGCACCTCCACCTCAGCACAGGGAAGGGGCTTGTGAAGGAAGCAGCACCCCTAGCCTGGGGCAGATGTGGGTGTGGGGTGACAGGGCAAACTCTGTTCCTGTCCCCACAGGCACTGGAGGTGCTGCCTGGCACTTCCTAGGCCACTCAGCAGCTGCCCCACAGCTTCCCTACGAGGCGGTGACATCCAGGCTGGTGGGATGAGCCCATGTCTTCTCTCCTGGCACAGCCACCAGCCCCCAGTTGCAGGACCAGCTTTCCAGTCCCGGTCATACTGCTGGGCTTGGTCTGGTGCTGCTCTACCAGCCCCAGGGTGATGAGCAAGCCCGGTGATGGGCACTGCTTCCCTGTGGTCGTGGCTGAGCTGTGCCTTAAGAGGAGCTGGGGTGCTGGGGATGGGAACTGACTGGTAGAACAGATGAAACAGAACCCAACATGTTCCTCTCCCCATCCTTGCTGCACACAACTGTGCTTCTGCCTGCTCCTTTGTGTATCCCTGGCTCTCTCTTGGTCTGGAAGCTGCTGCAAGGGATGTTTCTGGTTCCCATTGAGAATTGTCACCCTAAACTCCCTTCCTTAGGCTGTCCCCTGTCAGCCCCGCCAGCCTGGGCTGCTCTCCCGGAGTCAAGTTTGTTGCACATTGAGCCTGGGCCCTCACCAGAGGCACTCCTGCCGCTGCTTGAGGAGAGCTGGGCCCTTGAGTGCTGCTATCTGGTCATGCCTGTTGTGGCCAAGCATGTCCAGGAGGCAGCTCAATTCCTTTTAGTGTTCAGTGCTGAAAAGTTCACAGGAAACGAAGGAAGTGCTGGAGCAGGAAGAGCAGCTCTTCTCTCTTTGCCTTGGGGGGCCCTGGCACCCAGCAGCTCCTGTGAGCAGTGCTGGTCTAACCCTTGTCTTCTGCCTCTAGCTCTGCCCCAGATGGACCTGGGAGCCCACTTTTTGTTTCTGTAGGCTGCGAGGCATCCCTAATTTCCTCTCCTTGCCCTACTGGGACAATCTCTGGCTCTGAGCAACAGGCAGAAAGTGGTCTGGATGCACAGGTCGCTCTTGTCTTAGCCAAGTGCAGTCTGGAGTGTTTAATCGAAGGCAGAACAATGTTTGGGGCACACATTGGGTCCAGCCACCTCTCCTTGGGACGTGCATGGGCTAGGAGGGAGCTGAAAGTCTGTCAGCCTCTGTTGGGCAGAGAAGGGGGGATCCTCCCTGCTGAGCTGCATCTGCTCATGGTGGCAATTAGCCACAGTCCCCGAACGCTGAGGGATGCTGCCATGCTGCACAGGGTGATTGGAACCTCATGGGGCTGCGGGTCCCCCAGAGCACCTGCTGTTTACAACTGTGGCATTTGCTTCACCTGTCGCCTTGCATTCTTTCCTCAGCCGCCAAGCTTGAAAGCGCTGAGCCTCTCCCCAATGTCGTCTGCCTGGGAGTGCAAGACACAGGACACCTTTGCCAGCAGCGAAGAACAGGACGAGGTGCCCCACCAAGTGACAGTGACAGCCGCAAACACAGGTGGCCAGTGCCAGTGCCCAAAGGAGGAGCCCAACGCGGCTCCCCAGAAGCAGACAAGCACCCAGAACGGGATGCAGGACAGTGGGGGCACGGGGGTGAAGAAGAAACGGAAGAAAAAGGATCTGGGAGAGCAGGAAGGGGGAGATAAAGCAGCTGTGGAGGTGAAACCAAAGAGGAGGAGAGAGCCTAAAGAACCAAAAGAGCCTAAGAAGGTGAAGGAGTCCAAAAAGTTGAAGGAGCCCAAGCAGAGGGAGGTGGCTAAGAAGCCCCGGAAACCCCGGGAACCCAGAGCCCCAAAGGAGCATAAGGACAAGAAGAGTGGCTCTGAGCCAGTCCCCAGATCAAGAACCAAGAAGAGCAGGTGGGTGCTGGTGTGGCCCTGTCTCTCTGCCTGCTGTGGACAGGGCTGTGGGCTTGCAGTAGCTGCAGCTGGGAGAGAGCAGCACTGGGTGTGCAGGACACTTGGCACCAGTCTGAAGGCTGGATGTGCTGGTTGGGGTGCAGGATGAGCTCTGGCCATGCAGAGACGGGACAGGCAGGTGCCCTTTTGGGGATGAGGCCCTGTGAGACCCCAGATCCATAAGAGGACTGGAGAATCTTGGCCTCTCCTTGGTCTGGCCTTTGTGCCAAGTGTCTTGGGGCAAAAGAGACTTCAGGGGGTGTCCCACCAGGACAGTGAGGTGCTGTGTGGCAGAGGGCCTGTCATACCTGATTTGGGGCCCGGGCAGAGGGTATGTGAGTGGGAAAAACCTGGCCCTGGACTGTGTGCAAATGAGGATCTGTGCACACCCAGGGGCCAGCAGCCTGCCTTCACTTGGCTCAGGTTTGGGAGGATGGTGGAGCGCATCTCATCCTCTCTCCCTCTGCTGGGAGACTTGTTCCTCCTGGCAGTTGTGGAGCTGTGCTGGCAGTCAAGGCCAGCTGGCAGTCAAGGCCAGCGGTGCTGACAGTCAAGGCCAGTCAAGGCCTGAGGACTCTCTTTTATTGCACAGGCCATCGCCGCCACCTTTGGTAATTTGTCAGTCTTTTAATTAACAGGCTGGTTGGCCAGAAGCTCTTGATTTCTTTTTAATGGAGAATGTGTGCAGGGAGCAGAGCAGGCGTCAACAGCACCAATGTCATCTGGTCTTCCACAGCCCTGTTCCTTGAGAGTTCACTGACAGCCAGATCCTGGAGAGGCCACGGCTGCAGCGCTGGCACTGGGGTGGCCTTTAGTGCCATTGCTGTGGGCTGGTTGTGGACAAGAGGAGGTGTAGGTTGCTCAGCAGGACGAGAGCTGGGTGCCGTGTCCCCAGTGGGTCCCTGAGCCATGCAGTGCTGTCATTTGTGGTCTTCTTGAGCCTGGGGCTCTGCAGATGTTTGTCATGGTGAGCCAGAGCAGATGGGGATGGGCAGATCAAGCGGACAGTGCCAGGAGGGTGAGGGAGGGGCTCCTGCAGGCCCCAAAGGGGAGCTGCAGCAGGGGGATGGCAGTGGAAGGGGTAGGAGAGAGGCTGCAGGCAAGAAAGGGAGGGATGAAGCTCATGTAAATGCAGCTTTGGGCCTCAAAGAGGGTCCTGGGATGAGGGATGCAGCTGTCAGATTTTCCTAATGACACTTCTGCTCCACCAGTAAGGACCTGCCATACAGTCAGTTCATAGAGGTCTGCCCCTGCAGCGGGACCTGTGGGACCAAACCAAAGCAGGGGAACCCAGGGCAAGAGCAGGCCCATGGAGGTTTGTGCTTCTGGAGGCATTCGTGGTTCTTGTAGGTCCTTTGGTTGCCAGCAGTGCCTTCAAGGGTGCTGACTATTACATGCAGGGCAGCCCATGACTGTGCAGGCTGTTGTGAGTAGCTGGTGGGCAGGTCCAGGTCACCCTGCCAGAGATGGGGCTCGTGGCAGGGTAACCCCAGCTGCAGACCTGGAAGCCCTGGCTCTCCTGTCTGGGCATACCAGGAGGTGCTGAAGGGCAACCAGCTTGCTGTGCTGGGTGCCAGCAGAGCCCTGGTGAAGAGGCTACTTCATGCAAACCAAACAATGTAATATAACTCTGTAACACGTCATGCAAACAGAAGAAACTGTGTTTGGGAGTCTGGGAGTTCCATGGAGCACTGTGCATTCCTGATGCTCTGCTATAGCCTGAGCCTGTGGTGCTTCCTCCCACTCATCTGCACCTTCCAGGAGGACCTAATTCCAGCTCTGCTGCTTGGGAAGTCCAGCCCATGGGTCCTCCTTACAACTTCCCTGACTCTGCAACCCCTCTTTGAGCCTTTTCTCAGACCTGCTTTGGGCTCTCGGTCAACCACCAGCATCACCCCCTGTGTGAGGGACGGCCACGAATGTCAGGGTGGAAGCTCTGCAGGGAGCAAGGCTGTGTCCTCCTGTGCCCCCTGGCCACAGGGAGCTGGGGAGGTGCCTGGGGGCCCCTGGCAGCACAGGCAGGGGAGAGGCAAGCAGCAGGCTTTAGTTAGTTTCTACTCTGTGTGGGTGGAATGATTGCTGGGGGTCCTCTAAGTGGTTGATAATGGTGGCATAATTTCTTCTAAATTATTTCTAATCATAGTCAACGACTGGCTCATGAATGAAGCAGTTGTTAATTGTGACTTACAATCAATATCTTGGGAGTTATTGCTTGGTGGAAGCACTGTTCACAGAGCATTTTCAGGGCCTCTAATTGTGGTATATATGCATGGCCAGGGCATTTTTGGCCTGAAAACCAGATTTTTACCTTTATTTTTTGCTAGTCACAAGCAAGCAGAGATTTTTCTCATTAAATGGAGCTAAAACCTTGACGTGGCTTTGAAACTAATGGTTCCTCTGCCACTGTGCAGATCTGGGATGTGGAAGGGATGATGGTGGGGCTGGAAGTGAGGAAGGGGGCTTTGCTCAGCCTTGGGACAGGCACCAGCTCTTTGGACCCATTCCCTAAACAGAGAGTAAGAGAGAGTAAGGATGCAGAGAGTAAGGATGGACTGGCATGCTGGGAGCAGTTGGTTTTTTTTACCCTGGTGCTTCCTGGCCCCATTTCCTTGTGCAGGCAGGTTGTGCTGGTGTCACGGGGGTGCAGGTGGCCCTTACCCTGAGAATATGCCATGGGACTGGGCTTGTCCATCCGTGTTTTTCAGGAAGGTGGTGGGTTTCATGGAAGCAGAGCCTAAATCCCCTCCATGACCTGAGCATGAGGACAGGTACTTGGTGGGACAGAGCTTCCCAGTGGGCCCTTGGAGCTGGCAGTGACTGCGGTGATGGGCCATTGCCCCTGTGGGAGTTGGATCTGCATCCTCCTGTGTCCATGGCAATCACAGGGCTTCACTTCATCCAGCTGGAGGCTCACTCCAGTCTGCACAGCTGCCTTGGGAGAGGGCTCAGTGCTGTGGTTCAGGAAGAGGAACCATGAGCTGGAGCTTGTGCTTGGTATAAAAGTTTACTGGGGTCTGGCAGGGCTCTGTGGCACATGCAGGAGGTGGCTAGCAGTGTGGCCAGTGCTCCTCAGACTGGGATAGAAGGTTTGTTTCCAGGGTGCCAGGACACAGGTTGCCTCTGGAGCTGCTGAACTTTATTTCTGACTTTGGTCAGCACAGGATGTGTTTGGGAGTGCTGTGATCAGAGCAGACACCTTGTTACCGTGTTGTACTGGGGTTGGTGGTGGGGAGATCCCCTTTGTGCCTGTGCTGGACCCCATGAGCTGAACCCCAGCTCCTATAGCCCCTGTGGGGCTATTCCCCTGGCTGGTGAGAGCCCCCAGTCTCCGCACCAGGCAGAGCAGGTGGATTCTTTCATCCCAATATTCTGGAACCGGATGGAGAAACACTTGGTGTGCTTAATGAGCATCACTGACTGGGGATCCCCAGTGCTGGGGGGAGGTCCCAGGAGCCTTGAGCTGCCTCTGGGTGATGCAGTGGGAGCAGTGCTCTGTGTGGGTGCCTGCTACCTCTCCCCTGGGATCCCTAGGACATGATCTAACTGTTATTCTGCCTTGGCAGCAAAGACACCCCTGTGGAGAAGAAGAAGAAAGGGAAGAGGAAAAATGAGATTCCAGTGAACAGTTTGGATTTGGATCAGGATCTCCTGAGCCCATCTGTACAGAGCCCAGAAGAGTCTGCAGAGTCAGCTGACAGCCAGGTATGTCCAAACCCCTCAGATGGCTACCGGTGGGTGAGATCCTGGCTGCCTCTCAGTGGGAGCACAACGGGGCCCCTGGGCACAGGAATCAGTGAGCATGTTCAGCAGTGTGGCCAGCTTCTATCAGCCTGCAGCCAGCTGTTGGCCCAGGGTTGGGTGCACACTGCAGCCCTGGGGCCTGCGTGTCTCTCAGCCTGGAATGTCCACCACAACTCCAGGCAGCTCCCTTTCCTGGCACAGTGCAGGGGGACACATTGGCCCCGCAGCCTGGGGGGTTGTGTGTTCTGCGTCTCTGCAGGGTTCCTCTGCCTCCCATCCTGGGGACTGACGGGACTCTAGGGATCAGGATGGAGACCTCAGCGCCTCAGGGAGTGCCTGTTCTTCCCACCACACCCATCCCGCTGGGACAGGGCGTGGTCTGGAAGGAATTCTGGCAGCCCTGGGGCCTTCTCTCTGCCACTCAAGCAAGGAGGAGCTGCTTGGTCTGCCCATGCCTCCCGGCACTGCCTTTTTTCATCCTGTGTACAGAAACGACGCTCAGGACGGCAGGTGAAGAGGAGGAAGTACAACGAGGACCTGGATTTCAAGGTTGTGGATGATGACGGCGAGACCATTGCTGTGCTGGGAGCTGGGCGAACCTCCGCGCTCTCTGCCTCTACTCTGGCTTGGCAGGCAGAGGTATTGCTGGGTGTGGGACTGGGGGTGTGGAGGATCTGTCTCATGCAGGGTGTCCCAAAATGTCAGTGCTGAGGCTTGAGGAAGTGGTGGGTCCCAGCTCAAGGACGGGGTGAGAGAGTGCCTGTGTGGGAGGGTTCAGGTTGGCTTTTCAGGAACTGTGAGATGGACAAGAGGTGTACTGGTCCAACTGTTCCCCTCCTGCTTGGAGACCTAGGTCTCTGGAATGTGTCACACAGCTGGACGCGTCCTACCCACTGCCCATGCCCACCTTTGGCTTTGGTCTCTGTAGCTCCTGTCCATGATTACTCTATTATTTTGTTCCTGCCAGCCAAGGGCTTTGTAGGTGCCAGGTTGTCCTTTTCTGCCCACATTGCTGCTCTCCATCAGTGCCTCAGAGCGTAGCGATGCCAGCCTGACCCTTGCCAGCTGAGTTGATCTGCCGGGCAGCATGGCAGGGATCTGGGCAGCGTGACAGGGACCAGCCAGTGCCACTGTAGTTTGGGCCTTGCTGTCCTGGTGCCTCTCCCCACTGGTTCAGTGCTGGCTCCTGGTAGGTGGTGGCTGCTCCTTCCTGCCTGTCTGTGTGTTGGATCCTGCAACTCATTCCATCCCTCTGGTCACTAACAGAGCTGCCAGATATTAGTAACAGTCACTAGTTGTTTTCTTGGTGTTTCTGTAACCCTCTCTAGTCCCTTCTTCCCAAGGCTTCGGTGGGTATTAGTCAGCTGTGTTGATAAGCCCTGACCTAATGATCCATGCCTAGCCCAGGGCTGCCACACACCCACGGGACATGCTGTTTCAGCTCTACCTGAGGTTGTGTCCCAGCTGGGCTCCTGGCAGTCATCTCTCAGAGTGAAATTTTCAAAGCAGCAGGTATGTGCTGCCTTTGGCATGTGTCCATGCTGCCACCCTGTTCTCCTCTCAGTCCTAAACTTCCATCTCAGTTTGTCCTGCTCCAGATGGATCATTAATGCTGATGTCCAACCGCAGCCAGGCCGGGTGGCTGCTCTGAGACACAGCTGGGCCTGCCCCTGGCTGTTCCCAGGATCGGAACTGACAGGCAGAGCAGGATGTGAGTGCTGTGACCTCAGAGCTGCTCTCCCCATGGCCTGGACTTGCAGCTTTCCCCCTGCGTCCTGGCCACAGTCCTAAACAGCTCTTTGGGGCAGTGCAGGGCTCCTCCAGCAGCCTTCAGGCAGCTGGCAGTGAGCCACAGACCAGTGTAAGTCTGTGTACGGGCTGTGGATCAGCATGGAAGCTCCCAGCTCCAGGGTACTGGACTGCTGCCATGGCCATGTTCACACAAACCCTCTGTGAGAGGGTCAAGCAGAGCCCAGCAGTGCCGGGGGGGTGCCTGGGCATGGGGGAACAGGCGCTGCACAGTGACTGTGGCAGGAGTACTTCTGCATGCTCCCTTCAGCTGTCTTAACCCAGTGTGGGGCAGAGTTCCCAAAATAGGGCAGAAATCCTCCTTTGGGTCTCACAGGGCAGCCAAGGGGCCCAAGCAGACCTGCTGTTCCCTGCTCATTGTGTTGTGGTGCTGGATCCAACATCCTGCACTCAATGACAGTGCCGAGACAGCAGTCACCTGAGGGCTGGGGATGGAAGGGTTGCTGTGGCCCTGAGCATGGTCTTGGCTTTTCCAGACACTTTCAGATGAGTGGTGTGGGATGCCCTGTCTGTCTGTCCCTCCCCAGCCTGCCCCATGTCTTTCTTTGAGAGACTTTCTAGTCTGCAAAGCAATACCTCAGGGCTGCTTTGCCTTGGTCCACACTCTGCCTCCGTCTGAAGGGCTTGAACAGAGTCCTTCTCCTTTCTGTTCTGCACTTTGCTGCTCCTTCTGCTGTACTGTCTTCCAGCCAAAGCAGAACTGATATTTCTGATGCTCAAGCAGGCTGCACATTTTTGGTGTCTTTCATCTCCCCTGAATCTCCCTGTGTGTGTCTCCTCTGTAGCACAGACAGGCACAGGCCTGGCTCTCTTGTCCCTTGGCATTCAGTGGAGCTGGTCCTGGCACAGCTGCAGCCAGGAGAGCCTTCGCCTCTCCAGAGCTGGCAGCAGGACAGTGTTAGGTCCACCTCCAGCAAAGCCTGTGCTCAGCGAGAGGGGCTGTGCTGGGAGCCCCTGGGTGCCAGCAGAGGGTATCTGTGGGTGATTCTCTGGGAACAGAGTGCAAGCTTGCAGAGGGAAGGAGGCAGCACTTCGAGCCTGTCAGAAAGAGTGGCATGGAGAGTGGTGGGGTGAGGTGCTGTTGCCTGTGTCCTGTGGCCATGGGCAGATGTCAGTATGTGAGTGGCGTGTGGCAGGGCCTGACAGACATGCTGCCTGCTCTCCTGGGGCCCTTGGGGCCATACAGCACTATGGGGCTGTGTAAATGCCAAGGCATGACCAGGATGTGGCATGGAGAGTGCCTGGGAGCAGGAATGTGCACATTTTGGCGTATTTTCTTCCTTGAGTCCAAGGACAGAAGTGCCCAAGCTCCCTCCTCTTTTCTGGGAGACTTTCCACCCTCTCTGGCTGCCCTGGTGTAGCTGGAAGGACCCACACAGCAAACCCGACAGTGCTGTAGCCTGGCTGATCCGAGGAGGAGGGGCAGAGGGTGAGTGTAGCTGGGCTGTCAGCACCCAGCAAGGGCTCCCCAAGCACAGCTCTCCCAGCTCCCAGTGCTGACTCTGTCTGCCTGGCTGGGGGACTGGGAGAGGAGCAAGCAGCCGTTCTGTTCTGGGAGAGTGCCAGGGGCATGTGATGAGCCAGAAAAACAGAGCTCTCTTTTCCTGTCCCCAGGAGCCTCCAGAGGATGATGCCAATATCATTGAGAAGATCCTTGCCTCCAGGATGGTGCAGAAGGAGGTGAGTGGCAAACATGGCAGTGGGGCTGGAAATCCCTGAGCACCAGGGACATGAGATGTAGCAGCAGTTGGTGCTCTTGCTCCTGTGGTGGGGTGCTGGGGTGTGCCCAGATTGGCACCTTTCTGAGTTGTGGATCAGTGTGGATTTTTTCAGGCCAGAAAGCCTGTGGAGAGGAGTCAGGCCTGGGCCGATGCCTGGAAGGTGTTTGAGTCCCCCATGTTCCAGGCTGGTCTCACATCAAGTTCCCCAGGGCTACTGTGCCTCTGGGGCAGCAGTACAACAAGTGCCTGGCTGTCCTCACCATCCCTGGGGCTCAGTCCCTGCAGCCTGTGGCCAGGCAGGGGATGGCTGGGTGTGCCCTCCCAGCTTCTGCACAGCCTCTGTCACTGACTCTCCTTCCCTTGGTTTCAGGCTCATCCTGGAGGCCTGGCATTTGAGACAGAGGAGTTCTACGTCAAGTACAGAAACTTGTACGTGCGGTGTTGTGGTGCTTTTTTCTGTGGGCCCTGTGCATGCAGGAATAAGGACTGTGTGCTCCCACCTCCATCCCATCCCTAGCTGCAGCCCCAGCATCGCTGTTTTCCTGCCCCTGTTCTCCTGAGCCAGCCATGGTGGTGGGAAGCAGGGAAGCTGCTGCAGCTTCAGTGCTTGGCCTTGGTGGGGTCCTGGGCCATGGCTTTCCCCAGTTTGGGGTGGCATAGGCACAGGCATGGGCTGGGCATTCTCTGGATCGCTGGCAGATCCGTGCTGCTCTATGTGATGGATGGGTTTGGGACCAAAGGCCTCTTGGTCATGTGTTGTTGATTTTTTCCCCCTGCAGCTCTTACCTCCACTGTAAATGGGCAACATTGGAGGACCTGGAGAAGGACCCCAGAATCTCGCAGAAGATAAAGCGCTTCCGGAACAAGCAGGCTCAGATGAAACATATTTTTACAGAGGTGAGAGTGGAGCACAGTGAGTAGTGGTGCCTGACCCTGAGCCCGGTGCCATGGCTGAGCTGCCCCTGACACTTTGCTGCCGAGGCCAGTCCATCTCCATGGCCAAAGGCACCAGGCCTGGAGCTGAGGGTCCGGGACTGTGCTCTCAACACCTGTAGTGTCACTGGTGGAATTATGAGCAGGGTGACAAGTGTCACTTGCCGGGCACTGTCAGCTCTGGAAGAGTTTCTTGGTGGAAGGAAGGGCTGGTGCTGCTCCTGTGGTGGAGCAGAGATGCTATGGGAGAGAGAGAACTATAAATATCTGGGCTTAGGGCAGCTCCTGCCTACTCTGCTCTGTAAGCAGATTAATCTTGTTTAGTGTGAAAGGTGTTCTATAATTCATCTTGCTACTCCAGAGATAGTTATTGGATCTCTTCAAACTGCACCTTACAAGTGTAAATCAGGCCAGTAGGCTATGAAAGTTTCTCCACTGTAGCTGGAAAGCTGGGTGGGTGAGTCAAATTTCTCACGAGTCTGTTTGGGGTGTCTTTCAGGATGCAAAAAAAAGCATATGTTGGAACACACTGTACCACTGACAGTTCAGCAAGGAGTACATGCTTTTCCTGTAACTAACTGGGGCTTGGGGAGTTGTGAGCATAGAAGCCTGGTTTTTCTCCTTCCCAAGCCCAGGCTATGTCTCTCCAAGGACTACACTAGGTGGGGCAAGAGGGAGGCAGAGACAGAGACCAAGATGTCACCCCTTGCAGGCGTGGGGTTCATTGGATGCTGTGCACTGTGGCGGTCACAGCTCTGGATGCTGCACATCAGCTGGAGCAGACAGCTTAGGACTTGTACCGT
Source organism: Orthonyx spaldingii (assembly GCA_013397795.1). Lineage (NCBI taxonomy): Eukaryota > Metazoa > Chordata > Aves > Passeriformes > Orthonychidae > Orthonyx > Orthonyx spaldingii. The sequence continues at coordinate 65,888 of VZTJ01006769.1, read as the reverse complement.
GGGGCTGGATAGGCTGAAGAGGACATTCCTGCCTCCCAGCAAGGGCAGCGTGGAGCATGTGACTGCTCTAAAGAAAGAGCTTTGCCTTCTGCGGTGCTCCTGTGTCCTCCCTGCCCAGAGACAGATGTCTGTACCTGTGTCCAGGGCTCTTGGTGTGCTGCACACAGCTAACAGCATTCTGAGGACAGATGCCCCACAGCTGTTTACTTGTGCCCATCTGTTTAACCCTGGAATCACCTTGAACTTACTTCCTGCTTTACTGTTTGCCATCACAGCCTGATGAGGATTTGTTCAACCCAGACTACGTGGAGGTAGATCGAATTCTGGAGGTGGCTCACACAAAGGACCCTGACACTGGGGAGGTGAGAGGCTGCATCTCTTGCTTGCCCCGTGGAGGGAAGGAGGGAGACTTGGCAGGAGGCCCAGCCCCAGGTGTACATTGCGGGTCATCTCTGAGCACCCTGAGCCTCCCCAGCCTTTCCTTGCGTGGTTTTCCCTGTCCCCAAGGACCCTTGGCACAGGGTGGGTGGGGAGCTGCTGCCCCTCCCCATCTCTGAGCCTGTCTCTCTGTGTGCTGCAGGAGGTGACTCACTACCTGGTGAAGTGGTGCTCACTGCCCTATGAGGAGAGCACCTGGGAGCTGGAGGAGGATGTTGACCCAGGGAAGATTAAAGAATTTGAAGCTCTCCAAATCCCTCCAGAAATCAAGCACATGGTAACGTACCCTGAGGTAACGTACCTGGCTGGCAGCTCACTGCCCTGGGCACAGGGACAGGCTGTGTCGTGCCACAGTCCAGCAGTGCTGGTCTTGTTCCTGGTGCGCCTGTGTCTTCCCCTCTGGGTGGGTTAGTTGTCGAGGTCTGAGGGTGGGTTGCAGAGGCCAAAAGTTGTTATGACTCAGCTGTTAGTGACTGCTGTGAAATGTTGTCCTGATGTGCAGCCCCAGCAGTGGGATCTGGCCTCACTGGGCATTAGCATCTCCCATGGACCTTGTTCCTGCTGTCCCCTCCTTAGGAGCGTCCAGCGTCCGAGTCCTGGCAGAAACTGGAGAAGTCCCGGGAGTACAAGAACAGCAACCAACTGCGGGAGTATCAGCTGGAGGGAATGAACTGGCTGCTCTTTAACTGGTATAACAGGTGAGGAGGGGCTGGAGCCCAGTGTTGCCGTGAGCAGTCCTGCTGGCAGCAGGCCCTGTGTACACTGTCATGGGAACAGTAAAGCTGGGGAGCAGAGGGGACAAACAGGGGCCTGGCAGAGCAGCCACTGAGTCCTTCAGGTGCTGGAGCTGGCAGGCAGCTGCCAGAAACAATGGATTTGCTTTAGCTTTGCAACTGAGTCTTTAGGAATGTTTCTCCCTGGTAAATGCTGATGAGTCTTGGAGATAATAGGGCTTAGCTATGGTTCTAAGATACACCTGTTTTTTTGGTATTGGCCAGGCTATTGGTGACCCATTGTGTGGCAGGCAGGTGGGAATATGCATGTTCTCAGCTGCAGCAGGACATCAGATGCATCTTTCCCTGGCTCACGTGTAGCTGAAGAACAGCATCTTTCATGATGGTTTTGAATCCATGATCTTACAAGAAGTTGGCTGGCTTACCCAGACAGATTTGGGCCACTATACTGAAGTCCCCCCATGCTCCATGCTGCAGGGTCAGAGAAGTGTGGGCAGAGATGGTGTGCCTGACATCCCATCAAAGAGTTGGTGACAAAGTGGTTTCTGCCCCCGAGAGCCACGTTGACCCGACCCTGTCCATCTCTGCAGGAAGAACTGCATCCTGGCTGACGAGATGGGGTTGGGGAAGACAATCCAGTCAATCACCTTCCTCTCAGAGATATTCCTGATGGGCATCCACGGCCCCTTCCTCATCATCGCACCTCTCTCCACCATCACCAACTGGGAGAGGGAGTTCCGCACGTGGACGGAGATGAACGCCATCGTGTACCATGGCAGCCAGATCAGCCGGCAGATGATCCAGCAGTATGAGATGGTGTACAGGGACACTCAGGTATGGGATGGGGTACAGGGACACTCAGGTATGGGATGGGGTACAAGGACACACAGGTGATTGAGGCACACAGTGCTCCCAGGATGCGTCCCCCAGCCCTGGCTTCCTTTACTTAGTAAGCACTGAGCTGCCTGTGGAGGTTGCTCATTTGGAGAGGGAAAGGTGATCTTTTCAGCCCCCTCCACTGGCATGGGCTCAGCTTGCACTGTGTGTGAGTGGACAGGCACAACTCATGCAGAACAGGGAGGGTGCAGCATAGCCCTGGTTCCTGTCCAGGCGTCCATGCCTGCCCTGGGGCAGTGTCTGGTTTGGAGGTACACAGCCTGTGGCCATCAAGGAGGCTTGCAGGAACCTGCCCAGTGCCTGACAGAGATTATTCTGGTGAAATTCCAGCTCGGAGTCAGATGCTCACACTGATACTGTCAGACAGGAGGTCTGACAGTATGCTACCACCCTGCAGGACTCAAACTCTGGTTTCTGTTTCCCTAGGGTAACCCTGTCCCTGGGATCTTCAAGTTCCAGGTGGTTATCACCACGTTTGAGATGATCCTTGCTGACTGCCCGGAGCTGAAGAAGATCCAGTGGCGCTGTGTGGTCATTGACGAGGCACATCGCCTGAAGAACAGGAACTGCAAACTCCTGGAGGGGCTGAAGCTCATGGCCCTGGTGAGCACGTCCTGCCCGCGTTCGCCTGGGAGCGAGGTGGACTGGAGATGGCCATGCTGAGCAGTCAGATGCCACTGTCAGTGGCTCAAGCCCTGTGCCAGGCTAGAGGAAAACCATCCCGGGGGCCCTTTGATGGACAGGGCACTGGTGCCCTGCAGCCCACACAAACTTCTATTTGCCAAAGTGGAATATTAACTCTCCCTTGCCTTCCCACCTGGGAGTGCTCCCTGCCAGAGCCCTGCCCAGCCTTGCAGCACAGTGTAAGCTGCTGCAGCACATGGAGACAGTTGCTGGCCAGTCCTGCACAACACCCCCGGCTATGGTGTGCCTTGTGCCCTACACTGAGCAGGGCTGTGGTGTTCGAGCTGGTTTCTTACTGCTGTGCAAACATGGGACCAGTCCATGCCAGGGATGGGGGTGCAGGACTGTGCTTGTCCCGTTAACAAAGGGATCAGTGAGCTGCTCTGAGATATTATTTGGATGTCCAGCTCTTTTCCAGCCCTGGGAAAAGCAGTACTGCTGTTGGCTGGGGCAAGGACCGTCAGGCCTATTGGATCTTCCAGCTGTACCCAGCTTCCATCACACTCACCTATAGTTGGGCCAGGCCTCCAAAAATAATGAGTCTTGTGACTCCTGCAAGCTCCAAAAGACCCTGCTGTTTCCCCTGACTTTGTGTCTTGTGCAGGTCCCTGCTGGGTTGTGAGCTTGAGTCAAAGCAGGATTGCTACTGGACCCTCTTCTAAACCATCACCTTCCTTTGTACAAGTCCTATGTGAGCCTCCCACCTTACAATTGCTCTTCTTTCCTAGCTAGCCACTCCTGAGGACATCTCCTGCACTAGGCTGGGCAGGAGTATTAGCCTGAGTAGTGAGCCCAAGGCTCTGGCAGTGCTGGGACAGAGCAGCTGGTGCACCCAGGACCAGCATCTGGTGGTATCTAAAGCCCAAGCTCTTGTTATCAGGCATGGGAGGGAGAGTGTTCTCTTTGAGAGATCATCTGGTCCTCACACCCCCAGGTCTTGGGGGTTGTCTGGACCCCATCTCCTTTTACTTCACGTGTACCCACAGGTACATGTAAAGGTAGACCTCTAAGAAAAGCTCCCCCTTGTTCCCAGTGCACAGTCATACCTGCCCCTGCTGATTTTGGAGCACTCTGCTGAGACTGGCCCTAGTGGCAGGTCACTGGTGCCCTTTGGTGTCCCATGGCTCTTGGCCATGTTCCCTCTTGTTCTCCCTGCACCCCAGAGATGGACAACTGTCGCTGTTGAGCTGATGTCAAAACGAGAGGCACACGAGAGCGATTGCCAAGAAAAGGGGGCTATTTATTTAAATGCAGCTTTTATATACAAAATGAATGCTCACTGGGATTGAGCACAGCCCTCCATCCCCTGGGGCTGGTTGGCCACAGACATTCCCACCTGTTCCAAAGAGTTCTGAACATCTTATCTTTGTTTACCATAAACAGATAGATTTTCTCACAAGAAAGAGGTTTCTGTGCTGTCACAGACATCCTGCCCCCAGCTGCAGAAAGCTTGGGCTCTGTCAGTGTCCCTGGCCAGGACAGCCAGCACAGCCCTGCCTGAGGGTCTGGCACCAGGGCAGGGCTGAAGCCTGGGGGCAGAGTGAGATCTTGGGTTTGGCTATTGTTGCACAGAGCTGGACTAGAATATGTACGCAAGGAGCATCCTGGGAGCCACAAGACTGTTGTGTGGCAGTGGCTCAGTCAGGGCTGTCACCATGGCCAGGGAAGCCTCTCAGGGAGTGTATGTGCTCCCAGGCCACCCAGAGTGCTTCTGAGGCTGGAAGACAAGCATTGTGCTCTTGGGACTCCTTCAACCCAGCTAATGGGGTTGAGCTCTCAACCTCTTTCCTTTGTGTTCCCAGGAGCACAAGGTGCTGCTGACAGGGACACCTCTGCAGAACTCAGTGGAGGAGCTCTTCAGCCTCCTAAATTTTCTGGAGCCACAGCAGTTCCCCTCAGAGACAGCCTTCCTGGAAGAGTTTGGAGACCTGAAGACAGAGGAGCAGGTACCTGGAAGAGTGATGCTGGTGACTGTTAGCACAGGACACTGGGGCACCTGGTGACCAAACCAGGCGTGCTTTCAGACATGTGCTTCATAGAAGTGGATAGGACTCCTCATGCCAGGAGAAGCAAAGTTATGACAGAGCCCCCAACACTGCTCTGGGGAGAGGAGACCCACCCCTGCCAAGGCAGTGGTCTACTCCCAGCTGACTCCCTGCTGCCCTTGCATGCCTGGGTAGAACAGCTCACCTGCCTCTCCCACCTGATCTGTCCCTGAGACCAACAAGAGTGCAGGGGGAATGCGGAGGTCAGTAAGTCCATGTGCCAGTGGCCCTTGTCAGGTTCCTCTGGAGAGCCTTCCTCCAAAGTTATCCTTGAGTGTGGGTCATGGGAAGCTGCTTAGTTGCCTGGGCTGTCGCACTGCCTTTTGAATGTGGGAATTGCACAAAGATTGTCGCTCTCTGGGAGCAGGTACAGGCACGTGAAGCAACCACCATCTCAGGTACCATCCAAACTCTCAGCCCTCCTCCTGCATCAGACACCTAAGGCTGCTGGCAGCAGAGGCATGTGGAGTTCATAGCCTGGGATTGGTCACTGACATGCCTGCCCCAAGGACCCCAGCCCTTGAAGTTTGGCTGCTGAGCAGCTGCTCCAGGGTCACCTGTAGTGGGTTTGTAGTGTGGGGAGGCTCTGGTCTTGCAGGCCCCTCCGCTGTGCCCGTATGCTTGCCGTGCAGGGAGGGCAGTGAGTGTCTGTGCTTGCTCTGCAGGTGAAGAAGCTGCAGTCCATACTGAAGCCCATGATGCTGCGACGGCTGAAGGATGATGTGGAGAAGAATCTGGCACCCAAGCAGGAGACCATCATTGAGGTGGAGCTGACCAATATCCAGAAGAAATACTACCGGGCCATCCTGGAGAAGAATTTCTCCTTCCTCTCAAAGGGTGCCAACCAGCACAATATGCCCAACCTCATCAACACCATGATGGAGCTGCGCAAGTGCTGCAATCACCCGTACCTCATCAATGGTGAGGGCTGTGCACAGGGGTTGTGTGGGGGGACACACAGGTATCACTGCAACGTTTACTGTTCACTTGCCCAGCTGGGGAGCCAGCTCAGGCCTCGTGCCATCTGCCAGTGGTGTGGCAGGGATCTGCCCTGTTGCCTTCCCAGGCAGCTCAGCTCCCTGCTGAGGGTCTCCCTGCTGAGGCTCTCCTGAGGTTCTCTGTGTTTGGGGGTGTACTGACACAGGACCAACATCCCAACCTGACTTGTTCTGCCAAGAGCTGATGCCAGCCCTGAAGAACTTTAGTCCCAGGAGTGGAGGGTCTGCAGGGGGTCTCTAGCCAGCCTCCCTAGCTCTGACTATATGGGTTCTGTTGCTCATGCAGTCTCTTGCTACTGCCCTGGGCAGCTGTACCACCAGTCTTGCCAAGAGCTCACATCCCTTTTCACTTGGCAGGGGCAGAGGAGAAGATCTTGGAAGACTTCCGTAAGACACACTGCCCAGAGGCACCAGACTTCCAGCTGCAGGCAATGATCCAGGCAGCTGGGAAGCTGGTGCTCATTGATAAGCTGCTTCCCAAGCTGATCGCTGGTGGGCACAAGGTGCTCATCTTCTCGCAGATGGTGCGCTGCCTTGACATCCTGGAAGACTATCTCATCCAGAGACGGTTAGTACAGGCTCCAGCATTTGCCACGGCTCCTCCACAGCACCTCCATGCACTGTACACAGAGTGGCAACAACACGGGGTGGGGATTGGGCCATTCCATGCCTACATACTGATGGATTTGAGTTACCATCTGCTGCTGGTGGGTGCAGAGACCCCAGAGCTAAGCAGCTCAGACATTCCATTCTGTGTAGTCCAGGCCTAGTCCTCAGAGTGACCAGGTGGAAGTAAGTCCTTCCCTTAGTCCTGATTCCCATGAGCCCCATATCCATGCACCACGCATGGGGTTTGTGATGACTTTGTCATCATAAGAGGCACAACTTTTGGGAACAACCACAGTGCACACAGGCTGATGAGGCCTGTGCCACCACCTGAGCATGGATCCTGCCAGTAAGTCCTGGCTGCCGGTGTGCCCACACAGCCTGGGGGAAGGAGCAGAAAGGGATTTGAAAGCCACCACCTGTTCCAGCCATGCGGTGATGCTGCTCTGACCTCTCCCCTCCTGAGCAGGTACACCTACGAGCGCATCGACGGGCGGGTGCGTGGCAACCTGCGCCAGGCTGCCATCGACCGCTTCTGCAAGCCCGACTCCGATCGCTTTGTCTTCCTTCTGTGCACACGGGCAGGCGGGCTGGGCATCAACCTGACCGCTGCCGACACCTGCATCATCTTTGATTCTGATTGGAACCCACAGAATGACCTGCAGGTAATGGGCTGGGCATGGCCAGGCTGTCAGGAGGTCCTGAGGCACAGCTCCTATCACTTGTGCCAGCCGGGGAGAGCAGGGCAGCAGCACCAGCTGTACTGAGCACGAGGTGTCGTGCCAGGAGAGCTTGCAAAGGGAACAGGACATGGGGAAGATCACAGTGTGGTTCTGAAAGCCACAGAGCAGGCAATACTGTGTCCATACGTGGTGTTGGAGTGGGTGCAGTGTTGTGTGTCACATCGGCAGAGAGCCAAGGCTCCAGCCTGAGCCCTGTGTCCTTACCCGAGGGTGCTGGGATCTGCTATACCTGCTCCACAGCCATGCAGGCTGTGGCAGCGCCCTGCCAGATCAGCCATAGGCAGAGAGTGAGAGTGCTGTGGTGGGTGGGAGCTGGCTGTGGGTCAGGTGGGTGATACTGGTGCGGGGTGCCACAAGCACACAGTCCCCATCCTGCTGGGCTCCCTGTGCTCACACTGTGCCCTGTGCGCTCGCAGGCTCAAGCTCGCTGCCACCGCATCGGGCAGAGCAAGGCGGTGAAGGTCTATCGCCTCATCACCAGGAACTCCTACGAGCGCGAGATGTTCGACAAGGCCAGCCTGAAGCTGGGCCTGGACAAAGCCGTGCTGCAGGACATCAACCGCAAGGGCAGCACCAATGGGGTAGGTTGGCTGCTGGGGCAGGGCCAGGGGTGAGCCACTGCAGGAGAGCTCTCCTCCTACCCCTGCAAGTCACTGCCAGCTCAGAGCAGGGACTGGGCAGGCTTTGGGGAGGGATCACCCAGTCCCACACACTCGCACTGCTGTTCTTTGGCCTTCCAGGCTGTTCCTGCACTGCCATGGAGATAGGGGACACGCGATGCTGTGTCTGGGGTGGCCTGGACTGAAATTCCTGACAGTCCCTCAGGCAGAGTTTTGAAGTGACCTCTTTGCTTTAGCATCAGCAAGTCTGGGTTGGCTCGGAACGCGTTCTCCTGGAGCAGAGGGAGGAGCCTTCTTCTGTTGTGTAGTGGTCATGGTTGCTGGCCAGGTTGGTGATACCCCCATGCTTTGGGCAGGTTCAGCAGCTCTCCAAGATGGAGGTGGAGGACCTGCTGCGGAAGGGAGCCTACGGTGCGCTCATGGATGAGGAGGACGAGGGGTCGAAGTTCTGTGAGGAAGACATTGATCAGATCCTCCAGCGCAGGACACAGACCATCACGATCCAGTCTGAAGGGAAGGGCTCCACATTTGCAAAGGTGTGCTGTACTCCAGTGGGAGGGAAGGGGGATTTCTCTTGGGTGGAGAAAGAGGAGCACGCAGGGCAGTAGTGGTCGGCCAACCTCCTACCTGTATGTGGAGACATGTCCACATGGAGGCCGAACTCTGCTGTCCCACCGTGACAGCAGTGAGTCCTTGCTGGGCCACCACAGCTGCTGTGGTCTCTTGTCTCTCTGGTGGTCAGCAGAGATTGAGGAGGAGCCACCAGCCTGGCAGGTGATGGAAGGCTGCCTAGGAAGGTTCAGCTCTCCCTCTGAAGCTGGTTCAGGCTGGTGAGAAGGTAGAGCAGGGCCTGTGTTCGAGGTGCCAGGCAGTGTCCAGACGGGCTCTGTCCCCAGGCTGGAGAGGGGATAGATGCAGAGCTGCTGCTGTGTCCCGGTCAGGGTGCCGCAGAGCAGAGGCCTTGCCCTCGTGGGCTGGGGGCTCCTGGCCATGGCAGCAAACCATGCCCCAGAGCTGTACTCTGCCCAGGGCTGTTGTGGGCAGCATCAGGCATCTCGTCAGAGAGGATGGATGAGTTCAAAGCCTGGGTGAGATCCAGTCCTGAGCTGGCTGATCTTCTTATTCACGGGCTGAGCTTATTTGATCTGGAGTTTGTCACCCTCCGTGCCCTTCCAGTCACTGATGTTGCCTCGGTGTGGTGCTTTGCTGAGCAGAAATGCAGGTGGAGACCTGAGCTGCCAGTGATGTGGGAAGGAGCTGTGGTACCTTCAGCACAGCCCTTCTGCAGCACAGCTGGTCTCTGTCTCCAGCCTCACTCTTCTACAGCCTTGAGGTCTGGCTCTGCATAGGGACCCCAGGATGGTGGCAGGACCCAGCTCCTGGGCTGCACAATGCTGAAAGCCAGGTGCTGCTGTGCCATGGAAGCTGAGTGCTGTGGGGCCTGACAAAACCCCCAGCCAGCTCTGTGCTATGCTCCGGCTGGTGCCTGCTGGGGACACTAAGGGCCATCTGTCCCTCCTCCTCTTGCACAACCCAGACTCCATTTACGGTGGGTCAGGCAGGGCTGCAGAACAGAGGGGTTCAGCTCCCTTAGGCGAACAGAGAACCCTCTGGCATGTATCAGCTTAGGGTATAACACCCCACAGCAGCAAGAGTGTTCACTCAGGCGTGTGGGGGATCTCTGTATGGGAGAAAACACACCTGGATTGTGGGTTGCACCCTGTTCATTCCTCTTCTTTCTCTCCTAGGCCAGCTTTGTAGCATCAGGAAACAGAACTGACATTTCCTTAGATGACCCCAACTTCTGGCAGAAGTGGGCCAAGATAGCAGAGCTCGATACAGATGCCAAGAATGAAAAGGTAGGATGCCGTTTGTGGCCCATGTGCCCTACAACTGATCTGACACCATGTGGTCTGGTGTCCAAGTGGGAGCTGCGTACTTCCTCTGGGCTACTGAGGGGGTTTGTGTTGGGAATCAAGAATGACTGCAAGGGAGGACTGACTTCCAAATGCTGGCTAAAGCCCTGATTTATTTAGCCACATGTTGGTCTATGTGTCCCTGATATTTCAGGGTGCTCAGTCTGTACTCCCAGCAATCCCACACTCTGCTTGAGAGTGTTGTCCAAATGCTGCTGGAGCTCTGGCAGCCTTGAGACTGTGCCCTTTCCCTGGGGAGCCTGTTCACTGTCTGACCACCCTCTGGGAGAAGAATCTTTTTCTGATATCCAACTTCATTCCCTGCCCAACACAGCTCTAGTCATTTCCTTGGGTCCTGTCCCTGGTCACAGAGAGCAGAGATAGGAGCTGCCCCTCTGCTGCCTCTCACGAGGGCAGACTGATGCCTCTGCCTGTCGGGAGGCAGGACGGGACAGATGTGGTCCCACATCTCTGCTGGCCCTGCTGAGGTGATGGGCTTGGCTGCAACTCAGGTTTCCCTTCCCAGCTCCTCCCTCAGGCACAGGGTGCTGCCACTGGCTCCAGTGTGGCCCTGGGGCTGCCATAATTCCAGCTAAGGCAACAGTGCTGGAGAGATGGTTTTAGACAGCAGCAGGAGGGAGGCCCTGCAGCTCTGCAGAGCTCACTGCTCAAGCAGGACCAATGGGAGAGAGTGTGTGTATGTGTGTCTGTATGTCCTATGTGCCTGAAATCCAGGCAGATTTTCATGGCATTAATTCATTCAACAGAGCGGGGGTAAGGAGAGGGGACAGGTACATGCTATTTAATTTCATACTGCTCCCTCCTGCACCTTCTTGGAAGCTGCCTTTCCTGTTGCAGCCCACCTGTCCCCTGCCACAGAGATTACACTGCTGTTTTCACAGCAGTTGGCACAGACAGCGTGGAGAGAACCAGGAGTGACTCAGAGCTGAGTCAACTGCTGCCTGTCAACATTTTGGACACAGAGGGGCTGATTTTCAGCCTGTTATCAGTCAGGCTGAACTCTGTGCTGACCAGGAGTTGTCATATGTGCAGGCAGAACTGTACACAAATAGCTTGGAGCAGGTATCGCATTGGGAAGGTGATGGTCAGCCACAGGACTGGCAAGCCAGGAGGAAGAGGCTGAGCAGGGCCTGGATGACAGGGGGCAGAAGAGCACATTTATCTAAGTGTTTCTGCCTGTACCTGAGAACGTTCTCTGCTCTGTCCATCACAGGAGAGCCTCGTCATCGACAGGCCCCGGGTGCGCAAGCAAACCAAACACTACAACTCCTTCGAGGAGGATGAGCTGATGGAGTTCTCTGAGCTGGACAGTGACTCGGATGAGCGACCCACACGCTCGCGGCGCTTCAATGAGAAGACACGGCGATACTTGCGGGCTGAGTGCTTCCGTGTGGAGAAGAACCTGCTCATATTTGGGTGAGCCTCACCCCTGTGAGAGCACAGCCACAGCCTCCAGCTGCCCTAGTGCCCATGTGGGCCACTGACTGCACCAGCCACTTTGCTTACAGTGTTCCCTCCTTCCAGCAGTGACCTCCCTGGTGGGGCCTGGGCTCCAAGTGAGTGTTTGGGATGGAAGGAGAGTTAGGAGGACAAAGCATGAGCTGGCAGTTGGCACTTCCAGAGCATGGTATTGCCTCTACCATGTTCAGTCCTGCAAACCTCTCTCCCTCTCTGCTTCTGTAATGTGTGGGCAAAACATCCCTATCCAGGGGAGCTAGCAGGGCTGTGTCCCCCCAACAGGAGCTTCTGGAGAAAGGTGCCAGCAAGGTCTCTAATTGCACAGGAGTGTTTATTCTGTGTTCCTGCTGTTTCAGCTGGGGACGCTGGAAAGATATCCTGACCCATGGGCGGTTCAAGTGGCACCTGAATGAGAAGGACATGGAGATGATTTGTCGGGCTCTGCTGGTGTATTGCGTCAAACACTACAAGGGGGATGAGAAGATTAAGAGTTTTATCTGGGATCTCATCACACCGACGAAGGATGGCCAGAACCAGGCTCTGCAGAATCACTCAGGTATTGCGTGTTCTCTCTGCCATTGCATCTGTACATGTTGCCCTGTGCCAGCCTGCGGGACCAAGGCTGCAGAATTCAAAGCAGAGTTGATGGAAGCAGTCTGCAAGTGGTCGTGCTTGAGCACTGCAATTCTCTCTGCACAGAGAAAGGGGCTTCCATGGAGCTGACTTCCACACTGACCCTCAGAGCCAGCATCAGGGGCTGGCTGAGTGAGGGAGGCTGTTTTCTGGCTTTCAGTACAGAGAGAACCTTGTGGTGGGAGCAGAGGTGCTGCTAAGTCTTCTCTGGCCTGTGAATACTGTCACGGTTCCCCGGCACAGAGAGATGCTGGACAAAGAGCTCATGAGCACCAGTGACCATGAACACATTGGGTGTGATAGGGATGAGGGTGCTGATGCCACTCAGAGCATGGACATTCCTCAGGCTGCTCCTCAGGGCCTCACAGGGCACAGCATGGACGTGGTGTGGAACCCTGCCTGTGCCTCTGGGCTGCATGGGCAGCTGCACCAGGGAAAGCTGGGGTGCAGCTGAGCATCCATCTCACACCAAGGTTGTGGGTTTGATCCCCGTATGGGCCATTCACTTAAGAGTTGGACTCAATGATCCTTGTGGGTCCCTTTCAACTCAAAATATTCTGTGATTTTGTGATTTCTGGCTTTTGTCTCCCCTCGTCATGGTGCTTGTCCCAGACTTACTGGTCTGCAGTGCCTGCCCTGATGGGTGGAGGTGCAGCATTGGTTTATCCTGAGACCTGTGCAATGCAGAGTGCTCCCCAGGTGATGCTACCTTCTCTCAGTCTGTGTAGCAGGACCCTTGTCCTAGGCCTGGCTGTGCTCTCTAGTCAGAGGCAGTGTGTGATAGGTTCATGTGTCACACCACATGTCAGATCTGTAATTGCATGTGTTGGCTAGAGGTGTCTGTGTTCTGTTGTGTAGAAGTTCCCAGTGTATCCTCAGCTTCAGACAGGTCACCCAGAGGCTTCCCAGCCCTGCTCTCCCTCTGGCTCTGGCTCTGGCTCTGGCTCAGTGGTGGACAGTGCAGATTGCTCTCCCCACCTGCAGCACAGTGGCTGCTCTCTGTAGGCTCCCCTGCGGCTGGGGCAGCCATAGAGCCCACACTGCAAATGAGGCAGCCACGGGGCCTTTGTCTTCACCTGTGAGCATAGAGTAGCTGCTGTCTCCCTGGATCTGCTGGGGCTTGTGGCCAGGGACATGTGGTTGCTGCCTGCTGTGCCAGAGGGCTCTGGCTGACCTTGCAGCAGAGTGCCTGCATCCTGTGCCTCTCAGGACAGGTGAGTGGGGCTGGGGGAGGCCACAGTGTCCCTTGGGGAGTCAGAGCCCAGCAGCCATGTGCTGCTTGCTCTGTACTTGTGATGTGTGGCACAAGGTGAGTAAGTGAGGGTGCTGGAACTTCCCAGACTGCTTTTGACATCAGGGAGCTGGGCTGAAACCTGGGACTTCTGTTCCCAGATGGTGGAGCACAAGGAAGGCTATTCTGGAGTGGTGGTGCTGGTGAGTGCCAAGTACATCATAGCTGGTGCTTAAAAACCAACATCATCATTTTCTTCTGCCTGGAAGTGTCCAACTAGTTTTGCAGTGTGAGGTCCAAGGATGTGGCTTTCGGTGGCTGCCTTAAGTTATTCCAGGCACCTCCTGCAATAGGAGTCACTTTGGCAGTGCTGACTCCTGTTCTTGCCACACAGCCCTGCCCTGAGAGCAGCTGTGAGTGGGCTTGAGAGTCCTGTGGGGAGCAGAGGAAGAGTTAGAAACAAATCGACTGGTGTGAGTGGGCTTGATTTAGATAATGCAAAGTAACGAACAAGCCATGGTTTCAGTGGAACGTCAGGATTGCTTTAGTGCAAGAGCATTGAATAGTGACCAGCAAAGTGACTAGGAGCTTCTCCATCAACTCTTTAGAATGGCTTTTCCCACCTGTGAAACTTCCAGGTTGTCTGGGCCAGAGGAGCAGCGATATCTCAGCCTGACGTCAGGAGCCGGAAGAGAGCAGAACAGAACCCTACAGTGCAGAGCAGTGCTCCTTCCTCAGTCAGGAAGTCTTTCAACAGTAACTGCTGTGGCTCCCCAGGCAGCCTCAGGCACCAATCATGTCTGCAGAGAGCTGACCTGGCAGATCCTGCCCCATCCCTGACATGCAGGAAGCAACAGCAACCTTTAGCCCTTGCCAGGGCAGCCTGGAGCTCTTCTCAATCCCACATCCCTGTGATCATGAGGGGTGAGCACAGCACCCAGACAGTCCTCTGCTCTGATCCAGCACCATCCTGCCTTTCATCCTGGAACAGGCCAAGCTGCTGAGGCAGCAGCACTTGCCCAGAGTTCACCAGGCCAGTGCAGTGCTGGGGACAGGAGGCCTGGTGCCTACTGCAGGCCTCCAGCAGCCACCTGAGCCACAGCCCTTGTCCTGTCACAGAACTGCACTTTATGCAGGAGTTGATGACATGGTGACAATTTCTCTTCTTAACTGATGTCACAAGACCAGACAGATTGGATGGGACTGCTCAGACATCCTTTCTCCTTCATGTCTGCAGTACCTACCTCAAGAGCAGCTGCCCAGACAGGCAGTTTATCCCTCTTTGGAGATTCCAAACAACAGTGACCCCACCAGGAATGGTTTCCACATTCTGCTGTGAACACACATCTTATTTCAAGGTTAAAATGTGTTTAATTTTCATCTCCAGCCACTGGATCTCATTTTATCTTTGTCAGGCAGATGGGACCGCGTTCCCTTTCCTGTTTGTACCTTAACCCCTTGCAGCAATCCGGTTTCCCCCAGCCCTGCTCCAGATGCACAGCATAAGAAACAGCCCTTACAGATAAGATTAACAGGTCTGCTGCTCTTTGGTCATTTGGGGGCTTCTTGTTTGAACTCTTGGCCCAAATAACTGTCCCCATAGAGTGACCTTCAGAGGTGGCTCTAGTGTCTAAGTAAGTCTCCAAGGGCTGTGCCCAGGACCAAGGTCCCTTCCATGCTTCTGTGTAATATTTTTATACATCGAGGGGCCACACTACGGTTTGGGCTGAGCATTGCACTGAGAACACACAGCAGGTCAGTTTGTGTGAGCTGAGATCGCCAGGTTTTCATGGAGATGGACTCTCCCATACTCTGTGTTTGCCCCATGCACTTTCCCTCCTTGGCTCTCCAGGCCCAGCTGGAAGCTCTCCACTCCTGCAGCTCCTGGCTGTGCCGCCCCACCCAAGGTGCCTGGTGGCAGCACTGAGCTGTGCCCACGGTGCCTGCGGTGCTCACTGGCTGCCTCTCGCTGTTACAGGCTTGTCAGCACCGGTGCCCAGAGGCAGGAAGGGGAAGAAGACAAAGAACCAGATGCTGCTTCCTGAGATAAAGAATGCAGACTGGCTCGCCACATGCAACCCCGAGGTGGTGCTCCATGATGACAGCTACAAGAAGCACCTCAAACAGCACTGCAACAAGTGAGTCATAGAATCGTGGATTGGTTTGGGTTGGAAGGGACCTTAAAGAACATCTTATTACACTGCCCTGGCCAAGGGCAGGGACACCTCCCACTATCCCAGGTTGCTCCAAGCCCTGTCCAACCCAGCTTTGGACACTTCCAGGAGCAGCAACAGCTTCTCTGGCAACCTGTGCCTCAACCAACCTCACCACCCTCAGAGTGAAGAATTTCTTCCTCACGTCTAATCTAACCTCTCCTCTTTTACTTTAAAGCCATTCACCATTGGGGGAGCCCACACTGACTCATGGAGACAGTGGGCTGAGGGCCTTTAGTGTTGGGAGGGTGGGAAGGAGCTGAGAAGGGCTCACAGCCCACACAGGATGACCATGCTCCCACTGGTGGACCACCCTCAGATTCCCCTCCAGCTCATGGAAGCCGTGTCCTGAGCAGTGACCCTCTGGCCAGTGGGTCCCAGGACTGGGCAGTGTGGCATGACACTGCACAGTCACTGCCTGTCCTGCTTTGAGGAAGTGGGTCCTTCCATGTGGGGAAACGTGGTGTCAAGCAGGTTCCGCTGGCCTTGCTGACCTCTCTACTGCCCGGGACAGGGTTCTGCTGCGGGTGCGAATGCTCTACTACCTGAAGGCTGAAGTGCTGGGGGAGGCTGCGGATAAAGCCTTTGAGGGGACCCCCGCCAGGTAGGGACCTAACGGTGAACCCCTGCGAGGCTTCTCGGGCTCCAGCACTGCTGCAGGTATCTGTCCCAGCCACATCTGGGCTCTCTGCAGCTCCAGATGAGTCAGACCCTCGGTCTTCCTCAGGCAAAACTTCACCCTCAGACAACCCTCTGCGTGTGCAGAGACTGCAGCCATGACAGCCTTGCTGAGGCAGCTCTGAGACTGTAGCACCAGCCTGGGACCAGTAGGGCCTTATAGTTCTGTGTGCTGCTTGACAAATGGGCCCTTATCCAAAGTGGGAGTCCACAGAGACTGCTCTCAGTCTCGGGGCCAGGCCTCAGAGCAGAGCGTGCCCCATCACTGTGGCCTGCAGTCCCTCCCGGCACTGGGAACAGTGGGACCCACAGGCTCTGTAATGGCACTGAGCCTGCAGCCTGCCAGCTCCTGACCTTTCTGCAAAGACTCAACTCTCAGCGCTGCTCAGAGAAGTGTGATATGCTGAACTTAAAGCTTAATTTCCCCAAGTAGGGTCTGCTACCTTCCCCAGCACAGCTCCATCAGCACCAGTCTATGTGGGGAGACACCATTCTTTTGGGATTGGTAGGTGTGAAGTGTTTTATCCCTAGAGATGCTCTTTGGGTAAGATGGGATCTTCAGTCCTCTGGTGTTGCTTGGGTGGGAGGGGAGAAAGGCTGGGGGCACCCACTGCCCTGGAGGAAGAGGAGCAGGAGGGCAGCAGGTTGTGGTGGAACCAAGGCTCCAGCTCTCTGACCCCAGGGAGATGTGTATTCATGTCATGGTGGGGCCAAGGCCAGTGTTCATTAGCTGTCCCCAAGCCAGCAAGTGGAGGTTTCTGCCTCGCCCTGTCCCTTCTGAGCAATGCCCAGTGCCCCTCAGTGTCTGGTGAGGCTGGGAGAGGGGTCTTCATACCATGTCTGCCACAGGGAGCTGGATGTACTGCTGCCAGACATTGACTACGTGGAGATCCCAGTGGACTGGTGGAATGCCGAAGCCGATAAATCCCTGCTCATCGGTGTCTTCAAGCACGGTGTGTACCCAGCTGTCTGTGAGGGAACGAGTACTGCTGGTACTGGAGGGCACATCATGTCAGTGTCAGGGACAGAGCCGTGCATGCTCCACAGCCATACAGGGCCAGGACAGCTCTCCCCAGGTGCCAGCAGCATGTTTGAGTGGGGAACAGGCACCCTGCAGTGTCGAGGGTGGCCATGCCCAGTCTTGTAGCAGACTGGTTTGCCAGGAGCAGTGTGTAGCTGTGCGAGGGCGAGGAGCAAGGCACAGATCTTTTCTTGGCCTCATCGTGGAGTCCCTGTGCGGCTTCCAGGAGACACAGGGCTGTTTGCCTCAGCTGCACCCTGCGTGGGGCTGTGCTGCTGCTTGGGTGGGATAGGAAGACTGACCTTTCCCTTTGCCTGCTGCCCAGGGGCTGCAGAGCCATTAGCAGCTTTTGGGAAAGCCTTGGGAATTTCTGGGAGTGAGAATTGCTCTCACAGCAGCACATAGGGAATGAGACCCAGGTGGGGAACTGCGTCCCAGGAGCAGGAGGCGTTCGTGGCCCAGGCTCAGGCCTTGCTGTGTGCTGTGTGTCTGTCCTGGCGGCGTGGCAGGTTACGAGCGGTACAATGCCATGCGGGCGGACCCGGCGCTGTGTTTCCTGGAGAAGGTGGGCATGCCGGATGAGAAGCTGCTCTCTGCCGAGCAGGGCGTCAGCGACGGGGCCCAGGACGTGGCTGAAAGGTGGGCAGGGGGTGGAGCCGAGCTCTGCGGCAGCCTGGCTCACTGCTGGGGCAGTGCGGGGGAAGTGAGCTGTGCAGGGAGGAGGGAGGGAGCAGGCTGTGCTTCTGAGCGCAGAGGGGAGGGCAAAAGGGAGCTGGTCCCCAGGATGAGCTGGAGGGATGGCATGAGCACCAGTTCTTCGCTTCTTGGTGCTGAGAACTGGCACAGCCACAGGAGCTGTGCTGCCACTACCAGGGACTGATCCACTTTCTCACTCAGGGGCAGCGTGGAAAAGGAAGAGAGTAGTGGAGAAAAGCTGGAGGGGCTGTCAAAACAGGAGGTGAGTGGGATTCACAGTGTTAGATACACAATCCTGCGTGCATTGCCTCTGCTCCCTGGAGCACAGCATTCACTGTGCCTCTGTGTGTTACCTGTGGACCTGGACAGCATCTTCCTCATGGGGAACTGAGGGGGTTTGAGGGCTGGGGATGCCCAGGAATGCTGGTTCTCACTCTTGGTTGGCTTCTGGAGCCACAAGGGGTCCTGGCAGAGGAGTCGGGGATGTCCCAAAAGAAATGGCCTTGGGGAAGAGGAAGAGCAGGGAATGAGGCAGCACAGGAGAGTGCAGGGGTTGTTTGAACGGTGGAGGCTGTCACACTGCTGCTGTCCTGGGCAGTGGCACTACAGCCTCTGTCACTGTGGTGATCCTCCCCTCCAGGCCCAAAATGGGCCTCTCTGAGCTGTCAGCTCTGGTCCCGTGTCCTGAGCACAGCCAGCAAATGCAGCCCAAGGCACTGGAGACACAGCCCTGCCCATGCCACCACCTTGCACCCTGCCAAGGACAGGTGGGCTGTGGGTGCAGGGGTTTCTGTGCAGGATTGAGCCCTCTCTGATAATTTTCTTTTGCAGGACATTGTGGCTGCTGGAGTGGGTGAAGCCAGTGAGAAGCGGGACGAGCCAGCAGCAGGTGAGGCCATGTCTCCTGCAGTGCAGCCCATAGCTTCCCAGGGTTTGGCGTGGCACAGCCAAGCCTGAGCACTACCCCAGGCACTGCTTGGTGGGAGGAACACATTGCTGGGCTGGAGGGACATACTGCGCTGTGTTAGTGGGTGAGGCAGCTCAGCCTGGGCAGGGGCCCTCATGTACAGAGTCACAAGTGATCCAGGGATGGGCCCTGTGGCAGGGCAGCCCGGGTTCTGAGTGATTCCAGCCAAAGCTACCCAGAGTGACTAGAAGCCATTAGCCTGCTCTTATCCATGCAGTTGCCTGCATGAGGTGTCTGCAGTGGGCAGTGTTGGCACATGCTGTGTTGACTGGCCCCAGTGCTGAGCAGGGAGCTGCAGTCTTCTCCCATGCATGGCCTGGTCTGGAGCCATCATTTTTACCATGATCTCAGCCTCTGGACTCTCTCTGAAGGAAACTAAGACATGGTGAGGCTGTGAGCCAACAGGCCCAGGGATGGTCACATGCCCCCCTACTCATGACTGTGATCCATGATGCTCCCTGTGGGAGGCAGAAGGTGGAAAGAAGCTCTTGGAGCTTGCCAGAGGAAGTGAGAACCTGTGCTTTGTGTGTGTGCTAAATACTAATGTCCTTGCTGATGTTTGAAGCCCAGGATGGCTCCGACTCAGACAGATCCTGCTGGCCTGTCTCCTCTGCTCTCACGGCCAGACTGCGGCGACTCGTCACCGTCTACCAGCGCTGCAACCGCAAGGAGCTGCCTGCCCGTGCCGAGATGCTGGTGCCTGGTAACCACGGCTACTGGCTGCAGGATGAGATGTTCCGGAGAGCCTCCGAGATGGACTCAGTGAACAAAGAAATGCAGAAAAGGTAATGCAGCGGAGGAACCTTTACAAAGCTGATTTAGCCCACTTGAATGCCTTGGCCCCCAGAACTGCCCCAGGTGAATGTCATCAGAGCTGTCTGTGCAGCCAACTGCCCGGGGCACGGAGTCATGTGGGTCCTGGCTGGACAGGGAGTGTGCTCTGAGCCATGGGAGCCTTGCTGCTCCAGCAGCCAGCCCAGCCAGGGAGCAGCCTCCACTGCAAACTGGAGTTCAGGGGTAGCAGGTGGTGACACTGGAAGGAAGTGCGGGGACAGCACTTCAGGGTCAAATACAGTGTCTGCTGGGCCAGGGGTCAGCCTTGGCAGAGGAGAGTTGTGTCCTTGGGACACACTGTTGATGAGGGTGACATATGAGCACTGTCACAGTCTGTGAGCGGTGCCCTTCCATCCCTTGTGGCTCTCACGCCGCTGGCTTTGCCTCCTGCTCATGGTCTCCGGAGCCCATTGGTGACATTGTGCTCCCATTTCATGTGTGTCCCAGTAAGTGGGAGGGTGGTGGGACTGTCCTGGCACCCTGAGTGGCTCTCTGCAGCCATGGGAGGGTGACACTACTGCCGTTGCTGTCAGCCTCCCATGCCACTCTGGCACTGGGACTCTGTGGTCACCAGCCCTCAATGGTTTTGCCTCCTGTGAACCTGTCCAGCAGCAGACCCCCAGGTAACCTCGTGGTGTGTGTGCTGCCTTGTGCTCTGTTCTTGGCCTCCTTGTGTAGAAGCTGCTCCAGCCCACCTTCCTTTTCCTCTTACTCTGGACTTCTTCCAGTCATACCATCCCCTCTTCAAGCTGGGGGCATCAGTGGTTGTGCTGGGGGCATCAGTGGTTTTGCTGTGGATATCACAGCAGCCTGAGATCTCCTGCTCCTTAATTCTCTGGGCTTTTTGCAGGGGAGATTACATTACAGGAGTTTTCCACCAGCCTTTAATTTGAGGCCTTTTGACAAACTCACCATTGGGCTCCTTGATTTGGATCATTAATATATTTATTAACTTTATTCTTGTTATTCTCATTTTTGAAGTGAAACATGACTGCAGCCCCTGGGAACAGGGGTGGGAATGCTGGCCCAGGTATATTTTGGGCAGTTGAAGAGTGCTGTGGGTGCTGTCACAGTGCTGTCTACTTTCCCTTGACATGTCTCAGCTGCTTGCTGGTGCTGGCTCAGAGCTGCAATTCAGAGGAGCTGAGGTTTGACTGGAAACTTTCTTCAGGCTTCAGCGCTCCCATTCTTCTGCCCTTGCCCTGCTGTGTGCACCCAGGTCTGTTCTCTGTGGCTGTTTCTCTGGGCTCTGCCCAGGACTGTATTTGCCCAGGACACTTCACCATCTCTGTCCTTTGAGTGGTCCCCACAAGGTGAAAGCTCAGAGGGTCCAAGCCAATATGAAAGTTGTATTCTAAGAGTGCTGTAACTGAGCTCCTCCATCACCACTGCTGCTCTCCTTCAGCAGGGAGGGGGTAATACCCAGGAGTCTACAGGAGTCAGAAAAGTGGGTGGTGTTTGTTACTGGGACCCTTACAGCAGCAAGCCCCAGTCCCAGTTTCCCTCTGGAAGAGGCTGGATGAGAACTGTGTCTGCATATCCTTCCTTTGTGATTCTGGTACAGAGAACTGACCTTTCCATGGAGGTGAAACAGCTTGATGTGGCAGGAAGGGAGTAGATGGGATAGGTTTGTGCCTCCATGGAAACTGCTGAAGCCTGTGCCCTGTTGGCAACACAGCTCAGAGTTACACTCAGAGGTTTATTGAAAGAGCCAAGAGGGTTTTTTCAGCAATGTGTTGAGCGCCAGAGGGCTCGTGGCCTCTGCTGTTCCTCCCTGTGCACCAGAGGGCAGGACATCTTAGGCTGTGGTGATCTCCCCAGTGTGCTGCTCCTGACACCTCCCTCAAAACTGTCGGTCAGTAACTAGAGAGTGCTCTCTGAGCCTCTCTGCCTGGTGCCTTGTCTGTTCTGGGCCCAGAAAGTGTCTCAGTGGTGTTCCCATCTCCTTCCTGCTCCACAGGTGGACCAGGAGGGAGCAGGCAGATTTCTATCGCACTGTCTCCTCCTTTGGTGTTATCTATGACCAAGAGAAAAAGGTCTTTGACTGGGCCCAGTTCCGAGCCATCTCTCGACTGGAGAAGAAGACAGATGAGAGCCTGGAGAAATACTTCTACAGCTTTGTGGCCATGTGCAAGAATGTCTGTGGTCTCCCTCTGTGGAAGGAGGATGGTGAGTGGAAATGGCATGGCCTGTGGAGGGATAAAGGTAGGTCCATGTAGAAGGGATCCCACTGCTCTCATGGAGCAGGAGAGGAAGGGAGGAGCTTCAGAGACAGTTTGGAAGCAGCGAGATGCCAGGCAGGCCGTGGACTTGCAGCAGTCATGCATTTCTGGCTGCCTTGTCCCCACCATGTAGTGCCTCCTCAGCACAGTGGGAGGGTAGAGCAGCCCCATGGACTCCAGCCCCTGCTGTCACAGATCTCTTGGAGTTCTCACAGGAACTCACAATCAATTCTATCCAATACAACAACCTCTATACGTGAGACAAGTAGAGAGGCAGAACAGACAAAGCAGAGCTCCATGCTGAAGCTGGGGGTTGTTTGGGTGAGCTGTAGTGCTGCTCTCCGAGCATCTCTCTGCTGCCATTGGACAGAGTCTACTCCATCTATGCCTGTACTGACTGTGGAGCTCTGCTGCAGGGTAAATGGAGCCTGGATACACTGCAGGAGGCTCGGGAAGCCTGGCCAACACACAGGGCATCTGTTTTCTGCGGGTGCTCTGCAGAGGCCCTGCACTGGCACCAGACAGGACATGACAGATGAAAAGCTGCTTGGAGGCTATTTAGGCACAAAGTGGTGTGTTTCCAAGAGCAGCAGAAAACATTTTATCTCAGATCTGTCATGGAGCCTGGTCTTAGGCACAATTCCTTGTGTGTGTGTGTGTTGTGCCTTAGGTAGGTGTTCCTCATCAGAAGAGCTGCACGAGTTGCCCTTACCTGAGAATAGGCTGAGGGGCTGCCAGAGGCTCAGGTCACCAGGAGCCACTCTGCCAGCAGGTCCAGGCAGCTCCAGCACTGCTGGTGATGTGGAGCACAGCTCAGACAAGACTCTGAAATCCTCTGCAGCTGGTGCCGCTCTTGATCCAGCTGCTCAAGTCAGGCAGTTTTACTCCCCTTGTCCATTTGGTGGGATATGAGTGGAAGGTACTGAGACTGGAAAAAGAAGCCTCAACAGTCGCTACAAGCACTGGCCCCACCTCACCTGCAGTCTGAGCAAGGGTTAAAACTCAGCGTGCTCATCAGTGCCTCTGAAGAACTCTTGCCAACCCAAATAACATGTTCTTGGCTTTGCTGTCCCTGCTGTAGGTCCTCCAGACCCCGACATCTACGTGGAGCCCATCACGGAGGAGCGTGCTGCCAGGACCCTGTACCGCATCGAGCTGCTGCGCAAGGTGCGCGAGCAGGTGCTCAAGTGCCCCCAGCTCCACGAGCGCCTCAAGCTCTGCCGGCCCAGCCTCTATCTGCCCGTGTGGTGGGAGTGTGGCAAACACGACCGGGACCTGCTCATCGGCACTGCCAAGCACGGCCTGAACCGCACTGACTACTACATCATGAACGACCCTCAGCTGTCTTTTTTAGATGCATACAGAAACTATGCCCAGCATAAAAGAACGGGGCTCCCAAGCCCAGAAACCCTGTGCTGCCTTTACCAGTCCAACTCCAAACTCTACAGTTCCCCCCTGTACAGCCAGATGGATCAGACCTGTGAAACCCTGGAGAGTGAAGCCGAGAGTCAGATCAAGCTGGAAACTGTGGACAACACCATGTCTCAGGCTGTGGACAGCCCACCAGACACCAACTGTGAAACGTTCATGTCCGAGGTCCGGGACATCATTTCCAGTAACTACGACGAGAGCTCGCTGCCAGACCCGTTGGTGTGCATGATGTACGATGAGAAGGCTTGTCCCAGCGAGCAGAGCTCCCTCGCCAGGGACAGCCCCAACTGCACAGATGTTGGGAACAGCATTGCCAAACTCTCAGAGGGCAAGCTGGAGGGCTATGAGGATCCATCCAGCTGCGATGCAGATGCCATGAGAGAGGCTCCCTTCCTAGAGGGTTTGCAGCTGGGCTCTGACAGAATGGACAGTCAGAATGAGGAAGCTGAGCCTTCACCTTGTACCCCAGAGAGCAACCCTTCACAGAGCACCCCAGCCAAGCTCAGCAAAGGCTTGGAACAGAAAGGAGCCCTTGCCAGCTCAGTAGCAGGGCTGCCCAAGCATAGCACCATGGAGAGGGTCCTAAGTGTGGGACTCTACAGTCCCAGTCTCCATAACTATGACCTAAAGGTTCCTCCTGAGCAGAGGTTCATCAGTCTGCTGCAGGAGAAAGGAATGGAGGCAAAGTCAGGGCCAAGTCAGAGCCACAGCGAGGAAGATGAGGAGGAAGAAGAGGATGATGATAACTCTGAAGCAGCAGCAGATGCCATGGAAGGCTTGAATGGTCCCAGGACCAGGGCCGGTTGTGACCCCGAGGCTCATGAACTGGGGGGTGAGGAGCAGAGGTCTTGTCTCCCCACACCCGAGGACACTTGCCCAGAAGATGTAAATGGCGAGAGGGAGTCCCTGGGGCTGGGGGAGCCCGGGGCAGAGGGCAGGGAGGATCGTGGCTTGAATGAGAAGAGCACCCAGCAGCACTCACTGGGCCAGGCTCAGAGCCAGCCCTTCAGCCTGCCCACACCTCTGCCCCGGGGGGGACCTCAGGGGACAAAGCCCTCCTGTGCCAGCAGGGAGTCCGTCGGCCAAGATGCTGAGGGGCAGACAGGCTGCACAGAGGCCCCACGCCCCATAAAGCAAGAAGAGTGTGAGAACAGAGATGACGGGGAGAAGGTCAGCAGCAACCAGAGCCAAGGTACAGTCCTGAGACAGTCACCTGATAGTCACCTCTGGCTATGGTGGGAGGAACCTCTCCTCCCTGCAGAGCCAAAGCTTGGGGCTGGTCAGCCCATGGAATGGCCTCCCATCTGTAGGAGCTGAGGTCCCTTTAGCTGCTGCAGCTGGGGGCAAAAAGTGTTGGGGTCTGCATTTGCCAGCAGGGCTGACAAGAACTCTCCACCCTGAGCCCAAGCAGCCCTTCCGCTAAGAGCATGCCATGGAATGCAGGATACCTTTCCCGTTCTGGCACAGGGCACTGCCTGTTGAGCAGCTCCCTTTGCTAAAGCATACACCCTTCTTCTCGCCCACCTGGGAATGGTCCGGGATGGGGGGCTAGTGCAATTCAAGCCCCCCAAACTCGGTTCAGGGGAGCGATTGTCCTTCCTGAGCAGTTTGGGCTGCCTGCCCTGATCCAGGTCTGCTGCTTCTCTGGGAGACTCATGGGGACTGTTTGGGACCTTTGTGGAGCCACCTGGGCATTGGGCTGGCAACGTGTGAGGAGGTGCTCCCCACTTCTAGACGGGGAGAAAGGCAGGGTAGTGGTGGGCTCTACTCTCCCTTGCTTTTTTTAGATGGTCCAGAGAAGTACTTGGAGGAAGAGAACAAGAATTCTGCTTCTGTCCTGCCCGGGGAGATTGATGATCTTCAGGATACCCGGGCACCAACCATTGCCCAGCTGCTGCAGGAGAAGACGCTTTACTCCTTCTCTGAGTGGCCTAAGGTGAGGTTAAAATGCACACGGTTTGTATCCAAGTGTTCCTGCGTAGCCCTGGCCAGCTGTGGCTCACACAGCTCCAGCTCTGCCTCCTGCTCCTCTGCACACCCGTGGATGCTCTGACCAAGGTGCTCTTCCCAAGCACCCATGCTATGGAGATGCTTGCCCCCAAAGCAATTCCCTGCCAAGCTGAGATCACCTGGACTGGGCTTGACTTTAATCCTGAGCTGTCATACATGGGTCAGTCATTCCAGTTTCAGCTTGCCACCATTCAATTCTGTTTGCAGGACCGTGTGATCATCAACCGCATTGACAATGTCTGCCACGCCGTCCTGAAGGGCAAGTGGCCTTCCTCCAGCCAGCAGTTTGAGGCACAGAGCCTGCTGACAGCCCCAGCCATGGCCAGCAACCCAGGCAGCAGGAGCAGCTTTGCCGAGTCAGACGCTCCCGATCCCAGCTTCAGTAATGGGGTGTTAATGTCACGGGTACAAAAGGTGAGGGGGTCCCTCAGGCAGTGACAGGCTTGGGACTCTTGGGGGTGAGACACTGCCCAGAAGTACTCAGGGGTTTCCCAAGTGGGGCTGCTTGGTGCCAGTTGGGGTGTATAACACATGGCTTAAGCCCCTTGGTCCCCTGGTGATGGCTCCTGGTGAGCTCCCCATTCTCTCAGCCCCTGCTGCCCTCCTCGGAAGGCAGCTGTTGTTGGCAGCTCTGTGGCTCCAGAGGTGCTTCCAGAGTCAATGCTGGAGCACCTGACATGGGCAGAGGAAAAAGGGGACACCTCCCTCCCAAAGGAAGGGGTGCAAGGAGCACTGCCCTGTCAAGTCCCCAGCTCTCAAGTCCCAGTGCCCCAGTCCCCAAAAGTCACATTGAACAGACAGAAGCTACTGGTAGCTGGCTGAGTAGCCACGGTCATAACACCTTGGGGGATCTGAGTGTGTGTGACAGTGCTCCTGCACCATCCCCACACAGGGAAAGAAATGCGATGTGCCCAAGGAAAGGGCATCCCTCAGGGCTCCTGGGAGAGGCAGGGGAGCCTGGCCATGAGCTCAGTGCTGGTGTGAGGAGCTGTAGTCCCTTGGCGGGGCAGGAGCAGCTGTAACCCTCTGTGGCTTTGGTACACACAGGAAGGTTTCCTGAGCCCTGCCTTTGCGAAAGACGAGCGGAAGCACAGGAGACCCTATGAATTCGAGATGGAGAGAGATGCCAAGCAGAGGAGCCTGGAGCAGCTGGCAGCATCCCATGTCCATCCTCCCATTGTGCTGAATGGCTGGCGTGAGGCAGCCGTGGACTTGTCCAGAGCCTCTGATGGGTCCCCAGGGAACTCCTCTCCTTTCCCCCTGAACACAAACATGCCCAAACTGGGGACGGTGAATGCGCTCCAGAGCTCCCTGGGCATGGACTTGTCTGGCATCCTGCAGGCAGGGTTAATCCATCCTGTCACTGGACAGATTGTGAACGGCAGCCTCCGAAGAGACGATGCTACCATGAGGAGGAGACGGGGCAGGAGGAAAAATGTTGAAGGGATGGACCTCATCTTCTTGAAGGAGAGGCCTCTTCCAAACAGGCTGCAGGTGGGTTGATGCTCCCCCCTTTCACAGGGACCCATTGGAGTAGGCACAGTTTGTTTCATGGCCCAGCTCTCCCTTCCACGCTCTGCTGTCCATGACACTGTGCAGCTTCCTCCAGGACAGCTTGGCTTGTGCAGGATCAGGCAGGAGCAGATACTATAGAGAGGAAGGGAAGTTATCCCTCTGGTTTACAGCACTCTGGAGTATTTGAATCCTGCTAAGCATTATCAAAAGCAGCTGTCCAGCTCAGGGAATGTTTAGATTTAGGGAAGATGAGGAAGACAAGATCCTACTGCACCCTTTCTGCTTCTGTCCTGGGATCCACTCTAAGAATGGAGCAAGACCAGTGCCCCATGGCCACTTTTAGGACTGATCTGAGGGAAGTTGGTTTTCCTTGTGATTAGAGTGTTTCCATGTGAGTTTGGAAGTGTCTCTGAGCTCTCTCTGCCCTCCCTACCACCAGTGCTGGGGATGGAGTGGAAATGTAATGTGGTGGTGGGTAGTGGTTTAAGGAAGAGGCACTGGGAGTATGTGGATTAATGTGTGATGGGAGCAGATGGCCTGCTTTAGGAGCTGTGCTTCTCGGAGTGCACGTGCATCGCTGTGCGCTGCTGACGGGCTCTCCCTGCTCTCCCTCCATGGCAGGATGTCCAGGAAGACCAGCCGCAGCCCCCTCAGAACAGCCCCCTCCCTGATGGGCCGGTTGCTGCTACCTCAACTTCACAGCCAGTCCCAGCTGCAGGCAGCCAAGAGAAGGCTGTCCCGAATAAGAGTCTCCTTGACTGGCTCCGGCAGCAGTCTGACTACACACTTGATGTTCCCAGCTTTGGCACAGTAAGGGTGGCCTGCAGTGGCACGTATGTGTGTGTGTATGTGTGCCTACCTTGTGTGTTGCCCTTTGTGTTACATGGTTTGTAGTGTTCATCGAGGCTGTTCAGGAATTCATGACATGTTTAAGAGGTGAGCACTGTTGCCCTGTACAGCAACAAAAGGCACTTGTTGCTGGAGAACTCCTCTCCTTTCCCCCAGAACACAAACATACCCAGGCGGGGGACTGTCAGTACTCTCCAGGGTTCCCTGGTCATGGACCTGTCTGGCTTCCTCCAGGAGCTAAGCCGTGTTGCTCAGGGTTGGTTTTCCAGCTGCAGTGCGTCCATCTGTCCAATACCCAGGATCTTCCAGAAGTGCCAGGGTGGGGGACAGAAATGAGAAAAGGGATTTGAGGTGCTCAAGATCTGTCTATGTTGTTCTTTTTCACCTGGGGTCATTTTAGGCAGTGCTGTTGTACTAAATAAAGTTCCCAGGCAAGAGGAAACCTCCTCTCTATAAGAGCCAGGCCAAAGGGGCTGTGTTGGAGGCTGACAGGCTGTGGCCGTGTGGCTGTGGGTGCTTTCAGAAAGCAGTGGCTCAGAGTGGGGTGCAGTCTGTTTGATTCTTCCTGCTGTGTCATAAACCTCCACCTCTTGGTTTCACAGGTTGGTTTGCTCCAGGTTTCATCTTATTTAGCCTGTTAGACCATGTGGTAGGCAGAGCACAGGCCATGAAACAGCAGGAAGAAATGTGGTGGTAAAACAGAAAAGACCCTGCATCTTAGTCCTGGAGGATTGTGTGCCTAAGGCGGGGATTTCCTGGAGCTTGACGTACAGGCAAGACATTAGTGTTTTGAAGCTTGTTAGAGATGAGAGGTGAGGAGCCCAACATTGGCTCAGCAGGATGGCCTTTGCTTTTCAAAGTCCAGAGACATATCCAGCTGTGTGGCCAGGGCCAGACTCCAGGAGCAGTCAGATGGTGGAGCAGGTGTGGAGGTGCCTTCCCACTCCTTCCCAACACCTTTTTTTTCCGGGGAGGTACTGGGGATTATCCAGTCTGCCCATGCTTCTGGTGAAGCTTTTGCTCCCAGCAAGCCCCCAGTGCCCCAGGCCAGCCCTGCAGGATCTCTTCTCTCTGGGTAGGACAGATTGAGAGAGGCTTTGGCATACTGCAGTAGCTCAGTTCAAAGGATGAACTGCACTCAGGGTCTTTTTCTGACTCTTGGGAATCTGAGCTATCTGAGTTGTTCACTATATTGTTCCATCCCTATAGGCACATTGACAGTGTGGCTTGGTGCATGCAGTGGGTGTACAGTGACTTGGCTATAACTCGGTCGGTTGCATTTCCAGAAGGGTCTGATCCCAAAGAAACATGGTGCAGCATCTCTGTGGTGGGAACAGCTGAAAGAGGAAGGAAACAAAGCACAGCTCAGCTGGTGAAAAGCAGGTGGCTCTATGAGAGTGACACCAGTGGCACTCACAGACTTGTTCTCTTTCCTGGCTGTATGCAGTATCCCATGTACAGAGCATGTATAAGAACCTGCAGCGTCAGGAGTGGAGGCGAGTTAGAAAGGGCTAGAGCACTCTGAGTGGGGTACACTGGAGACCCCTTTACACCTACAAAAATCAGTTTTGCTCATTTGAGAGCTGGTCCTGTGGCAGGGACCAGGTTGTGCTGCTGGTGCCGCTTCTGCTCCAGCCTGCAGGGATTCCCTGTCCCTCGGGAGCTCTTCCATGCTGCTCTCCTGCAGGGCATGTAGCCAGCCAGGCTGATTAAGCCATCTAGTCTCATTAACATTGTCTTGTTTGCACTCCAGAATTTTTCAGACAAGCCCAAGCAGAGGAGGCAGCGCTGCAAGGACCCCAACAAACTGGACATTAGCTCTCTGACGGGAGAGGAGCGGGTGCCAGTGGTACATAAGGGTACCGGACGGCGGGTAAGCAAAGGCCTGTTCTGTGCTCTGCCCTCCATGGCCCAAAATGTTTAGCAGACCTTGAGCTCCCCTGGGGGGAGATTTAATCCAGAGAAACCTATGGATGAAACAAAAGTCTGGAATAGGCCTCTGATCTACATTATCCTGTGACACGTGTGCCCGAAGACATGCAGACCTGTGAAATAGTGACTGTCTGTGTGAAGTAAGAGATGTGGGAGTGTCGTCCCTTGCCAGAAGGCACAGACCCCTCAGTGGCAATGGGATACAGCCTTTGGCTTTAGAGCCACCCTCAGCACAGCCCTGTCATGTGCTTCCCATCCTGAACTTGATTGTTCCTCTTGAGTTCATTGCAATATGCCATAAATTGTAACACTGCCATGCGAATACCACTGGTTTGTTCCTCCCTATGAGATGCGGGCCAGAGCACACCAATACCCATCCTACTGCTGGGCTTGTGGAAAGTCAAGAGTTGGAAGGGCTTTTTCTTGCTTTCTGAGCAAGGAGCTTGGATTTACTTGTCTGCAATTTAATCTCCAGGGCACTGATGTTCACCTCTCTGAACAAGAAGTTCAGGAGTACTTTCCACTGAAATTTAGTTCTTACACACACCCAGGACTGTACTAGGTCAGAGGTGATGTGAGATTAATCACATCTAAAAGCAAAACTAAAGAGTGAGGCAGAGAGGTTGTTTCAGCCACATCTGTGTTCCCCTTTGTTGCCCCCGTGCTGGCCTTTGGAGACCTGGGTGAGTTGGGGGGGTTGCCAGTTCTAAATATGGCTTTTACAGAAGTTCTGTCCCCATCACTAGTACCTGGGAGGGCGGTGGGCTGGGCCACAGAGGCTGAATCTGCCTTTTCTCCCTGAGCTGTGTGTCTGGAGGCAGCAGGCACACGCCAAATCCTGCAGAAAGGCAAGTGTAGCAAGGCAAGAGTCTCCACCTCAGCCAAATTGCAGCCCAAAGCAACAAGCTAGGGGAAGTGTAATCATATTTTTTGTATTATTTTACATAACTCTCTCTGCAATAGAGGTCATCCTTCTGCTGTGTTTTATAGTTAGGGGGAGCCACGGCACCAGCATTGAAGGAATTGCCAAGGTGGCTTGATGCAAACTTGGAGTATGCTGTTGCAGCTGACTGGGCTGACATTGTTAAGCTTTCAGTAAGTTAGAGCTTTTGGAGAAATCTGTATCATGTCATCTTTTCTTTCCTCTCCCCATCCCCACAACCTTTCTCCAGTGAGGATCTGGGAGCTGCAAGGCAGGCCCTGGGCTGGGCGTGTGGGAGGGGACGGCTGTAGCACCGGGGCAGAGCGGGAGGTTGGGCTGTGCCACCACCGGCGCCATGGCCAAGCCACGGAGAGAGGAGGGCCAGCCCTGGGAATGCGGCTCAACAGCTCAGCAT
This sequence comes from Orthonyx spaldingii, assembly GCA_013397795.1. Taxonomy (NCBI): domain Eukaryota; kingdom Metazoa; phylum Chordata; class Aves; order Passeriformes; family Orthonychidae; genus Orthonyx; species Orthonyx spaldingii. The sequence continues at coordinate 35,159 of VZTJ01006769.1, read as the reverse complement.
GCCTGGCCAGAGAGCCTCGGGGTGCTTAGGATAGCAGGGCAAGAGGAATGCCCCGGGAGCTGCACGGCAGGGTGTGAACAAAACATTCTCATGGGTCAAATTTTCAAAAACACGTCTAGTTGATGCTTTTCATCAGCTCCTGTGAACTCTGCCTGCACAGCCACAGGCCCAGCAAAGGCCCCACAAGTCACCAGGCCTGAAGGGTCAGGCACAGGCAAGGAGAGGGGCAGAACAGAGCCTCCTGTGCCACGTTCATCTGCCCTGTCCATCCACCAGTCCCTGCCCCAGCATGTGGCAGAGACTGTGGAGAAGGAGCGCTCTCCCCTCTGGCACACATGGTACTGCCAGATCGCCCTACCCTGCCCCATGGGCTGGCCTGATCCAGACTTCTCCCTGCAGTCCCTCTCACCTGCTGCCTGGCTTTGGGCTGCAGTGGTGTGTGTGACACCCTTGGAGAGGGTTAGAGGGTGAATCTCTTGGCTTAGAGGTTTGTACTGCTCTCAAACTGGTATTTCCTTAGCGCTGGAGATTTGGCATGATCTGTCCCACTGCCCAGGAGATGGCTCCATGTCCAGGCTGGCATCAGAGCACCATCTGGACAGCCAGCCCCGGGCAAGCTGACAGCTCTTCCTTGCCCTGGTTTGAGTGGACAGTCTCTTTGCCACAGAAACCACTGTGTGCCTGGCACTGCCTGGACACCTCTGCTGGGCACCCTGCTGCAGCGGCTGCACCCCATGAGCATTCCCACCCCATGGACAGGAAGCTTTTGGCGATTGCATGCCCATCCTGGTACAGGGGGATGTGGAAGGATGGCCGGCTGCTCTGGGCGCTCAGGCCAGCAGGAGCTGAGGCTGGCTGCCCGCAGAGCCTGAGTGCAATCATGGCCCCATGGAGCTTCTCCCTAAGGCCAGTGGAAGATGCTTCTAGAAGGTTCTCCCTCCTTGGGCAGGTGCTGTGCTGAGCAGGCTGCCAGGCGCATCTAAGTCACGTTTCTGCACTACAGGTGTCAACAGGAAATACTTTTCCTACCTAAATTTATTATTGGAAATGGCTCAAAGAGTGATGATATTGAAGGGAACCACAAAGGAAAATGTTTTTAAATGTCTGTGTTGAGGATGCTGAAAAAGGGGGTGTTAAGCTGTGCTGTGGATCTCCCTGCACTGCTCTAACTGGATGGTCTCACCCAATTCTGGCTGCTGAATTTTGGTCCCATGTCTCTTCTGTCAGAAGAGCTTTCTGAATGCTCCCTGGCATCTCAGTGAAGCTCTGACCAGGAACTCCTCAGACAGCATGCCCACTCTCTGTGTCATCCCATGAGCTTTGCTGTCCTGCAGAGCATTGAAAATTTGGCCCTTCGCGTCTCAAAGAGGATTTTTTCACCTGTTGCTGAAGGCACAATTAGAGCTGGACAGGGAGTTGAGTGGGCAGCAGACACCACGCTGCCTTGGTGCTTCTCACACTGTGAACAGCTGGTGCTGAGGGCTGAGGTGAAATACAGGGTACAAACATGCCTCCTCCTCCCCTCCCAGAGCATTTTGACAGTGCAGGATCCTGCCAGGGCAGAGCAAGGGTGTTTTGCATTTGGCAGCATCCCTTGGGGAAAAGTTGTGTGTACCTCTCAAATTCCATATCATGTAAGCAAATATTTCTGTGCCGACACCATCTGGGACTCAGATGTGAGCCAGATTCCCTTTGCTGCAGTAGTAACTGTAGGGTGTTCTCTGTTATGTCTCATTTTCAGGGCTACTTACCTGAAAACAAATTCAATCGCATCCTCACCGAGCCCGTGCTCCGGGACACGGGACCGCGCCGGAGAGGGAGGAGGCCCCGCAGCGAACTCCTTAAAGGCCCTGGCGTTGTAGCAGATTCTTCTTCTGGAATGGGACCATTGTTCATGAACGGACTAATTGCTGGGATGGATCTAGTGGGACTTCAGAACATGAGAAATATGCAAGGGATCCCTCTGACCGGGCTGGTTGGGTTTCCTGCTGGCTTTGCAGCAGTGCCCACTGGTGAGGATGTGAAGAGCACCCTGAGCATGCTGCCCATGATGCTGCCGGGCATGGCGACCGTGCCGCAGATGTTCGGTGTGGGAGGACTTCTCAACTCCCCCATGACTACGACCTGTACCGCGACTGCTCCGGCTTCGTTAACAAGCACAACGAAAGGTGGCACAGTCAGCGCCGAGAAAGCCAACGAGGAGAAACAGGGCAGCCAGGATGGGAAAAAAGAACCTCTCGCTGAAGACAAGCCTGGTCCTAGTTCATTTTCTAATCAGACAGAACCTGCAATAACTACCAGTAGTCCTGTAGCTTTTAACCCATTTCTTATCCCAGGGATGTCTCCTGGACTGATCTATCCCTCCATGTTCCTTTCCCCTGGCATCGGCATGGCGCTGCCTGGCATCCAGCAGACCAGGCACTCAGAGGTGACCAACCTGGAGAGCCAGAAGCGGAAGAGGAAGAAAGCAAAAGGGGAATCAGCAAATCCAGAGCCAGAAACTGTCTCACTGCTGGAAAAAGAAGCTGCAAACAGTCAAAACTGTGTGGAGCAGAGCCCACCGGCAGCGGCAGAGAAGGAGCAGGATGGACCAGCAGAGGAGGAGCGCCAAGCAGCTCATGATACCGATTAGAACTTTTGTTTCATTGAAAGAAAAACACAAAAAGATTGTGGCTTGTGAGTTTCTTATCCCATAAACTCTTTGTTACTTCCCCTCCCACCCTGCTCCACCTTCATAAACCTGTGTTTCCATGAGTAATATCTACCTAATTCCCTGTCAGAAAAAACTGGTGACATACTACATGTTAATAGTTGCAGGGTCTTGCCACTTTATTAGATAAACAGTGTTGTCTAGCTAGTATGGGAGGCACTGAATTCTCATTCTGTTTTTCCAGCCGTTCATCCCAGCTGACAATAGCAAATCCAGTACTCAGTCATCCCCCGCAAATTGCTCACTCCTTTGAGAAGAAAAAGCAGCAAAAAAAACAGAGCAAAAGAAAAGTGTTTATCTCTTGGTCTAACACACAGACAAGGGTATTTCTGTCTACAGCGACACTGAACGAAAAAGCCTGTATTTGGGCTAAAAGCACAGCTGTAGTAAGTGCTAATGTGTATTTTTGATTTAAAGTATTTCCCTATTTTATCATGGTTACTAGAATAGTAGTATAGACAGAAGTATATAACTAATGATTGAAAATGCATATATTCGTTTCTTTGAAAGGAAAAGCATAACTGGTAGTGATATGATTTCTTGATCACCCCCACCTCAAAGGTTTGGAGACAAACTGCAGAGAGTGAAAAAACAATGTAGACATTCTTTTGTATTTTTTAAAACCAACGATTGGTTTTATGTTACATGGAGTTTAGTTGCCCTTTCCTTGGTAGTTACAAGAACTTTCCAGCTTGAGCTGGAAAGATTTTGCACACTTGCATGACTTTTCTGGGGTTACTGTACCTGTAGCAACCAGTTCCTTCATCATTCTGCTAGTCTTCAGTTCTCTCTGGCGTTAGTTCTCAGCTATGGCATTACAGGTGCTCTAAAGGTATTTTTTCCCCATCTGTGAACAGACCACACTGAATTTGATGCTCTTATATGAACAATGAGGCTTTCTGAGTTTTTATATTTCCCACTCCTTACCCCAGAAGCGATGTTCTTTCAGCAAACATGGAGAAGGCTGTAGGCCAGCTTCCCTGCTTGGGGAGTCCTCTGGGAAGGACCCTTGAAACTTCTAGAGCCTGAGTTTCTTACTTTCTAGTGGTGTACTGTGAAGAGATGACTTTGGCTTCTTCCCATTCCGTTTGCTGTTGAACAGTATTTCCAGTCCCCCAAATGATTTCAGCATCTGCATTTCAAATGGACGGGTTTTAATGCCGCCAGCCCTGCTCCAGCTCTGGGTACTGAGACTCCTCCACAGGCAACTCTTCTGATTTCTCCTTCCCCTCACTCCTCCTTTAATTCTTCTTTCACTTGGGGTTGTTCTTACTTGCAGCTCATGGTCTGAGACTTGAATAAAGCCGCAGTGGTGCAGCGGTGAGCGAAGGGCAGGCTGGGAGGGAGTTGGAGTGTGGTACTCATCAGTTTCACACTTGGTTGTCACAATTTACTGTATTTTTTACTTTTTTTTTCTGTTGCAGTTTTGCTAATTTATCAGATGGTCCAAATGTTTTGACATAACTATTTCAGTTTGCGTTATTTATTTATGATGCTTTTTGTCATTGTCTTTTATACATTTGGGATTATAAATTATGTACATGTTAAAATTAGCATCTCAAAGAAGTCTGTTACCCGTGGTCAAAAAAAGCAGTTGGTTTATATTTTCACAGAATTTATTTCCAGTTTACTGGATTGGATGATTTTTTTAAAGTATGTAACCAGTCATAATGCAGTCCCCCTCCTCCCCAATAATTAAGTGTGTTCTATTTAATAACATTCTTGTAGCATAGATACTGTATCACTATCGACAGATTTCTTAGAAATGCTGCTATCTCTATTTAACTAACATTTTGTTCAGTTTTTGCCTCCAGTGGAAGCAGAAAGGGTTTTTTCAGCTGTTAAATCCAAAATCAATATAATTTATTTATGTAAAAAAAAAGTCACGATTGATATATTTTTGAACCTTTTAAGTACTAACTTTGTTTTTATTCAGTGGAAGAACATGTACTTGCCCTAAATCCTTAAAATACAAATGCTATAAAACTTCATATATCTTCAAAGCCTTACTGTGAATGGATACAGAAATCTCTTCCGAGTCCATTTCTTGTTATGGGATGGTTTTTCCCGGGTTACACTCGTAAGGAACAGGGTTTAAAGTGAAATTTATTTAATTAGCCAGCATGCTCTATACCTTGTTCTTCCTTAGCAGACATGTATGCTACTCTCTGGGTGTTTAGGCTTCTCTTTGCTACTTTGTGACCCTTTTGCAACCCGATATACTCTGTGGATTATTTAGACTGTAAGGCGTTAAGTGGCTGCTTTTCTTTTCCATCATATCCCAAACAAACGCCAAATTTTCACCGGTTTTCATGGCTATTCACACACATACATCGTTCACCAAATGTGCTAACAAAATAAACTGTCTGTGCTCTTGAACATGGATAAAAAGAAAAAGATTTAAAAGTCAGATTTTTATTTTTTTAATTTAGTGACTAGATAATGCTTATCTTTCAGACTTGGCAGAGCCTTGCTACAGATGTATATAATTTTTTTCAGCAAATATATGTGAATGTTTAATTCACCTGACTCAGTGATAAACGTGACTTGCCTTTTTCTCAGCATGAATCCATTGAGAAGCTGTTGAAACCAGTGGCCTGGTCGCTGCTCTAGGATTGCTCCTGGTGTTCCTCTGAGTCGGGCTGCTCGCGGCGAGGGGCCAAACCCGCAGCTCTCACAGCGCCCCGGGGTGAACTCACCATGTGGGGGAACTCATGTCCCATGTGGGCTGCAAGATCCCAGGGGCCGCCCAAGCTCCAGGGCCAGTTTAAGCACAGAGGATGCACAAGGGCTCTCTGCTGACCCGCTTTTTCCACAGGGGTGGGTGGAACCCCAGGGCCCTCCACAGTCATCACACACACACACACACACACACACACACACACATCCCCCTCCCCCTTGGCACTTGCACAGCCCCTCACAGTAGACAGGGTGCTGGGGGTGCTGGGCTCCTTTCTCTGCATTTCCTGCGCATCCAGTTTTTGTGAAATGCTTGTCGTAAATCTCTGTGTAAGGATCTCAGGCTTTAGCAAAGCAGGCATTCCTCAGTGTTTCATCAGAATGATGCACAGGAGCAGCTCCATTCTTCCAAGATCCAGGAAAAAAGACACAGAGTAAAAACAGTGCTTTTGCTGCTCCACCTGCCCTGTGTAAGCACCTTGTCCTGGTATTTTGTTGCTTCTTTGAGGGCGAAAAGAGAAAAGTACCCAGCAGAAAAGACCAGCACAATGATAGTGTGAGCTATGAATTTCCAGTTCCCGAGTGTCCCTTTAAATTCTGGCTCCACACTGAAGCCTTGCACCTCAGCATCCATAGAGCAGGATGTTTGCTGGCGGATCTGCAGGAGCAGGGCAGCCTTGTGGTCCGTGGAGAAGCATGTGCTGGCTTTGGGCTGACACATCAGTGGTGGCTGCAGTGTCTGTCTCCTCAGCCAAGGTGTGTTACCTGCTGGTAGCAGTGAGTGGATGTGGGGGAGGATGGGCACCGTGGGCACAGCTTGCTCCCCGTTGTGTTTACAGGATACAGGTGCCGCTTCCCGGACCGTGAGAGAGTAGAACAGGCACAGCTGCACATCCCCACTGCTGTCCCTGCCTGGTTTTTATCTGATACAGGGAAGTCTCATTAGACATTTAGACAGGTTCTCTGATTCCCTTTATGGTCACAAAAAGAGGGGAAAGGATTTTCCTCAGCACTGACCCATGGTTGGGAGAGCTTTACCTGCCACAAGTGCAGATGTCCCCACTCTGGGCCCTTAACAGTTACAAGAAAGGATTTGGAGTTGGAAATCCTGGCCAGCAGTGAGCAGAAGGCAATTTCTCTAATGACATCTGGTTTGCATTGAATAAAACCTGAGCTTTTCAGTGCAGTTTTGCTCTTCAGCTCTTCAGGAGCCACTTCGGCCCCAGGGCTCTGGAGCGTGGGCTGAGTCACGAGATCAGAAATCTCACATTTTACAATCTCAAAGCAGTTCTCAGGCACTACACCACAGGTGAAGTCCCCAAGTGCTTCACAGCCCATGTGCCAGTGCACAGCTGCCCAAGGCACCCATGCTCAGCCCTGGGCACCGGACAGACAGGCAGTGCTGCCAGGAAAGGAGCCGGCCCAGCCACCAGCACAGCAGCAGCTCTGGAAAAGTGGAGGGAAGAGAAATCCAGCTTCTCTCCCAATGTCCTTCCCATCAATCTGCACAGTGTGCCCTGTATGTTTGGACAGCAGGCCTAGGAACATCATCCTCAGCCTCTCGTGTGGCTTTTTGGGACTCTGGTTGTTTCACAGTGCTCCCAGGGGTGGCTGAAGACCATCGGTGCAGTGCTATAGGTGGCACTAAGTCCTGAAGAATCAAGATTTCACCTCAAAGAGTATAAAACAATGCAAGATCTTCAGCCCAGCAGAAGATCAGTCCCACGCCCCATGTCACCTTGTTCTCCCTCCAGTGGGATTTTAATCCATGAACAACTCCGTAGAGCACCACTACCCGGCTCCATTGGCCAGTGGATGGGATGTGACATTACTGGTTTAACCTGAAACTCAATCCCAGCCTGCCTGAATGCATCAGTTCAGGCAAGCCCAGCATGAGCCCTCAGAGGGTTTCAAGAAATAGCAGCATCCTGGACCTATTGCAGGAACTGCTGAGGGGAGGAGAGCCATGGCAGATGTTCCAGCTTCTCCTCTCTCTGTGCTCCTGCCAAGCACTGGTTGTCAAGTTTTTTGGCTGGCTGTGCTATAGCATAGGGAGGGGCACTGTACAGGAATTGCCCGTACTGGTTGGAAAAACAAAATTTTAAAGGAAAACCTCACAGTGACTTTCCCTCCAGAAAGGGACAGAGACTTCTGATAGAGGAAAAGATGCACAAAAACCAAAGTTCAGCTCACCCAGAGGAAGAAACACCTCTGGTCCGGAAGGAATAAATTAGCCTGGGAGACTCAGCTTCATTAAATGAAACACATTCCCTGTCTGCTCATGACAGGCAGTTTTCCATGCTCTTATGGCAAATCTTTCTCCAAATAGATTGAGATGTTGGATTAAGGCTGGTTTTTATGGAAAGTAACGTTTTGGAAAGCACAGAGCTGACCTGATTCTCAGTGACGGACCGGCTACCACCAACCTGTGGATCCCACGAACTAATCCCTGCGCTTTGCAAAAGGGCATTTTCAAGAAACCCAACCCCGGGATCTGTGAGCGGGACCGGAGCTCGGGGCAGGGCAGGGGCTGGCTCCCTACGGCGGCTCCTGAACGCCGTCTGAGCAACCTCGCACGGCCGCAGGCACCGGGCAGCGGGATCCGCTCCGTGTTCTCCGTCCCGTGCCCTCCCAGCAGCAGGGAGGGGTTCCAGTGCCCTGCAGTGCCGGGCGGGTTCCGAGCGCCGTTCCCTACCCCCGAACCGGCGCTGCGGACGCTGCGGGACTCGAGCCCCTTCCGGAGAGGCAGGAGCC